>JALJEH010000025.1:1680317-1710317 GCA_023631565.1 Gymnocephalus cernua | reverse complement strand
AGACAGACAGACAGACAGAGGCAGGCAGACACAGACAGACAGACAGACAGACAGACAGGCAGACGCAGACAGACAGGCAGATGCAGGCAGGCAGGAATGCTGACAGACGCAGACAGACAGACAGAGAGACAGGCAGGTTGACAGAAAGGCAGACGCAGACAGGCAGGCAGGCAGGCTGACAGACACAGACGCAGGCAGGAAGACAGACAGACAGGCTGACAGACAGACAGACAGACAGACAGGCAGGCAGGCAGGCAGGCAGGCAGACAGACAGGTAGGCAGGCTCACAGACAGGCAGCCAGACAGACAGACAGGCAGGCTGAGAGACGCAGACAGGCAGGCAGGCTGATAGAAGCAGACAGCCAGACAGGCAGGCAGGCAGGCTGACAGACACAGACGCAGGCAGGAAGAGAGACAGACAGGCTGACAGACAGACAGACAGGCAGGCAGACAGGCAGGCAGTCAGGCACAGACAGACAGGCAGGCAGGTTGACAGACAGACAGGCAGGCTGACAGAGAGGCAGACAGACAGACAGACAGACAGGCAGGCAGGCAGACGCAGACAGGTAGGCTGATAGGAGCAGACAGACAGCCAGACAGGCAGGCAGGCAGGCTGACAGACAGGCAGCCAGACAGACAGGCAGGCAGGCAGGCTGATAGAAGCAGACAGCCAGACAGGCAGGCAGGCAAGCAGGCTGACAGATGCAGACAGACAGGCAGGCAGACAGGCAGGCAGGCTGATAGAAGCAGACAGCCAGACAGCCAGACAGGCAGGCAGGCAGGCTGACATACGCAGACAGACAGGCAGACAGACAAACTGTATTGTGTGACAGTAATTTGGCTGTTTTCACTGCTCTAACATAGTTGAACTTTGTAATTGTTGCTAGGTTACCAGGCAAAGCGAGTGTGTGAACGGCAAAGTCAAGATGTGGAGGTGCTGGTGTCGACCAATGATGTCAGCACGCTCTTTTGAAGAGAGCGACTTCTTGCTGAAGCCTGAGCACTGGGCTCCGTTGGTGGTGTCTTCCACCTGTCAATGGTAACATACCAACACACAGACAGACAGACACAGGCAGGGACAAACAGAGAAAGACAGACAGACAGACAGACAGAGGCAGGCAGACACAGACAGACAGACAGACAGACAGACAGGCAGGCAGGCAGACGCAGACAGACAGGCAGGCAGGCTGACAGACTCAGACAGACAGGCAGACGCAGGCAGGCAGGAATGCTGACAGACGCAGACAGACAGACAGGCAGGTTGACAGAAAGGCAGACGCAGACAGGCAGGCAGGGAGGCTGACAGACACAGACGCAGGCAGGAAGACAGACAGACAGGCTGACAGACAGACAAGCAGGCAGGCAGGCAGACAGACAGGCAGGCAGGCAGACTCACAGACAGGCAGCCAGACAGACAGACAGACAGGTAGGCTGATAGGAGCAGACAGACAGCCAGACAGGCAGGCAGGCTGACACACAGACGCAGGCAGGAAGACAGACAGACAGACAGACAGGCTGACAGACAGACAGGCAGGCAGGCAGACAGACAGACAGACAGGCAGGCAGTCAGGCGCAGGCAGACAGACAGACAGACAGGCAGGCAGGCAGGCTGACAGACAGGCAGCCAGACAGACAGACAGGCAAGAAGGCAGGCTGATAGAAGCAGAAAGACAGGCAGGCAGGCAGGCTGACAAACGCTGACAGGCAGGCAGGCTGATAGAAGCAGACAGCCAGACAGGCAGGCAGGCAGGCTGACAGACACAGACGCAGGCAGGAAGACAGACAGACAGGCAGGCAGACAGGCAGGCAGGCAGTCAGGCACAGACAGAGAGGCAGGCAGGTTGACAGACAGACAGGCAGGCTGACAGAGAGGCAGGCAGGTAGGCTGACAGACGCAGACAGACAGGCAGGCTGACAGACGCAGACAGGTAGGCTGATAGGAGCAGACAGACAGCCAGACAGGCAGGCTGACAGACAGACAGACAGGCAGGCAGGCAGGCTGACAGACTCAGACAGACAGGCAGACGCAGGCAGGCAGGAATGCTGACAGACGCAGACAGACAGACAGACAGACAGGCAGGCAGGCTGACAGACAGGCAGGCAGCCAGACAGACAGGCAGGCAGGCAGGCTGATAGAAGCAGCCAGACAGGCAGACGCAGGCAGGCAGGAATGCTGACAGACGCAGACAGACAGACAGACAGACAGGCAGGCAGGCAGGCTGACAGACAGACAGACAGACAGACAGACAGACAGACAGACAGGCAGGCAGGCAGTCAGGCAAGCAGGCAGGCAGGCTGACAGACTCAGACAGACAGGCAGACGCAGGCAGGCAGGAATGCTGACAGACGCAGACAGACAGACAGACAGACAGGCAGGTTGACAGAAAGGCAGACGCAGACAGACAGACAGACAGACAGACAGGCAGGCAGGCTGATAGAAGCAGACAGCCAGGCAGGCAGGCAAGCAGGCTGACAGATGCAGACAGACAGGCAGGCAGACAGGCAGGCAGGCTGATAGAAGCAGACAGCCAGACAGGCAGGCAGGCAGGCTGACATACGCAGACAGACAGGCAGACAGACAAACTGTATTGTGTGACAGTAATTTGGCTGTTTTCACTGCTCTAACATAGTTGAACTTTGTAATTGTTGCTAGGTTACCAGGCAAAGCGAGTGTGTGAACGGCAAAGTCAAGATGTGGAGGTGCTGGTGTCGACCAATGATGTCAGCACGCTCTTTTGAAGAGAGCGACTTCTTGCTGAAGCCTGAGCACTGGGCTCCGTTGGTGGTGTCTTCCACCTGTCAATGGTAACATACCAACACACAGACAGACAGACACAGGCAGGGACAAACAGAGAAAGACAGACAGACAGACAGACAGAGGCAGGCAGACACAGACAGACAGACAGACAGACAGACAGGCAGGCAGGCAGACGCAGACAGACAGGCAGGCAGGCTGACAGACTCAGACAGACAGGCAGACGCAGGCAGGCAGGAATGCTGACAGACGCAGACAGACAGACAGGCAGGTTGACAGAAAGGCAGACGCAGACAGGCAGGCAGGGAGGCTGACAGACACAGACGCAGGCAGGAAGACAGACAGACAGGCTGACAGACAGACAAGCAGGCAGGCAGGCAGACAGACAGGCAGGCAGGCAGACTCACAGACAGGCAGCCAGACAGACAGACAGACAGGTAGGCTGATAGGAGCAGACAGACAGCCAGACAGGCAGGCAGGCTGACACACAGACGCAGGCAGGAAGACAGACAGACAGACAGACAGGCTGACAGACAGACAGGCAGGCAGGCAGACAGACAGACAGACAGGCAGGCAGTCAGGCGCAGGCAGACAGACAGACAGACAGGCAGGCAGGCAGGCTGACAGACAGGCAGCCAGACAGACAGACAGGCAAGAAGGCAGGCTGATAGAAGCAGAAAGACAGGCAGGCAGGCAGGCTGACAAACGCTGACAGGCAGGCAGGCTGATAGAAGCAGACAGCCAGACAGGCAGGCAGGCAGGCTGACAGACACAGACGCAGGCAGGAAGACAGACAGACAGGCAGGCAGACAGGCAGGCAGGCAGTCAGGCACAGACAGAGAGGCAGGCAGGTTGACAGACAGACAGGCAGGCTGACAGAGAGGCAGGCAGGTAGGCTGACAGACGCAGACAGACAGGCAGGCTGACAGACGCAGACAGGTAGGCTGATAGGAGCAGACAGACAGCCAGACAGGCAGGCTGACAGACAGACAGACAGGCAGGCAGGCAGGCTGACAGACTCAGACAGACAGGCAGACGCAGGCAGGCAGGAATGCTGACAGACGCAGACAGACAGACAGACAGACAGGCAGGCAGGCTGACAGACAGGCAGGCAGCCAGACAGACAGGCAGGCAGGCAGGCTGATAGAAGCAGCCAGACAGGCAGACGCAGGCAGGCAGGAATGCTGACAGACGCAGACAGACAGACAGACAGACAGGCAGGCAGGCAGGCTGACAGACAGACAGACAGACAGACAGACAGACAGACAGACAGGCAGGCAGGCAGTCAGGCAAGCAGGCAGGCAGGCTGACAGACTCAGACAGACAGGCAGACGCAGGCAGGCAGGAATGCTGACAGACGCAGACAGACAGACAGACAGACAGGCAGGTTGACAGAAAGGCAGACGCAGACAGACAGACAGACAGACAGACAGGCAGGCAGGCTGATAGAAGCAGACAGCCAGGCAGGCAGGCAAGCAGGCTGACAGATGCAGACAGACAGGCAGGCAGACAGGCAGGCAGGCTGATAGAAGCAGACAGCCAGACAGGCAGGCAGGCAGGCTGACATACGCAGACAGACAGGCAGACAGACAAACTGTATTGTGTGACAGTAATTTGGCTGTTTTCACTGCTCTAACATAGTTGAACTTTGTAATTGTTGCTAGGTTACCAGGCAAAGCGAGTGTGTGAACGGCAAAGTCAAGATGTGGAGGTGCTGGTGTCGACCAATGATGTCAGCACGCTCTTTTGAAGAGAGCGACTTCTTGCTGAAGCCTGAGCACTGGGCTCCGTTGGTGGTGTCTTCCACCTGTCAATGGTAACATACCAACACACAGACAGACAGACACAGGCAGGGACAAACAGAGAAAGACAGACAGACAGACAGACAGAGGCAGGCAGACACAGACAGACAGACAGACAGACAGACAGGCAGGCAGGCAGACGCAGACAGACAGGCAGGCAGGCTGACAGACTCAGACAGACAGGCAGACGCAGGCAGGCAGGAATGCTGACAGACGCAGACAGACAGACAGGCAGGTTGACAGAAAGGCAGACGCAGACAGGCAGGCAGGGAGGCTGACAGACACAGACGCAGGCAGGAAGACAGACAGACAGGCTGACAGACAGACAGGCAGGCAGGCAGGCAGACAGACAGGCAGGCAGGCAGACTCACAGACAGGCAGCCAGACAGACAGACAGACAGGTAGGCTGATAGGAGCAGACAGACAGCCAGACAGGCAGGCAGGCTGACACACAGACGCAGGCAGGAAGACAGACAGACAGACAGGCTGACAGACAGACAGGCAGGCAGGCAGACAGACAGACAGACAGGCAGGCAGTCAGGCGCAGGCAGACAGACAGACAGACAGGCAGGCAGGCAGGCTGACAGACAGGCAGCCAGACAGACAGACAGGCAGGAAGGCAGGCTGATAGAAGCAGAAAGACAGGCAGGCAGGCAGGCTGACAAACGCAGACAGGCAGGCAGGCTGATAGAAGCAGACAGCCAGACAGGCAGGCAGGCAGGCTGACAGACACAGACGCAGGCAGGAAGACAGACAGACAGGCAGGCAGACAGGCAGGCAGGCAGTCAGGCACAGACAGAGAGGCAGGCAGGTTGACAGACAGACAGGCAGGCTGACAGAGAGGCAGGCAGGTAGGCTGACAGGCAGGCTGACAGACGCAGACAGGTAGGCTGATAGGAGCAGACAGACAGCCAGACAGGCAGGCAGGCTGACAGACAGACAGACAGGCAGGCAGGCAGGCTGACAGACTCAGACAGACAGGCAGACGCAGGCAGGCAGGAATGCTGACAGACGCAGACAGACAGACAGACAGACAGGCAGGCAGGCTGACAGACAGGCAGGCAGCCAGACAGACAGGCAGGCAAGCAGGCTGATAGAAGCAGCCAGACAGGCAGACGCAGGCAGGCAGGAATGCTGACAGACGCAGACAGACAGACAGACAGGCAGGCAGGCTGGCTGACAGACAGACAGACAGACAGACAGACAGACAGACAGACAGACAGACAGACAGACAGACAGGCAGGCTGATAGAAGCACACAGCCAGAAAGGCAGGCAGTCAGGCAGGCTGACAGACACAGACGCAGGCAGGAAGACAGACAGACAGGCTGACAGACAGATAGGCAGGCAGGCAGACAGGCAGGCAGGCAGTCAGGCACAGACAGACAGAGAGGCAGGCAGACAGACAGACAGACAGACAGGCAGGCAGGCAGGCAGGCAGGCTGATAGAAGCAGACAGCCAGACAGGCAGGCAGGCAAGCAGGCTGACAGATGCAGACAGACAGGCAGGCAGACAGGCAGGCAGGATGATAGAAGCAGACAGCCAGACAGGCAGGCAGGCAGGCTGACATACGCAGACAGACAGGCAGACAGACAAACTGTATTGTGTGACAGTAATTTGGCTGTTTTCACTGCTCTAACATAGTTGAACTTTGTAATTGTTGCTAGGTTACCAGGCAAAGCGAGTGTGTGAACGGCAAAGTCAAGATGTGGAGGTGCTGGTGTCGACCAATGATGTCAGCACGCTCTTTTGAAGAGAGCGACTTCTTGCTGAAGCCTGAGCACTGGGCTCCGTTGGTGGTGTCTTCCACCTGTCAATGGTAACATACCAACACACAGACAGACAGACACAGGCAGGGACAAACAGAGAAAGACAGACAGACAGATAGACAGAGGCAGGCAGACACAGACAGACAGACAGACAGACAGACAGGCAGGCAGGCAGACGCAGACAGACAGGCAGGCAGGCTGACAGACTCAGACAGACAGGCAGACGCAGGCAGGCAGGAATGCTGACAGACGCAGACAGACAGACAGGCAGGTTGACAGAAAGGCAGACGCAGACAGGCAGGCAGGGAGGCTGACAGACACAGACGCAGGCAGGAAGACAGACAGACAGGCTGACAGACAGACAGGCAGGCAGGCAGGCAGACAGACAGGCAGGCAGGCAGACTCACAGACAGGCAGCCAGACAGACAGACAGACAGGTAGGCTGATAGGAGCAGACAGACAGCCAGACAGGCAGGCAGGCTGACACACAGACGCAGGCAGGAAGACAGACAGACAGACAGGCTGACAGACAGACAGGCAGGCAGGCAGACAGACAGGCAGGCAGTCAGGCGCAGGCAGACAGACAGACAGACAGGCAGGCAGGCAGGCTGACAGACAGGCAGCCAGACAGACAGACAGGCAGGCAGGCAGGCTGACAGACAGGCAGCCAGACAGACAGACAGGCAGGAAGGCAGGCTGATAGAAGCAGAAAGACAGGCAGGCAGGCAGGCTGACAAACGCAGACAGGCAGGCAGGCTGATAGAAGCAGACGCAGGCAGGAAGACAGACAGACAGGCAGGCAGACAGGCAGGCAGGCAGTCAGGCACAGACAGAGAGGCAGGCAGGTTGACAGACAGACAGGCAGGCTGACAGAGAGGCAGGCAGGTAGGCTGACAGGCAGGCTGACAGACTCAGACAGGTAGGCTGATAGGAGCAGACAGACAGCCAGACAGGCAGGCAGGCTGACAGACAGACAGACAGGCAGGCAGGCAGGCTGACAGACTCAGACAGACA
Source organism: Gymnocephalus cernua (assembly GCA_023631565.1). Taxonomy (NCBI): domain Eukaryota; kingdom Metazoa; phylum Chordata; class Actinopteri; order Perciformes; family Percidae; genus Gymnocephalus; species Gymnocephalus cernua. The sequence goes on along the minus strand of JALJEH010000025.1, from coordinate 1,702,978 downwards.
GGCAGACGCAGGCAGGCAGGAATGCTGACAGACGCAGACAGACAGACAGACAGACAGGCAGGCAGGCTGACAGACAGGCAGGCAGCCAGACAGACAGGCAGGCAGGCAGGCTGATAGAAGCAGCCAGACAGGCAGACGCAGGCAGGCAGGAATGCTGACAGACGCAGACAGACAGACAGACAGGCAGGCAGGCTGGCTGACAGACAGACAGACAGACAGACAGACAGACAGACAGACAGACAGGCAGGCTGATAGAAGCACACAGCCAGAAAGGCAGGCAGTCAGGCAGGCTGACAGACACAGACGCAGGCAGGAAGACAGACAGACAGGCTGACAGACAGATAGGCAGGCAGGCAGACAGGCAGGCAGGCAGTCAGGCACAGACAGACAGAGAGGCAGGCAGACAGACAGACAGACAGACAGACAGGCAGGCAGGCAGGCAGGCAGGCTGATAGAAGCAGACAGCCAGACAGGCAGGCAGGCAAGCAGGCTGACAGATGCAGACAGGCAGGCAGACAGGCAGGCAGGCTGATAGAAGCAGACAGCCAGACAGGCAGGCAGGCAGGCTGACATACGCAGACAGACAGGCAGACAGACAAACTGTATTGTGTGACAGTAATTTGGCTGTTTTCACTGCTCTAACATAGTTGAACTTTGTAATTGTTGCTAGGTTACCAGGCAAAGCGAGTGTGTGAACGGCAAAGTCAAGATGTGGAGGTGCTGGTGTCGACCAATGATGTCAGCACGCTCTTTTGAAGAGAGCGACTTCTTGCTGAAGCCTGAGCACTGGGCTCCGTTGGTGGTGTCTTCCACCTGTCAATGGTAACATACCAACACACTGACAGACAGACACAGGCAGGGACAAACAGAGAAAGACAGACAGACAGACAGACAGAGGCAGGCAGACACAGACAGACAGACAGACAGACAGACAGGCAGGCAGGCAGACGCAGACAGACAGGCAGGCAGGCTGACAGACTCAGACAGACAGGCAGACGCAGGCAGGCAGGAATGCTGACAGACGCAGACAGACAGACAGGCAGGTTGACAGAAAGGCAGACGCAGACAGGCAGGCAGGGAGGCTGACAGACACAGACGCAGGCAGGAAGACAGACAGACAGGCTGACAGACAGACAGGCAGGCAGGCAGACAGACAGGCAGGCAGACTCACAGACAGGCAGCCAGACAGACAGACAGACAGGTAGGCTGATAGGAGCAGACAGACAGCCAGACAGGCAGGCAGGCTGACACACAGACGCAGGCAGGAAGACAGACAGACAGACAGGCTGACAGACAGACAGGCAGGCAGGCAGACAGACAGACAGACAGGCAGGCAGTCAGGCGCAGGCAGACAGACAGGCAGGCAGGCAGCCAGACAGACAGACAGGCAGGAAGGCAGGCTGATAGAAGCAGAAAGACAGGCAGGCAGGCAGGCTGACAAACGCAGACAGGCAGGCAGGCTGATAGAAGCAGACAGCCAGACAGGCAGGCAGGCAGGCTGACAGACACAGACGCAGGCAGGAAGACAGACAGACAGGCTGACAGACAGACAGACAGACAGGCAGGCAGACAGGCAGGCAGTCAGGCACAGACAGACAGGCAGCCAGACAGACAGACAGGCAGGAAGGCAGGCTGATAGAAGCAGAAAGACAGGCAGGCAGGCAGGCTGACAGACGCAGACAGGCAGGCAGGCTGATAGAAGCAGACAGCCAGACAGGCAGGCAGGCAGGCTGACAGACACAGACGCAGGCAGGAAGACAGACAGACAGGCTGACAGACAGACAGACAGACAGGCAGGCAGACAGGCAGGCAGTCAGGCACAGACAGACAGGCAGGCAGGTTGACAGACAGACAGACAGGCAGGCAGGCAGGCAGGCAGGCAGGCTGATAGAAGCAGACAGCCAGACAGGCAGGCAGGCAGGCAGGCAGGCAGGCTGACAGGCAGGCAGACAGACAGACAGACAGACAGACAGACAGACAGACAGACAGGCAGGCTGGCAGGCAGGCTGACAGACAGGCAGCCAGACAGACAGACAGGCAGGCAGGCTGATAGAAGCAGAAAGACAGGCAGGCAGGCAGGCTGACAAACGCAGACAGGCAGGCAGGCAGACAGGCAGGCAGGCAGGCTGATACAAGCAGAGAGCCAGACAGGCAGGCAGGCAGGCAGGCTGACAGACGCAGACAGACAGGCAGACGCAGACAGGCAGGCAGACAGGCAGGCAGGCTGACAGACAGGCAGGCAGTTAGGCACAGACAGGCAGGCAGACAGGCAGGCAGGCTGATAGAAGCAGAGAGCCAGGCAGGCAGGCAGGCAGGCAGGCTGACAGATGCAGACAGACAGACATACAGTCAGGTTGACCTACAGGCAGACGCAGACAGGCAGGCAGGCAGGCTGACAGACGCAGACAGGCAGACAGACAGGCAGGCAGGCTGATAGAAGCTGACAGCCAGACAGGCAGGCAGGCAGGCAGGCAGGCTTACAGACGCAGGCAGGAAGACAGACAGACAGGCTGACAGACAGGCAGGCTGACAGAGAGGCAGACAGACAGACAGACAGACAGACAGGCAGGCAGGCTGATAGAAGCAGACAGCCAGACAGGCAGGCAGGCTGACAGACTCAGACAGGCTGATAGAAGCAGACAGCCAGACAGGCAGGCAGGCAGGCTGACAGACGCAGGCAGACGCAGGCAGGCAGGCAAGCATGCTGACAGACGCAGACAGACAGACAGACAGGCAGACAAAGACAGGCAGGCAGGCAGGCTGACAGACGCAGGCAGGAAGACAGACAGGCTGACAGATAGACAGACACGCAGTCAGGCACAAACAAACAGGCAGGCAGTCAGGCACAGACAGACAGACAGGCAGGCAGGCTGATAGAAGCAGACAGCCAGACAGGCAGGCAGGCTGACAGAAGCAGACAGACAGACAGGCAGGCAGGCTGATAGCAGCACACAGCCAGAAAGGCAGGCAGTCAGGCAGGCTGACAGACACAGACGCAGGCAGGAAGACAGACAGACAGACAGGCTGACAGACAGGCAGGCAGGCAGACAGGCAGGCAGGCAGTCAGGCACAGACAGGCAGGCAGGTTAACAGACAGACAGGCAGGCTGACAGAGAGGCAGGCAGGCAGACAGACAGGCAGGCAGGCAGGCTGATAGAAGCAGACAGCCAGACAGGCAGGCAGGCAAGCAGGCTGACAGATGCAGACAGACAGGCAGGCAGACAGGCAGGCAGGCTGATAGAAGCAGACAGGCAGGCAGGCTGATAGCAGCAGACAGCCAGACAGGCAGGCAGGCAGGCTGACATACGCAGACAGACAGGCAGACAGACAAACTGTATTGTGTGACAGTAATTTGGCTGTTTTCACTGCTCTAACATAGTTGAACTTTGTAATTGTTGCTAGGTTACCAGGCAAAGCGAGTGTGTGAACGGCAAAGTCAAGATGTGGAGGTGCTGGTGTCGACCAATGATGTCAGCACGCTCTTTTGAAGAGAGCGACTTCTTGCTGAAGCCTGAGCACTGGGCTCCGTTGGTGGTGTCTTCCACCTGTCAATGGTAACATACCAACACACAGACAGACAGACACAGGCAGGGACAAACAGAGAAAGACAGACAGACAGACAGAGGCAGGCAAACACAGACAGACAGACAGACAGACAGGCAGACGCAGACAGACAGGCAGATGCAGGCAGGCAGGAATGCTGACAGACGCAGACAGACAGACAGAGAGACAGGCAGGTTGACAGAAAGGCAGACGCAGACAGGCAGGCAGGCTGACAGACACAGACGCAGGCAGGAAGACAGACAGACAGGCTGACAGACAGACAGACAGGCAGGCAGGCAGGCAGGCAGGCAGACAGACAGGTAGGCAGGCTCACAGACAGGCAGCCAGACAGACAGACAGGCAGGCTGACAGACGCAGACAGGCAGGCAGGCTGATAGAACAGACAGCCAGCCAGACAGGCAGGCAGGCAGGCTGACAGACACAGACGCAGGCAGGAAGACAGACAGACAGGCTGACAGACAGACAGACAGGCAGGCAGAAAGGCAGGCAGTCAGGCACAGACAGACAGGCAGGCAGGTTGACAGACAGACAGGCAGGCTGACAGAGAGGCAGACAGACAGACAGACAGACAGGCAGGCAGGCAGACGCAGACAGGTAGGCTGATAGGAGCAGACAGACAGCCAGACAGGCAGGCAGGCAGGCAGGCTGACAGACAGGCAGCCAGACAGACAGGCAGGCAGGCAGGCTGATAGAAGCAGCCAGACAGGCAGACGCAGGCAGGCAGGAATGCTGACAGACGCAGACAGACAGGCAGGCAGGCTGACAGACAGACAGACAGACAGGCAGTCAGGCAGGCAGGCAGGCAGGCTGACAGACTCAGACAGACAGACAGACAGGCAGGTTGACAGAAAGGCAGACGCAGACAGGCAGGTTGACAGAAAGGCAGACGCAGGCAGACAGGCAGGCAGGCAGGCTGACAGACACAGACGCAGGCAGGAAGACAGACAGACAGGCTGACAGACGCAGACAGGCAGGCAGGCTGATAGAAGCAGACAGCCAGACAGGCAGGCAGGCAGGCTGACAGACACAGACGCAGGCAGGAAGACAGACAGACAGGCTGACAGACAGACAGACAGACAGGCAGGCAGACAGGCAGGCAGTCAGGCACAGACAGACAGGCAGGCAGGTTGACAGACAGACAGACAGGCAGGCAGGCAGGCAGGCAGGCAGGCTGATAGAAGCAGACAGCCAGACAGGCAGGCAGGCAGGCAGACAGACAGACAGACAGACAGACAGACAGACAGGCAGGCAGGCAGGCAGGCAGGCAGGCTGATAGAAGCAGACAGCCAGACAGGCAGGCAGGCAGGCAGGCAGGCTGACAGGCAGGCAGGCAGACAGGCACAGACAGACAGGCAGGCAGGTTGACAGAGAGGCAGACAGACAGACAGACAGACAGACAGACAGACAGACAGACAGACAGACAGACAGACAGACAGACAGACAGGCAGGCAGGCAGCCTGGCTGACAGACAGACAGACAGACAGACAGGCAGGCAGGCAGTCAGGCAGGCAGGCAGGCAGGCTGACAGACTCAGACAGACAGGCAGACGCAGGCAGGCAGGAATGCTGACAGACGCAGACAGACAGACAGACAGACAGACAGACAGACAGACAGACAGACAGACAGACAGACAGACAGGCAGGCAGGCTGACAGACAGGCAGCCAGACAGACAGGCAGGCAGGCAGGCTGATAGAAGCAGCCAGACAGGCAGACGCAGGCAGGTAGGAATGCTGACAGACGCGGACAGACAGACAGGCAGGCAGGCTGACAGACAGACAGACAGACAGGCAGGCAGGCAGGCAGGCAGTCAGGCAAGCAGGCAGGCAGGCTGACAGACTCAGACAGACAGGCAGACGCAGGCAGGCAGGAATGCTGACAGACGCAGACAGACAGACAGACATACAGGCAGGTTGACAGAAAGGCAGACGCAGACAGGCAGGCAGGCTGACAGACACAGACGCAGGCAGGAAGACAGACAGACAGGCTGACAGACAGACAGGCAGGCAGGCAGACAGACAGGCAGGCAGGCTCACAGACAGGCAGCCAGACAGACAGGCAGGCAGGCAGGCTGACACACAGACGCAGGCAGGAAGACAGACAGACAGACAGACAGGCTGACAGACAGGCAGTCAGACAGACAGACAGACAGGCAGGCAGTCAGGCGCAGGCAGACAGACAGACAGACAGGCAGGCAGGCTGATAGAAGCAGAAAGACAGGCAGGCAAGCAGGCTGACAGATGCAGACAGGCAGGCAGGCTGATAGAAGCAGACAGCCAGACAGGCAGGCAGGCAGGCTGACAGACACAGACGCAGGCAGGAAGACAGACAGGCTGACAGGCAGGCAGACAGGCAGGCAGTAAGGCACTGACGGACAGACAGGCAGGCTGAAAGATGCAGACAGCCAGACAGACAGGCAGGCAGGCAGGCTGACAGACGCAGACAGGCAGGCAGGCAGACAGGCAGGCTGATACAAGCAGAGAGCCAGACAGGCAGGCAGGCAGGCAGGCAGGCTGACAGACGCAGACAGACAGGCAGACGCAGACAGGCAGACAGGCAGGCAGGCAGGCTGACAGACAGGCAGGCAGTTAGGCACAGACAGGCAGGCAGACAGGCAGGCAGGCTGATAGAAGCAGAGAGCCAGACAGGCAGGCAGGCAGGCAGGCTGACAGACGCAGACAGACAGACAGACAGTCAGGTTGACAGACAGGCAGACGCAGACAGGCAGGCAGGCAGGCAGGCTGACAGACGCAGACAGGCAGACAGACAGGCAGGCAGGCTGATAGAAGCTGACAGCCAGACAGGCAGGCAGGCAGGCAGGCAGGCTGACAGACGCAGGCAGGAAGACAGACAGACAGGCTGACAGACAGGCAGGCTGACAGAGAGGCAGACAGACAGACAGACAGACAGGCAGGCAGGCTGATAGAAGCAGACAGCCAGACAGGCAGGCAGGCTGACAGACTCAGACAGGCTGATAGAAGCAGACAGCCAGACAGGCAGGCAGGCAGGCTGACAGACACAGACGCAGGCAGGAAGACAGACAGACAGGCTGACAGACAGACAGACAGGCAGGCAGACAGGCAGGCAGTCAGGCACAGACAGACAGGCAGGCAGGTTGACAGACAGACAGGCAGGCTGACAGAGAGGCAGACAGACAGACAGACAGACAGACAGACAGACAGACAGACAGACAGACAGACAGACAGGCAGGCAGGCAGGCAGGCAGGCAGGCAGGCAGGCAGGCAGGCTGATAGAAGCAGACAGCCAGACAGGCAGGCAGGCAGGCAGGCAGGCTGACAGGCAGGCAGGCAGACAGGCACAGACAGACAGGCAGGCAGGTTGACAGACAGGCAGGCTGACAGAGAGGCAGACAGACAGACAGACAGGCAGGTTGACAGAAAGGCAGACGCAGACAGGCAGGCAAGCAGGCTGACAGACACAGACGCAGGCAGGAAGACAGACAGACAGGCTGACAGACAGACATGCAGTCAGACAGACAGACAGACAGGCAGGCAGGCAGGCAGGCTGACAGACACAGATGCAGGCAGGAAGACAGACAGACAGGCTGACAGACGCAGACAGGCAGGCAGGCTGATAGAAGCAGACAGCCAGACAGGCAGGCAGGCAGGCAGGCAGGCTGACAGACACAGACGCAGGCAGGAAGACAGACAGACAGGCTGACAGACAGACAGACAGGCAGGCAGACAGGCAGGCAGTCAGGCACAGACAGACAGGCAGGCAGGTTGACAGACAGGCAGGCTGACAGAGAGGCAGACAGACAGACAGACAGACAGGCAGGCAGGCAGGCAGGCAGGCAGGCAGGCAGGCAGGCAGGCAGGCTGATAGAAGCAGACAGCCAGACAGGCAGGCAGGCAGGCAGGCTGACAGGCAGGCAGGCAGACAGGCACAGACAGACAGGCAGGCAGGTTGACAGAGAGGCAGACAGACAGACAGATAGGCAGGCAGGCAGGCAGGCAGGCAGGCTGGCTGACAGACAGACAGACAGACAGGCAGCCAGACAGTCAGACAGGCAGGCAGGCTGATAGAAGCAGACAACCAGAAAGGCAGGCAGTCAGGCAGGCTGACAGACACAGACGCAGGCAGGAAGACAGACAGACAGGCTGACAGACAGACAGGCAGGCAGGCAGACAGGCAGGCAGTCAGGCACAGACAGACAGGCAGGCAGGTTAACAGACAGACAGGCAGGCTGACAGAGAGGCAGGCAGACAGACAGACAGACAGACAGACAGGCAGGCAGGCTGATAGAAGCAGACAGCCAGACAGGCAGCCAGGCAGGCTGACATACGCAGACAGACAGGCAGACAGACAAACTGTATTGTGTGACAGTAATTTGGCTGTTTTCACTGCTCTAACATAGTTGAACTTTGTAATTGTTGCTAGGTTACCAGGCAAAGCGAGTGTGTGAACGGCAAAGTCAAGATGTGGAGGTGCTGGTGTCGACCAATGATGTCAGCACGCTCTTTTGAAGAGAGCGACTTCTTGCTGAAGCCTGAGCACTGGGCTCCGTTGGTGGTGTCTTCCACCTGTCAATGGTAACATACCAACACACAGACAGACAGACACAGGCAGGGACAAACAGAGAAAGACAGACAGACAGACAGAGGCAGGCAAACACAGACAGACAGACAGGCAGACGCAGACAGACAGGCAGATGCAGGCAGGCAGGAATGCTGACAGACGCAGACAGACAGACAGAGAGACAGGCAGGTTGACAGAAAGGCAGACGCAGACAGGCAGGCAGGCTGACAGACACAGACGCAGGCAGGAAGACAGACAGACAGGCTGACAGACAGACAGACAGACAGGCAGGCAGGCAGGCAGTCAGGCAGACAGACAGGTAGGCAGGCTCACAGACAGGCAGCCAGACAGACAGACAGGCAGGCTGACAGACGCAGACAGGCAGGCAGGCTGATAGAAGCAGACAGCCAGACAGGCAGGCAGGCAGGCTGACAGACACAGACGCAGGCAGGAAGACAGACAGACAGGCTGACAGACAGACAGACAGGCAGGCAGAAAGGCAGGCAGTCAGGCACAGACAGACAGGCAGGCAGGTTGACAGACAGACAGGCAGGCTGACAGAGAGGCAGACAGACAGACAGACAGACAGGCAGGCAGGCAGACGCAGACAGGTAGGCTGATAGGAGCAGACAGACAGCCAGACAGGCAGGCAGGCAGGCAGGCAGGCTGACAGACAGGCAGCCAGACAGACAGGCAGGCAGGCAGGCTGATAGAAGCAGCCAGACAGGCAGACGCAGGCAGGCAGGAATGCTGACAGACGCAGACAGACAGGCAGGCAGGCTGACAGACAGACAGACAGACAGGCAGTCAGGCAGGCAGGCAGGCAGGCTGACAGACTCAGACAGACAGACAGACAGGCAGGTTGACAGAAAGGCAGACGCAGACAGGCAGGCAGGCAGGCTGACAGACACAGACGCAGGCAGGAAGACAGACAGACAGGCTGACAGACGCAGACAGGCAGGCAGGCTGATAGAAGCAGACAGCCAGACAGGCAGGCAGGCAGGCTGACAGACACAGACGCAGGCAGGAAGACAGACAGACAGTCTGACAGACAGACAGACAGACAGACAGGCAGGCAGACAGGCAGGCAGTCAGGCACAGACAGACAGGCAGGCAGGTTGACAGACAGACAGACAGACAGGCAGGCAGGCAGGCAGGCAGGCAGGCTGATAGAAGCAGACAGCCAGACAGACAGAGGCAGGCAGACACAGACAGACAGACAGACAGGCAGGCAGACGCAGACAGACAGGCAGGCAGGCTGACAGACTCAGACAGACAGGCAGACGCAGGCAGGCAGGAATGCTGACAGACGCAGACAGACAGACAGACAGACAGGCAGGTTGACAGAAAGGCAGACGCAGACAGGCAGGCAGGGAGGCTGACAGACACAGACGCAGGCAGGAAGACAGACAGACAGGCTCACAGACAGACAGGCAGGCAGGCAGGCAGACAGACAGGCAGGCAGGCAGGCTCACAGACAGGCAGCCAGACAGACAGACAGACAGGTAGGCTGATAGGAGCAGACAGACAGCCAGACAGGCAGGCAGGCAGGCAGGCTGACACACAGACGCAGGCAGGAAGACAGACAGACAGACAGGCTGACAGACAGACAGGCAGGCAGACAAACAGACAGACAGGCAGGCAGTCAGGCGCAGGCAGACAGACAGACAGACAGGCAGGCAGGCTGACAGACAGGCAGACAGGCAGGCTGATAGAAGCAGAAAGACAGGCAGGCAGGCAGGCTGACAAACGCAGACAGGCAGGCAGGCTGATAGAAGCAGACAGCCAGACAGGCAGGCAGGCAGGCAGACAGACAGGCAGGCAGGCAGTCAGGCACAGACAGACAGGCAGGCAGGTTGACAGACAGACAGGCAGGCTGACAGAGAGGCAGGCAGGCAGGCTGACAGACGCAGACAGACAGGCAGGCTGACAGACGCAGACAGGTAGGCTGATAGGAGCAGACAGACAGCCAGACAGGCAGGCAGGCTGACAGACAGACAGACAGACAGACAGACAGGCAGGCAGTCAGGCAGGCAGGCAGGCTGACAGACTCAGACAGACAGGCAGACGCAGGCAGGCAGGAATGCTGACAGACGCAGACAGACAGACAGACAGACAGACAGACAGGCAGGCAGGCTGACAGACAGGCAGCCAGACAGACAGGCAGGCAGGCAGGAATGCTGACAGGCACAGACAGACAGGCATGCAGGTTAACAGACAGACAGGCAGGCTGACAGAGAGGCAGACAGACAGACAGACAGACAGACAGGCAGGCAGGCAGGCAGGCAGGCTGATAGAAGCAGACAGCCAGACAGGCAGGCAGGCAAGCAGGCTGACAGATGCAGACAGACAGGCAGGCAGACAGGCAGGCAGGCTGATAGTAGCAGACAGGCAGGCAGGCTGATAGCAGCAGACAACCAGACAGGCAGGCAGGCAGGCTGACATACGCAGACAGACAGGCAGACAGACAAACTGTATTGTGTGACAGTAATTTGGCTGTTTTCACTGCTCTAACATAGTTGAACTTTGTAATTGTTGCTAGGTTACCAGGCAAAGCGAGTGTGTGAACGGCAAAGTCAAGATGTGGAGGTGCTGGTGTCGACCAATGATGTCAGCACGCTCTTTTGAAGAGAGCGACTTCTTGCTGAAGCCTGAGCACTGGGCTCCGTTGGTGGTGTCTTCCACCTGTCAATGGTAACATACCAACACACAGACAGACAGACACAGGCAGGGACAAACAGAGAAAGACAGACAGACAGACAGAGGCAGGCAGACACAGACAGACAGACAGACAGACAGGCAGACGCAGACAGACAGGCAGGAATGCTGACAGACGCAGACAGACAGACAGAGAGACAGGCAGGTTGACAGAAAGGCAGACGCAGACAGGCAGACAGGCAGGCAGGCTGACAGACACAGACGCAGGCAGGAAGACAGACAGACAGGCTGACAGACAGACAGACAGACAGGCAGGCAGGCAGGCAGGCAGGCAGGCAGACAGACAGGTAGGCAGGCTCACAGACAGGCAGCCAGACAGACAGACAGGCAGGCTGACAGACGCAGACAGGCAGGCAGGCTGATAGAAGCAGACAGCCAGACAGGCAGGCAGGCAGGCTGACAGACACAGACGCAGGCAGGAAGACAGACAGACAGGCTGACAGACAGACAGACAGGCAGGCAGACAGGCAGGCAGTCAGGCACAGACAGACAGGCAGGCAGGTTGACAGACAGACAGGCAGGCTGACAGAGAGGCAGACAGACAGGCAGGCAGGCAGACGCAGACAGGTAGGCTGATAGGAGCAGACAGACAGCCAGACAGGCAGGCAGGCTGACAGACAGGCAGCCAGACAGACAGGCAGGCAGGCAGGCTGATAGAAGCAGCCAGACAGGCAGACGCAGGCAGGCAGGAATGCTGACAGACGCAGACAGACAGGCAGGCAGGCTGACAGACAGACAGACAGACAGACAGACAGACAGACAGGCAGTCAGGCAGGCAGGCAGGCAGCTGACAGACTCAGACAGACAGACAGACAGGCAGGTTGACAGAAAGGCAGACGCAGACAGGCAGGCAGGCTGATAGAAGCAGACAGCCAGACAGGCAGGCAGGCAGGCTGACAGACACAGACGCAGGCAGGAAGACAGACAGACAGGCTGACAGACAGACAGACAGGCAGGCAGACAGGCAGGCAGTCAGGCACAGACAGACAGGCAGGCAGGTTGACAGACAGACAGACAGACAGGCAGGCAGGCAATCAGGCAGGCAGGCTGATAGAAGCAGACAGCCAGACAGGCAGGCAGGCAGGCAGGCAGGCTGACAGGCAGGCAGACAGACAGACAGACAGACAGACAGACAGGCAGGCAGGCAGGCAGGCAGGCAGGCAGGCTGATAGAAGCAGACAGCCAGACAGGCAGGCAGGCAGGCAGGCAGGCTGACAGGCAGGCAGGCAGACAGGCACAGACAGACAGGCAGGCAGGTTGACAGAGAGGCAGACAGACAGACAGACAGACAGACAGACAGGCAGGCAGGCAGCCTGGCTGACAGACAGACAGACAGACAGACAGACAGACAGACAGACAGACAGACAGACAGACAGACAGGCAGGCAGGCAGGCAGTCAGGCAGGCAGGCTGACAGACTCAGACAGACAGGCAGACGCAGGCAGGCAGGAATGCTGACAGACGCAGACAGACAGACAGACAGACAGACAGACAGACAGACAGACAGGCAGGCAGGCTGACAGACAGGCAGCCAGACAGACAGGCAGGCAGGCAGGCTGATAGAAGCAGCCAGACAGGCAGACGCAGGCAGGCAGGAATGCTGACAGACGCGGACAGACAGACAGGCAGGCAGGCTGACAGACAGACAGACAGACAGGCAGGCAGGCAGGCAGTCAGGCAAGCAGGCAGGCAGGCTGACAGACTCAGACAGACAGGCAGACGCAGGCAGGCAGGAATGCTGACAGACGCAGACAGACAGACAGACATACAGGCAGGTTGACAGAAAGGCAGACGCAGACAGGCAGGCAGGCTGACAGACACAGACGCAGGCAGGAAGACAGACAGACAGGCTGACAGACAGACAGGCAGGCAGGCAGACAGACAGGCAGGCAGGCTCACAGACAGGCAGCCAGACAGACAGGCAGGCAGGCAGGCTGACACACAGACGCAGGCAGGAAGACAGACAGACAGACAGACAGGCTGACAGACAGACAGACAGGCAGTCAGACAGACAGACAGACAGACAGGCAGGCAGTCAGTCGCAGGCAGACAGACAGACAGACAGGCAGGCAGGCTGATAGAAGCAGAAAGACAGGCAGGCAAGCAGGCTGACAGATGCAGACAGGCAGGCAGGCTGATAGAAGCAGACAGCCAGACAGGCAGGCAGGCAGGCTGACAGACACAGACGCAGGCAGGAAGACAGACAGGCTGACAGGCAGGCAGACAGGCAGGCAGTAAGGCACTGACGGACAGACAGGCAGGCTGACAGATGCAGACAGCCAGACAGACAGGCAGGCAGGCAGGCTGACAGACGCAGACAGGCAGGCAGGCAGACAGGCAGGCTGATACAAGCAGAGAGCCAGACAGGCAGGCAGGCAGGCTGACAGACGCAGACAGACAGGCAGACGCAGACAGGCAGACAGGCAGGCAGGCAGGCTGACAGACAGGCAGGCAGTTAGGCACAGACAGGCAGGCAGACAGGCAGGCAGGCTGATAGAAGCAGAGAGCCAGACAGGCAGGCAGGCAGGCAGGCTGACAGACGCAGACAGACAGACAGACAGTCAGGTTGACAGACAGGCAGACGCAGACAGGCAGGCAGGCAGGCAGGCTGACAGACGCAGACAGGCAGACAGACAGGCAGGCAGGCTGATAGAAGCTGACAGCCAGACAGGCAGGCAGGCAGGCAGGCAGGCTGACAGACGCAGGCAGGAAGACAGACAGACAGGCTGACAGACAGGCAGGCTGACAGAGAGGCAGACAGACAGACAGACAGACAGGCAGGCAGGCTGATAGAAGCAGACAGCCAGACAGGCAGGCAGGCTGACAGACTCAGACAGGCTGATAGAAGCAGACAGCCAGACAGGCAGACAGACAGGCTGACAGACAGGCAGACAGGCAGGCAGACAGGCAGGCAGTCAGGCACAGACAGACAGGCAGGCAGGTTGACAGACAGACAGGCAGGCTGACAGAGAGGCAGACAGACAGACAGGCAGGCAGGCAGGCAGGCAGGCAGGCAGGCAGGCTGATAGAAGCAGACAGCCAGACAGGCAGGCAGGCAGGCAGGCTGACAGGCAGGCAGGCAGACAGGCACAGACAGTCAGGCAGGCAGGTTGACAGAGAGACAGACAGGCTGGCTGACAGACAGACAGACAGACAGACAGGCAGCCAGACAGACAGACAGACAGGCAGGCAGGCTGATAGAAGCAGACAACCAGACAGACAGTCAGGCAGGCAGGCTGACAGACGCAGACAGACAGGCAGGCAGGCTGATAGAAGCACACAGCCAGAAAGGCAGGCAGTCAGGCAGGCTGACAGACACAGACGCAGGCAGGAAGACAGACAGACAGGCTGACAGACAGACAGGCAGGCAGGCAGACAGGCAGGCAGTCAGGCACAGACAGACAGGCAGGCAGGTTAACAGACAGACAGGCAGGCTGACAGAGAGGCAGGCAGACAGACAGACAGACAGACAGACAGGCAGGCAGGCTGATAGAAGCAGACAGCCAGACAGGCAGCCAGGCAGGCTGACATACGCAGACAGACAGGCAGACAGACAAACTGTATTGTGTGACAGTAATTTGGCTGTTTTCACTGCTCTAACATAGTTGAACTTTGACGCAGACGCAGACAGACAGGCAGGCAGGCTGACAGACAGACAGACAGACAATCAGACAGACAGACAGACAGACAGGCAGTCAGGCAGGCAGGCAGGCAGCTGACAGACTCAGACAGACAGACAGACAGGCAGGTTGACAGAAAGGCAGACGCAGACAGGCAGGCAGACAGGCAGGCAGTCAGGCACAGACAGACAGGCAGGCAGGTTGACAGACAGCCAGGCTGACAGAGAGGCAGACAGGCAGGCAGGCAGGCAGGCAGGCAGGCAGGCTGATAGAAGCAGACAGCCAGACAGGCAGGCAGGCAGGCAGGCTGACAGGCAGGCAGGCAGACAGGCACAGACAGACAGGCAGGCAGGTTGACAGAGAGGCAGACAGACAGACAGATAGGCAGGCAGGCAGGCAGGCTGGCTGACAGACAGACAGACAGACAGACAGGCAGCCAGACAGACAGACAGGCAGGCAGGCTGATAGAAGCAGACAACCAGACAGACAGTCAGGCAGGCAGGCTGACAGACGCAGACAGACAGGCAGGCAGGCTGATAGAAGCACACAGCCAGAAAGGCAGGCAGTCAGGCAGGCTGACAGACACAGACGCAGGCAGGAAGACAGACAGACAGGCTGACAGACAGACAGGCAGGCAGGCAGACAGGCAGGCAGTCAGGCACAGACAGACAGGCAGGCAGGTTAACAGACAGACAGGCAGGCTGACAGAGAGGCAGGCAGACAGACAGACAGACAGACAGACAGGCAGGCAGGCTGATAGAAGCAGACAGCCAGACAGGCAGCCAGGCAGGCTGACATACGCAGACAGACAGGCAGACAGACAAACTGTATTGTGTGACAGTAATTTGGCTGTTTTCACTGCTCTAACAGTTGAACTTTGACGCAGACGCAGACAGACAGGCAGGCAGGCTGACAGAAAGGCAGACGCAGACAGGCAGGCAGGCTGATAGAAGCAGACAGCCAGACAGGCAGGCAGGCAGGCAGGCAGCTGACAGACTCAGACAGACAGACAGACAGGCAGGTTGACAGAAAGGCAGACGCAGACAGGCAGGCAGGCTGATAGAAGCAGACAGCCAGACAGGCAGGCAGGCAGGCTGACAGACACAGACGCAGGCAGGAAGACAGACAGACAGGCTGACAGACAGACAGACAGGCAGGCAGACAGGCAGGCAGTCAGGCACAGACAGACAGGCAGGCAGGTTGACAGACAGACAGACAGGCAGGCAGGCAGGCAGGCAGGCAGGCTGATAGAAGCAGACAGCCAGACAGGCAGGCAGGCAGGCTGACAGGCAGGCAGACAGACAGACAGACAGACAGACAGACAGACAGACAGACAGACAGACAGACAGACAGACAGACAGGCAGACAGGCAGGCAGGCAGGCAGGCAGGCTGATAGAAGCAGCCAGACAGGCAGACGCAGGCAGGCAGGAATGCTGACAGACGCAGACAGACAGGCAGGCAGGCTGACAGACAGACAGACAGACAGACAGACAGACAGACAGGCAGTCAGGCAGGCAGGCAGGCAGCTGACAGACTCAGACAGACAGACAGACAGGCAGGTTGACAGAAAGGCAGACGCAGACAGGCAGGCAGGCTGATAGAAGCAGACAGCCAGACAGGCAGGCAGGCAGGCTGACAGACACAGACGCAGGCAGGAAGACAGACAGACAGGCTGACAGACAGACAGACAGGCAGGCAGACAGGCAGGCAGTCAGGCACAGACAGACAGGCAGGCAGGTTGACAGACAGACAGACAGACAGGCAGGCAGGCAATCAGGCAGGCAGGCTGATAGAAGCAGACAGCCAGACAGGCAGGCAGGCAGGCAGGCAGGCTGACAGGCAGGCAGACAGACAGACAGACAGACAGACAGACAGACAGGCAGGCAGGCAGGCAGGCAGGCAGGCTGATAGAAGCAGACAGCCAGACAGGCAGGCAGGCAGGCAGGCAGGCTGACAGGCAGGCAGGCAGACAGGCACAGACAGACAGGCAGGCAGGTTGACAGAGAGGCAGACAGACAGACAGACAGACAGACAGACAGGCAGGCAGGCAGCCTGGCTGACAGACAGACAGACAGACAGACAGACAGACAGACAGACAGACAGACAGACAGGCAGGCAGGCAGGCAGTCAGGCAGGCAGGCTGACAGACTCAGACAGACAGGCAGACGCAGGCAGGCAGGAATGCTGACAGACGCAGACAGACAGACAGACAGACAGACAGACAGACAGACAGACAGACAGACAGGCAGGCAGGCTGACAGACAGGCAGCCAGACAGACAGGCAGGCAGGCAGGCTGATAGAAGCAGCCAGACAGGCAGACGCAGGCAGGCAGGAATGCTGACAGACGCGGACAGACAGACAGGCAGGCAGGCTGACAGACAGACAGACAGACAGGCAGGCAGGCAGGCAGTCAGGCAAGCAGGCAGGCAGGCTGACAGACTCAGACAGACAGGCAGACGCAGGCAGGCAGGAATGCTGACAGACGCAGACAGACAGACAGACATACAGGCAGGTTGACAGAAAGGCAGACGCAGACAGGCAGGCAGGCTGACAGACACAGACGCAGGCAGGAAGACAGACAGACAGGCTGACAGACAGACAGGCAGGCAGGCAGACAGACAGGCAGGCAGGCTCACAGACAGGCAGCCAGACAGACAGGCAGGCAGGCAGGCTGACACACAGACGCAGGCAGGAAGACAGACAGACAGACAGACAGGCTGACAGACAGACAGACAGGCAGTCAGACAGACAGACAGACAGACAGGCAGGCAGTCAGTCGCAGGCAGACAGACAGACAGACAGGCAGGCAGGCTGATAGAAGCAGAAAGACAGGCAGGCAAGCAGGCTGACAGATGCAGACAGGCAGGCAGGCTGATAGAAGCAGACAGCCAGACAGGCAGGCAGGCAGGCTGACAGACACAGACGCAGGCAGGAAGACAGACAGGCTGACAGGCAGGCAGACAGGCAGGCAGTAAGGCACTGACGGACAGACAGGCAGGCTGACAGATGCAGACAGCCAGACAGACAGGCAGGCAGGCAGGCTGACAGACGCAGACAGGCAGGCAGGCAGACAGGCAGGCTGATACAAGCAGAGAGCCAGACAGGCAGGCAGGCAGGCTGACAGACGCAGACAGACAGGCAGACGCAGACAGGCAGACAGGCAGGCAGGCAGGCTGACAGACAGGCAGGCAGTTAGGCACAGACAGGCAGGCAGACAGGCAGGCAGGCTGATAGAAGCAGAGAGCCAGACAGGCAGGCAGGCAGGCAGGCTGACAGACGCAGACAGACAGACAGACAGTCAGGTTGACAGACAGGCAGACGCAGACAGGCAGGCAGGCAGGCAGGCTGACAGACGCAGACAGGCAGACAGACAGGCAGGCAGGCTGATAGAAGCTGACAGCCAGACAGGCAGGCAGGCAGGCAGGCAGGCTGACAGACGCAGGCAGGAAGACAGACAGACAGGCTGACAGACAGGCAGGCTGACAGAGAGGCAGACAGACAGACAGACAGACAGGCAGGCAGGCTGATAGAAGCAGACAGCCAGACAGGCAGGCAGGCTGACAGACTCAGACAGGCTGATAGAAGCAGACAGCCAGACAGGCAGACAGACAGGCTGACAGACAGGCAGACAGGCAGGCAGACAGGCAGGCAGTCAGGCACAGACAGACAGGCAGGCAGGTTGACAGACAGACAGGCAGGCTGACAGAGAGGCAGACAGACAGACAGGCAGGCAGGCAGGCAGGCAGGCAGGCAGGCAGGCTGATAGAAGCAGACAGCCAGACAGGCAGGCAGGCAGGCAGGCTGACAGGCAGGCAGGCAGACAGGCACAGACAGTCAGGCAGGCAGGTTGACAGAGAGACAGACAGGCTGGCTGACAGACAGACAGACAGACAGACAGACAGGCAGCCAGACAGACAGACAGACAGGCAGGCAGGCTGATAGAAGCAGACAACCAGACAGACAGTCAGGCAGGCAGGCTGACAGACGCAGACAGACAGGCAGGCAGGCTGATAGAAGCACACAGCCAGAAAGGCAGGCAGTCAGGCAGGCTGACAGACACAGACGCAGGCAGGAAGACAGACAGACAGGCTGACAGACAGACAGGCAGGCAGGCAGACAGGCAGGCAGTCAGGCACAGACAGACAGGCAGGCAGGTTAACAGACAGACAGGCAGGCTGACAGAGAGGCAGGCAGACAGACAGACAGACAGACAGACAGGCAGGCAGGCTGATAGAAGCAGACAGCCAGACAGGCAGCCAGGCAGGCTGACATACGCAGACAGACAGGCAGACAGACAAACTGTATTGTGTGACAGTAATTTGGCTGTTTTCACTGCTCTAACATAGTTGAACTTTGACGCAGACGCAGACAGACAGGCAGGCAGGCTGACAGACAGACAGACAGACAATCAGACAGACAGACAGACAGACAGGCAGTCAGGCAGGCAGGCAGGCAGCTGACAGACTCAGACAGACAGACAGACAGGCAGGTTGACAGAAAGGCAGACGCAGACAGGCAGGCAGACAGGCAGGCAGTCAGGCACAGACAGACAGGCAGGCAGGTTGACAGACAGGCAGGCTGACAGAGAGGCAGACAGGCAGGCAGGCAGGCAGGCAGGCAGGCAGGCTGATAGAAGCAGACAGCCAGACAGGCAGGCAGGCAGGCAGGCTGACAGGCAGGCAGGCAGACAGGCACAGACAGACAGGCAGGCAGGTTGACAGAGAGGCAGACAGACAGACAGATAGGCAGGCAGGCAGGCAGGCTGGCTGACAGACAGACAGACAGACAGACAGGCAGCCAGACAGACAGACAGGCAGGCAGGCTGATAGAAGCAGACAACCAGACAGACAGTCAGGCAGGCAGGCTGACAGACGCAGACAGACAGGCAGGCAGGCTGATAGAAGCACACAGCCAGAAAGGCAGGCAGTCAGGCAGGCTGACAGACACAGACGCAGGCAGGAAGACAGACAGACAGGCTGACAGACAGACAGGCAGGCAGGCAGACAGGCAGGCAGTCAGGCACAGACAGACAGGCAGGCAGGTTAACAGACAGACAGGCAGGCTGACAGAGAGGCAGGCAGACAGACAGACAGACAGACAGACAGGCAGGCAGGCTGATAGAAGCAGACAGCCAGACAGGCAGCCAGGCAGGCTGACATACGCAGACAGACAGGCAGACAGACAAACTGTATTGTGTGACAGTAATTTGGCTGTTTTCACTGCTCTAACAGTTGAACTTTGACGCAGACGCAGACAGACAGGCAGGCAGGCTGACAGAAAGGCAGACGCAGACAGGCAGGCAGGCTGATAGAAGCAGACAGCCAGACAGGCAGGCAGGCAGGCAGGCAGCTGACAGACTCAGACAGACAGACAGACAGGCAGGTTGACAGAAAGGCAGACGCAGACAGGCAGGCAGGCTGATAGAAGCAGACAGCCAGACAGGCAGGCAGGCAGGCTGACAGACACAGACGCAGGCAGGAAGACAGACAGACAGGCTGACAGACAGACAGACAGGCAGGCAGACAGGCAGGCAGTCAGGCACAGACAGACAGGCAGGCAGGTTGACAGACAGACAGACAGGCAGGCAGGCAGGCAGGCAGGCAGGCTGATAGAAGCAGACAGCCAGACAGGCAGGCAGGCAGGCAGGCAGGCTGACAGGCAGGCAGACAGACAGACAGACAGACAGACAGACAGACAGACAGACAGACAGACAGACAGACAGACAGACAGGCAGACAGGCAGGCAGGCAGGCAGGCAGGCTGATAGAAGCAGCCAGACAGGCAGACGCAGGCAGGCAGGAATGCTGACAGACGCAGACAGACAGGCAGGCAGGCTGACAGACAGACAGACAGACAGACAGACAGACAGACAGGCAGTCAGGCAGGCAGGCAGGCAGCTGACAGACTCAGACAGACAGACAGACAGGCAGGTTGACAGAAAGGCAGACGCAGACAGGCAGGCAGGCTGATAGAAGCAGACAGCCAGACAGGCAGGCAGGCAGGCTGACAGACACAGACGCAGGCAGGAAGACAGACAGACAGGCTGACAGACAGACAGACAGGCAGGCAGACAGGCAGGCAGTCAGGCACAGACAGACAGGCAGGCAGGTTGACAGACAGACAGACAGACAGGCAGGCAGGCAATCAGGCAGGCAGGCTGATAGAAGCAGACAGCCAGACAGGCAGGCAGGCAGGCAGGCAGGCTGACAGGCAGGCAGACAGACAGACAGACAGACAGACAGACAGACAGGCAGGCAGGCAGGCAGGCAGGCAGGCTGATAGAAGCAGACAGCCAGACAGGCAGGCAGGCAGGCAGGCAGGCTGACAGGCAGGCAGGCAGACAGGCACAGACAGACAGGCAGGCAGGTTGACAGAGAGGCAGACAGACAGACAGACAGACAGACAGACAGGCAGGCAGGCAGCCTGGCTGACAGACAGACAGACAGACAGACAGACAGACAGACAGACAGACAGACAGACAGACAGACAGGCAGGCAGGCAGGCAGTCAGGCAGGCAGGCTGACAGACTCAGACAGACAGGCAGACGCAGGCAGGCAGGAATGCTGACAGACGCAGACAGACAGACAGACAGACAGACAGACAGACAGACAGACAGGCAGGCAGGCTGACAGACAGACAGGCAGCCAGACAGACAGGCAGGCAGGCAGGCTGATAGAAGCAGCCAGACAGGCAGACGCAGGCAGGCAGGAATGCTGACAGACGCGGACAGACAGACAGGCAGGCAGGCTGACAGACAGACAGACAGACAGGCAGGCAGGCAGGCAGTCAGGCAAGCAGGCAGGCAGGCTGACAGACTCAGACAGACAGGCAGACGCAGGCAGGCAGGAATGCTGACAGACGCAGACAGACAGACAGACATACAGGCAGGTTGACAGAAAGGCAGACGCAGACAGGCAGGCAGGCTGACAGACACAGACGCAGGCAGGAAGACAGACAGACAGGCTGACAGACAGACAGGCAGGCAGGCAGACAGACAGGCAGGCAGGCTCACAGACAGGCAGCCAGACAGACAGGCAGGCAGGCAGGCTGACACACAGACGCAGGCAGGAAGACAGACAGACAGACAGACAGGCTGACAGACAGACAGACAGGCAGTCAGACAGACAGACAGACAGACAGGCAGGCAGTCAGTCGCAGGCAGACAGACAGACAGACAGGCAGGCAGGCTGATAGAAGCAGAAAGACAGGCAGGCAAGCAGGCTGACAGATGCAGACAGGCAGGCAGGCTGATAGAAGCAGACAGCCAGACAGGCAGGCAGGCAGGCTGACAGACACAGACGCAGGCAGGAAGACAGACAGGCTGACAGGCAGGCAGACAGGCAGGCAGTAAGGCACTGACGGACAGACAGGCAGGCTGACAGATGCAGACAGCCAGACAGACAGGCAGGCAGGCAGGCTGACAGACGCAGACAGGCAGGCAGGCAGACAGGCAGGCTGATACAAGCAGAGAGCCAGACAGGCAGGCAGGCAGGCTGACAGACGCAGACAGACAGGCAGACGCAGACAGGCAGACAGGCAGGCAGGCAGGCTGACAGACAGGCAGGCAGTTAGGCACAGACAGGCAGGCAGACAGGCAGGCAGGCTGATAGAAGCAGAGAGCCAGACAGGCAGGCAGGCAGGCAGGCTGACAGACGCAGACAGACAGACAGACAGTCAGGTTGACAGACAGGCAGACGCAGACAGGCAGGCAGGCAGGCAGGCTGACAGACGCAGACAGGCAGACAGACAGGCAGGCAGGCTGATAGAAGCTGACAGCCAGACAGGCAGGCAGGCAGGCAGGCAGGCTGACAGACGCAGGCAGGAAGACAGACAGACAGGCTGACAGACAGGCAGGCTGACAGAGAGGCAGACAGACAGACAGACAGACAGGCAGGCAGGCTGATAGAAGCAGACAGCCAGACAGGCAGGCAGGCTGACAGACTCAGACAGGCTGATAGAAGCAGACAGCCAGACAGGCAGACAGACAGGCTGACAGACAGGCAGACAGGCAGGCAGACAGGCAGGCAGTCAGGCACAGACAGACAGGCAGGCAGGTTGACAGACAGACAGGCAGGCTGACAGAGAGGCAGACAGACAGACAGGCAGGCAGGCAGGCAGGCAGGCAGGCAGGCAGGCTGATAGAAGCAGACAGCCAGACAGGCAGGCAGGCAGGCAGGCTGACAGGCAGGCAGGCAGACAGGCACAGACAGTCAGGCAGGCAG
>JALJEH010000025.1:1667817-1672817 GCA_023631565.1 Gymnocephalus cernua | reverse complement strand
ACAGGCAGACAGGCAGGCAGGCAGGCTGACAGACACAGACGCAGGCAGGAAGACAGACAGACAGACAGGCTGACAGACAGACAGACAGACAGACAGACAGACAGGCAGGCAGGCAGGCAGGCAGGCAGTCAGGCACAGACAGACAGACAGGCAGGCAGGCTGATAGAAGCAGACAGCCAGACAGGCAGGCAGGCTGACAGAAGCAGACAGACAGACAGGCAGGCAGGCTGATAGAAGCACACAGCCAGAAAGGCAGGCAGTCAGGCAGGCTGACAGACACAGACGCAGGCAGGAAGACAGACAGACAGGCTGACAGACAGACAGGCAGGCAGACAGGCAGGCAGGCAGTCAGGCACAGACAGACAGGCAGGCAGGTTAACAGACAGACAGGCAGGCTGACAGAGAGGCAGGCAGACAGACAGACAGACAGACAGACAGACAGACAGACAGACAGACAGACAGACAGACAGGCAGGCAGGCAGAATGATAGAAGCAGGCAGGCAGACAGGCAGGCAGGCAGTCAGGCACAGACAGACAGGCAGGCAGGTTAACAGACAGACAGGCAGGCTGACAGAGAGGCAGGCAGACAGACAGACAGACAGACAGACAGACAGACAGACAGACAGACAGACAGACAGGCAGGCAGGCAGAATGATAGAAGCAGACAGCCAGACAGGCAGGCAGGCAAGCAGGCTGACAGATGCAGACAGACAGGCAGGCAGACAGGCAGGCAGGCTGATAGAAGCAGACAGGCAGGCAGGCTGATAGAAGCAGACAGCCAGACAGGCAGGCAGGCAGGCTGACAGACAAACTGTATTGTGTGACAGTAATTTGGCTGTTTTCACTGCTCTAACATAGTTGAACTTTGTAATTGTTGCTAGGTTACCAGGCAAAGCGAGTGTGTGAACGGCAAAGTCAAGATGTGGAGGTGCTGGTGTCGACCAATGATGTCAGCACGCTCTTTTGAAGAGAGCGACTTCTTGCTGAAGCCTGAGCTCTGGGCTCCGTTGGTGGTGTCCAGTGCTGACAGACAGACAGACAGACAGGCAGGTTGACAGAAAGGCAGACGCAGACAGGCAGGCAGGGAGGCTGACAGACAGGCAGGCAGGCTCACAGACAGGCAGCCAGACAGACAGACAGACAGGTAGGCTGATAGGAGCAGACAGACAGCCAGACAGGCAGGCAGGCTGACAGACAGACAGACAGACAGACAGACAGGCAGGCAGGCAGTCAGGCAGGCAGGCAGGCAGGCTGATGGAGGCAGCCAGACAGGCAGACGCAGGCAGGCAGGAATGCTGACAGACGCAGACAGACAGACAGGCAGGCAGGCTGACAGACAGACAGACATACAGACAGACAGGCAGGCAGTCAGGCAGGCAGGCTGACACTCAGACAGACAGACAGACAGACAGGCAGGTTGACAGAAAGGCAGACGCAGACAGGCAGGCAGGCAGGCTGACAGACACAGACGCAGACAGGAAGACAGACAGACAGGCTGACAGACAGACAGGCAGGCAGGCAGGCAGACAGACAGGCAGGCAGGCTCACAGACAGGCAGCCAGACAGACGGACAGACAGGTAGGCTGATAGGAGCAGACAGACAGCCAGACAGGCAGGCAGGCAGGCAGGCAGGCTGACACACAGACGCAGGCAGGAAGACAGACAGACAGACAGGCTGACAGACAGACAGGCAGTCAGACAGACAGACAGACAGGCAGGCAGTCAGGCGCAGGCAGACAGACAGACAGACAGACAGGCAGGCAGGCTGATAGAAGCAGAAAGACAGGCAGGCAGGCTGACAGACGCAGACAGGCAGGCAGGCTGATAGAAGCAGACAGCCAGACGCAGGCAGGCAGGCAGTCAGGCACAGACAGACAGGAAGGGAAGCAGGCTGACAGACACAGACGCTGGCAGGAAGACAGACAGACAGGCAGGCAGGCAGACAGACAGGTAGACAGGCTCACAGGCAGGCAGGCAGGCAGACAGACAGGCAGGCAGGCTCACAGACAGGCAGCCAGACAGACAGACAGGCAGGCAGGCAGGCTGACACACAGACGCAGGCAGGAAGACAGACAGACAGGCTGACAGACGCAGACAGGCAGGCAGGCTGATAGAAGCAGACAGCCAGACAGGCAGGCAGGCAGGCTGACAGACACAGACGCAGGCAGGAAGACAGACAGACAGGCTGACAGACAGACAGACAGGCAGGCAGACAGGCAGGCAGTCAGACAGACAGACAGACAGACAGACAGACAGACAGACAGACAGGCAGGCAGGCAGGCAGGCAGACAGGCATCTAGGCAGGCTGACACACAGACACAGGCAGGAAGACAGACAGACAGACAGGCTGACAGACAGACAGGCAGGCAGTCAGACAGACAGACAGACAGGCAGGCAGTCAGGCGCAGGCAGACAGACAGACAGACAGGCAGGCAGGCTGATAGAAGCAGAAAGACAGGCAGGCAGGCAGGCTGACAGATGCAGACAGGCAGGCAGGCTGATAGAAGCAGACAGCCAGACAGGCAGGCAGGCAGGCTGACAGACATAGACGCAGGCAGGAAGACAGACAGGCTGACAGGCAGGCAGGCAGACAGACAGACAGACAGGCAGGCAGGCAGGCTGATAGAAGCAGCCAGACAGGCAGACGCAGGCAGGCAGGAATGCTGACAGACGCAGACAGACAGACAGACAGACAGACAGACAGGCAGGCAGGCAGGCAGGCTGACACACAGACGCAGGCAGGAAGACAGACAGACAGACAGGCTGACAGACAGGCAGGCAGACAGACAGACAGACAGACAGACAGGCTGACAGGCTGACAGACTCAGACAGGCAGACGCAGGCAGGCAGGAATGCTGACAGACGCAGACAGACAGACAGACAGCCAGACAGGCAGGCAGGCTGACAGACAGACAGGCAGACAGACAGACAGACAGACAGACAGACAGACAGACAGGCAGGCAGGCTGACAGACAGACAGACAGACAGACAGACAGACAGACAGGCAGGCAGTCAGGCAGGCAGGCAGGCTGACAGACTCAGCCAGACAGGCAGACGCAGGCAGGCAGGAATGCTGACAGACGCAGACAGACAGACAGACAGACAGACAGACAGACAGACAGGCAGGCAGGCAGGCTGACAGACAGACAGGCAGACAGGCAGACAGACAGACAGACAGACAGGCAGGCAGTCAGGCGCAGGCAGACAGACAGACAGACAGGCAGGCTGACAGACTCAGACAGACAGGCAGACGCAGGCAGGCAGGAATGCTGACACACGCAGACAGACAGACAGACAGACAGACAGGCAGGTTGACAGAAAGGCAGACGCAGACAGGCAGGCAGGCAGGCAGGCTGACAGACACAGACGCAGGCAGGAAGACAGACAGACAGACAGACAGACAGACAGGCAGGCAGGCAGACAGGCAGGCAGGCAGTCAGGCACAGACAGACAGGCAGGCAGGTTGACAGAGAGGCAGACAGACAGACAGACAGACAGAGAGACAGGCAGGCTGATAGAAGCAGACAGCCAGACAGGCAGGCAGGCAAGCAGGCTGACAGACGCAGACAGGCAGGCAGGCTGACAGACAGGCAGGCAGTTAGGCACAGACAGGCAGGCAGACAGGCAGGCAGGCTGATAGAAGCAGACAACCAGACAGGCAGGCAGGCAGGCTGACAGACGCAGACAGACAGGCAGGCAGACATGCAGGCAGGCAGGCTGATAGAAGCAGAGAGCCAGACAGGCAGGCAGGCACAGACAGGCAGGCAGGCTGATAGAAGCAGAGAGCCAGACAGGCAGTCAGGCACAGACAGACAGGCAGGCAGGTTGACAGACAGACAGGCAGGCTGACAGAGAGGCAGACAGACAGGCAGGCTGACAGACAGACAGACAGACAGACAGACAGGCAGGCAGTCAGGCAGGCAGGCAGGCTGACAGACTCAGACAGACATGCAGACGCAGGCACGCAGGAATGCTGACACACGCAGACAGACAGACAGACAGGCAGGTTGACAGAAAGGCAGACGCAGACAGGCAGACAGGCAGGCAGGCAGGCTGACAGACACAGACGCAGGCAGGAAGACAGACAGACAGACAGACAGACAGACAGGCTGACAGACAGACAGACAGACAGACAGACAGGCAGGCAGGCAGGCAGTCAGGCACAGACAGACAGACAGGCAGGCAGGCTGATAGAAGCAGACAGCCAGACAGGCAGGCAGGCTGACAGAAGCAGACAGACAGACAGGCAGGCAGGCTGATAGAAGCACACAGCCAGAAAGGCAGGCAGTCAGGCAGGCTGACAGACACAGACGCAGGCAGGAAGACAGACAGACAGGCTGACAGACAGACAGGCAGGCAGACAGGCAGGCAGGCAGTCAGGCACAGACAGACAGGCAGGCAGGTTAACAGACAGACAGGCAGGCTGACAGAGAGGCAGGCAGACAGACAGACAGACAGACAGACAGACAGACAGACAGGCAGGCAGGCAGAATGATAGAAGCAGACAGCCAGACAGGCAGGCAGGCAAGCAGGCTGACAGATGCAGACAGACAGGCAGGCAGACAGGCAGGCAGGCTGATAGAAGCAGACAGGCAGGCAGGCTGATAGAAGCAGACAGCCAGACAGGCAGGCAGGCAGGCTGACAGACAAACTGTATTGTGTGACAGTAATTTGGCTGTTTTCACTGCTCTAACATAGTTGAACTTTGTAATTGTTGCTAGGTTACCAGGCAAAGCGAGTGTGTGAACGGCAAAGTCAAGATGTGGAGGTGCTGGTGTCGACCAATAATGTCAGCACGCTCTTTTGAAGAGAGCGACTTCTTGCTGAAGCCTGAGCCCTGGGCTCCGTTGGTGGTGTCCAGTGCTGACAGACAGACAGACAGACAGGCAGGTTGACAGAAAGGCAGACGCAGACAGGCAGGCAGGGAGGCTGACAGACAGGCAGGCAGGCTCACAGACAGGCAGCCAGACAGACAGACAGGTAGGCTGATAGGAGCAGAC
>JALJEH010000025.1:1650317-1660317 GCA_023631565.1 Gymnocephalus cernua | reverse complement strand
ACAGAGAGGCAGGCAGACAGACAGACAGACAGACAGACAGACAGACAGACAGACAGACAGACAGACAGGCAGGCAGGCAGAATGATAGAAGCAGACAGCCAGACAGGCAGGCAGGCAAGCAGGCTGACAGATGCAGACAGACAGGCAGGCAGACAGGCAGGCAGGCTGATAGAAGCAGACAGGCAGGCAGGCTGATAGAAGCAGACAGCCAGACAGGCAGGCAGGCAGGCTGACAGACAAACTGTATTGTGTGACAGTAATTTGGCTGTTTTCACTGCTCTAACATAGTTGAACTTTGTAATTGTTGCTAGGTTACCAGGCAAAGCGAGTGTGTGAACGGCAAAGTCAAGATGTGGAGGTGCTGGTGTCGACCAATGATGTCAGCACGCTCTTTTGAAGAGAGCGACTTCTTGCTGAAGCCTGAGCACTGGGCTCCGTTGGTGGTGTCCAGTGCTGACAGACAGACAGACAGACAGGCAGGTTGACAGAAAGGCAGACGCAGACAGGCAGGCAGGGAGGCTGACAGACAGGCAGGCAGGCTCACAGACAGGCAGCCAGACAGACAGACAGACAGGTAGGCTGATAGGAGCAGACAGACAGCCAGACAGGCAGCCAGGCTGACAGACAGACAGACAGACAGACAGACAGGCAGGCAGGCAGTCAGGCAGGCAGGCAGGCAGGCTGATGGAGGCAGCCAGACAGGCAGACGCAGGCAGGCAGGAATGCTGACAGACGCAGACAGACAGACAGGCAGGCAGGCTGACAGACAGACAGACATACAGACAGACAGGCAGGCAGTCAGGCAGGCAGGCTGACACTCAGACAGACAGACAGACAGACAGGCAGGTTGACAGAAAGGCAGACGCAGACAGGCAGGCAGGCAGGCTGACAGACACAGACGCAGACAGGAAGACAGACAGACAGGCTGACAGACAGACAGGCAGGCAGGCAGGCAGACAGACAGGCAGGCAGGCTCACAGACAGGCAGCCAGACAGACGGACAGACAGGTAGGCTGATAGGAGCAGACAGACAGCCAGACAGGCAGGCAGGCAGGCAGGCAGGCTGACACACAGACGCAGGCAGGAAGACAGACAGACAGACAGGCTGACAGACAGACAGGCAGTCAGACAGACAGACAGACAGGCAGGCAGTCAGGCGCAGGCAGACAGACAGACAGACAGACAGGCAGGCAGGCTGATAGAAGCAGAAAGACAGGCAGGCAGGCTGACAGACGCAGACAGGCAGGCAGGCTGATAGAAGCAGACAGCCAGACGCAGGCAGGCAGGCAGTCAGGCACAGACAGACAGGAAGGGAAGCAGGCTGACAGACACAGACGCTGGCAGGAAGACAGACAGACAGGCAGGCAGGCAGACAGACAGGTAGACAGGCTCACAGGCAGGCAGGCAGGCAGACAGACAGGCAGGCAGGCTCACAGACAGGCAGCCAGACAGACAGACAGGCAGGCAGGCAGGCTGACACACAGACGCAGGCAGGAAGACAGACAGACAGGCTGACAGACGCAGACAGGCAGGCAGGCTGATAGAAGCAGACAGCCAGACAGGCAGGCAGGCAGGCTGACAGACACAGACGCAGGCAGGAAGACAGACAGACAGGCTGACAGACAGACAGACAGGCAGGCAGACAGGCAGGCAGTCAGACAGACAGACAGACAGACAGACAGACAGACAGACAGACAGGCAGGCAGGCAGGCAGGCAGACAGGCATCTAGGCAGGCTGACACACAGACACAGGCAGGAAGACAGACAGACAGACAGGCTGACAGACAGACAGGCAGGCAGTCAGACAGACAGACAGACAGGCAGGCAGTCAGGCGCAGGCAGACAGACAGACAGACAGGCAGGCAGGCTGATAGAAGCAGAAAGACAGGCAGGCAGGCAGGCTGACAGATGCAGACAGGCAGGCAGGCTGATAGAAGCAGACAGCCAGACAGGCAGGCAGGCAGGCTGACAGACATAGACGCAGGCAGGAAGACAGACAGGCTGACAGGCAGGCAGGCAGACAGACAGACAGACAGGCAGGCAGGCAGGCTGATAGAAGCAGCCAGACAGGCAGACGCAGGCAGGCAGGAATGCTGACAGACGCAGACAGACAGACAGACAGACAGACAGACAGGCAGGCAGGCAGGCAGGCTGACACACAGACGCAGGCAGGAAGACAGACAGACAGACAGGCTGACAGACAGGCAGGCAGACAGACAGACAGACAGACAGACAGGCTGACAGGCTGACAGACTCAGACAGGCAGACGCAGGCAGGCAGGAATGCTGACAGACGCAGACAGACAGACAGACAGCCAGACAGGCAGGCAGGCTGACAGACAGACAGGCAGACAGGCAGACAGACAGACAGACAGACAGACAGACAGACAGGCAGGCAGGCTGACAGACAGACAGACAGACAGACAGACAGACAGGCAGGCAGTCAGGCAGGCAGGCAGGCTGACAGACTCAGCCAGACAGGCAGACGCAGGCAGGCAGGAATGCTGACAGACGCAGACAGACAGACAGACAGACAGACAGACAGACAGACAGACAGACAGACAGGCAGGCAGGCAGGCTGACAGACAGACAGGCAGACAGGCAGACAGACAGACAGACAGACAGGCAGGCAGTCAGGCGCAGGCAGACAGACAGACAGACAGGCAGGCTGACAGACTCAGACAGACAGGCAGACGCAGGCAGGCAGGAATGCTGACACACGCAGACAGACAGACAGACAGACAGACAGGCAGGTTGACAGAAAGGCAGACGCAGACAGGCAGGCAGGCAGGCAGGCTGACAGACACAGACGCAGGCAGGAAGACAGACAGACAGACAGACAGACAGACAGGCAGGCAGGCAGACAGGCAGGCAGGCAGTCAGGCACAGACAGACAGGCAGGCAGGTTGACAGAGAGGCAGACAGACAGACAGACAGACAGAGAGACAGGCAGGCTGATAGAAGCAGACAGCCAGACAGGCAGGCAGGCAAGCAGGCTGACAGACGCAGACAGGCAGGCAGGCTGACAGACAGGCAGGCAGTTAGGCACAGACAGGCAGGCAGACAGGCAGGCAGGCTGATAGAAGCAGACAACCAGACAGGCAGGCAGGCAGGCTGACAGACGCAGACAGACAGGCAGGCAGACATGCAGGCAGGCAGGCTGATAGAAGCAGAGAGCCAGACAGGCAGGCAGGCACAGACAGGCAGGCAGGCTGATAGAAGCAGAGAGCCAGACAGGCAGTCAGGCACAGACAGACAGGCAGGCAGGTTGACAGACAGACAGGCAGGCTGACAGAGAGGCAGACAGACAGGCAGGCTGACAGACAGACAGACAGACAGACAGACAGGCAGGCAGTCAGGCAGGCAGGCAGGCTGACAGACTCAGACAGACATGCAGACGCAGGCACGCAGGAATGCTGACACACGCAGACAGACAGACAGACAGGCAGGTTGACAGAAAGGCAGACGCAGACAGGCAGACAGGCAGGCAGGCAGGCTGACAGACACAGACGCAGGCAGGAAGACAGACAGACAGACAGACAGACAGACAGGCAGGCAGGCAGGCAGTCAGGCACAGACAGACAGACAGGCAGGCAGGCTGATAGAAGCAGACAGCCAGACAGGCAGGCAGGCTGACAGAAGCAGACAGACAGACAGGCAGGCAGGCTGATAGAAGCACACAGCCAGAAAGGCAGGCAGTCAGGCAGGCTGACAGACACAGACGCAGGCAGGAAGACAGACAGACAGGCTGACAGACAGACAGGCAGGCAGACAGGCAGGCAGGCAGTCAGGCACAGACAGACAGGCAGGCAGGTTAACAGACAGACAGGCAGGCTGACAGAGAGGCAGGCAGACAGACAGACAGACAGACAGACAGACAGACAGGCAGGCAGGCAGAATGATAGAAGCAGACAGCCAGACAGGCAGGCAGGCAAGCAGGCTGACAGATGCAGACAGACAGGCAGGCAGACAGGCAGGCAGGCTGATAGAAGCAGACAGGCAGGCAGGCTGATAGAAGCAGACAGCCAGACAGGCAGGCAGGCAGGCTGACAGACAAACTGTATTGTGTGACAGTAATTTGGCTGTTTTCACTGCTCTAACATAGTTGAACTTTGTAATTGTTGCTAGGTTACCAGGCAAAGCGAGTGTGTGAACGGCAAAGTCAAGATGTGGAGGTGCTGGTGTCGACCAATAATGTCAGCACGCTCTTTTGAAGAGAGCGACTTCTTGCTGAAGCCTGAGCCCTGGGCTCCGTTGGTGGTGTCCAGTGCTGACAGACAGACAGACAGACAGGCAGGTTGACAGAAAGGCAGACGCAGACAGGCAGGCAGGGAGGCTGACAGACAGGCAGGCAGGCTCACAGACAGGCAGCCAGACAGACAGACAGGTAGGCTGATAGGAGCAGACAGACAGCCAGACAGGCAGGCAGGCTGACAGACAGACAGACAGACAGACAGACAGACAGACAGGCAGGCAGTCAGGCAGGCAGGCAGGCAGGCTGATGGAGGCAGCCAGACAGGCAGACGCAGGCAGGCAGGAATGCTGACAGACGCAGACAGACAGACAGGCAGGCAGGCAGGCTGACAGACAGACAGACAGACAGACAGACAGACAGACAGACAGACAGACAGACAGGCAGGCAGTCAGGCAGGCAGGCTGACACTCAGACAGACAGACAGACAGACAGGCAGGTTGACAGAAAGGCAGACGCAGACAGGCAGGCAGGCAGGCTGACAGACACAGACGCAGACAGGAAGACAGACAGACAGGCTGACAGACAGACAGGCAGGCAGGCAGGCAGACAGACAGGCAGGCAGGCTCACAGACAGGCAGCCAGACAGACGGACAGACAGGTAGGCTGATAGGAGCAGACAGACAGCCAGACAGGCAGGCAGGCAGGCAGGCAGGCAGGCTGACACACAGACGCAGGCAGGAAGACAGACAGACAGACAGGCTGACAGACAGACAGGCAGTCAGACAGACAGACAGGCAGTCAGGCGCAGGCAGACAGACAGACAGACAGACAGGCAGGCAGGCTGATAGAAGCAGAAAGACAGGCAGGCAGGCTGACAGACGCAGACAGGCAGGCAGGCTGATAGAAGCAGACAGCCAGACGCAGGCAGGCAGGCAGTCAGGCACAGACAGACAGGAAGGGAAGCAGGCTGACAGACACAGACGCTGGCAGGAAGACAGACAGACAGGCAGGCAGGCAGGCAGACAGACAGGTAGGCAGGCTCACAGGCAGGCAGGCAGGCAGACAGACAGGCAGGCAGGCTCACAGACAGGCAGCCAGACAGACAGACAGGCAGGCAGGCAGGCTGACACACAGACGCAGGCAGGAAGACAGACAGACAGGCTGACAGACGCAGACAGGCAGGCAGGCTGATAGAAGCAGACAGCCAGACAGGCAGGCAGGCAGGCTGACAGACACAGACGCAGGCAGGAAGACAGACAGACAGGCTGACAGACAGACAGACAGGCAGGCAGACAGGCAGGCAGTCAGACAGACAGACAGACAGACAGACAGACAGACAGGCAGGCAGGCAGGCAGGCAGACAGGCATCTAGGCAGGCTGACACACAGACACAGGCAGGAAGACAGACAGACAGACAGGCTGACAGACAGACAGGCAGTCAGACAGACAGACAGACAGGCAGGCAGTCAGGCGCAGGCAGACAGACAGACAGACAGTTAGGCAGGCTGATAGAAGCAGAAAGACAGGCAGGCAGGCAGGCTGACAGATGCAGACAGGCAGGCAGGCTGATAGAAGCAGACAGCCAGACAGGCAGGCAGGCAGGCTGACAGACATAGACGCAGGCAGGAAGACAGACAGGCTGACAGGCAGGCAGGCAGACAGGCAGGCAGTAAGGCACTGACGGACAGACAGGCAGGCTGACAGATGCAGACAGCCAGACAGACAGGCAGGCAGGCAGGCTGACAGACGCAGACAGGCAGGCAGGCAGACAGGCAGGCTGATACAAGCAGAGAGCCAGACAGGCAGGCAGGCAGGCAGGCAGGCAGGCTGACAGACGCAGACAGACAGGCAGACGCAGACAGGCAGGCAGACAGGCAGGCAGGCAGGCTGACAGACAGGCAGGCAGTTAGGCACAGACAGGCAGGCAGACAGGCAGGCAGGCTGATAGAAGCAGAGAGCCAGACAGACAGGCAGGCAGGCAGGCAGGCAGGCTGACAGACGCAGACAGACAGACAGACAGTCAGGCAGGCAGGCTGATAGAAGCTGACAGCCAGACAGGCAGGCAGGCAGGCAGGCCGGCTGACAGACGCAGGCAGGAAGACAGACAGACAGGCTGACAGACAGGCAGGCTGACAGAGAGGCAGACAGACAGACAGACAGACAGACAGGCAGGCAGGCTGATAGAAGCAGACAGCCAGACAGGCAGGCAGGCAGGCTGACAGACTCAGACAGGCTGATAGAAGCAGACAGCCAGACAGGCAGGCAGGCAGGCTGACAGACACAGACGCAGGCAGGAAGACAGACAGACAGGCTGACAGACAGACAGACAGACAGGCAGGCAGACAGGCAGGCAGTCAGGCACAGACAGACAGGCAGGCAGGTTGACAGACAGACAGGCAGGCTGACAGAGAGGCAGACAGACAGACAGACAGACAGACAGACAGACAGACAGACAGACAGACAGGCAGGCAGGCAGGCAGGCAGGCAGGCAGGCAGGCAGGCAGGCAGGCAGGCAGGCAGGCTGATAGAAGCAGACAGCCAGACAGGCAGGCAGGCAGGCTGACAGGCAGGCAGACAGGCACAGACAGTCAGGCAGGCAGTCAGGCAGGCAGGCAGGCTGACAGACTCAGACAGACAGGCAGACGCAGGAATGCTGACAGACGCAGACAGACAGACAGACAGACAGGCAGGTTGACAGAAAGGCAGACGCAGACAGGCAGGCAAGCAGGCTGACAGACACAGACGCAGGCAGGAAGACAGACAGACAGGCTGACAGACAGGCTGACAGACAGACAAACAGGCAGGCAGGCAGGCAGGCAGTCAGGCACAGACAGACAGACAGGCAGGCAGGCTGATAGAAGCAGACAGCCAGACAGGCAGGCAGGCTGACAGAAGCAGACAGACAGACAGGCAGGCAGGCTGATAGAAGCACACAGCCAGAAAGGCAGGCAGTCAGGCAGGCTGACAGACACAGACGCAGGCAGGAAGACAGACAGACAGGCTGACAGACAGACAGGCAGGCAGACAGGCAGGCAGGCAGTCAGGCACAGACAGACAGGCAGGCAGGTTAACAGACAGACAGGCAGGCTGACAGAGAGGCAGGCAGACAGACAGACAGACAGACAGACAGACAGACAGACAGGCAGGCAGGCAGAATGATAGAAGCAGACAGCCAGACAGGCAGGCAGGCAAGCAGGCTGACAGATGCAGACAGACAGGCAGGCAGACAGACAGACAGACAGGCAGGCAGACAGGCAGGCAGTCAGACAGACAGACAGACAGACAGACAGACAGACAGACAGGCAGGCAGGCAGGCAGGCAGACAGGCATCTAGGCAGGCTGACACACAGACACAGGCAGGAAGACAGACAGACAGGCTGACAGACAGACAGGCAGTCAGACAGACAGACAGACAGGCAGGCAGTCAGGCGCAGGCAGACAGACAGACAGACAGTTAGGCAGGCTGATAGAAGCAGAAAGACAGGCAGGCAGGCAGGCTGACAGATGCAGACAGGCAGGCAGGCTGATAGAAGCAGACAGCCAGACAGGCAGGCAGGCAGGCTGACAGACATAGACGCAGGCAGGAAGACAGACAGGCTGACAGGCAGGCAGGCAGACAGGCAGGCAGTAAGGCACTGACGGACAGACAGGCAGGCTGACAGATGCAGACAGCCAGACAGACAGGCAGGCAGGCAGGCTGACAGACGCAGACAGGCAGGCAGGCAGACAGGCAGGCTGATACAAGCAGAGAGCCAGACAGGCAGGCAGGCAGGCAGGCAGGCAGGCAGGCTGACAGACGCAGACAGACAGGCAGACGCAGACAGGCAGGCAGACAGGCAGGCAGGCAGGCTGACAGACAGGCAGGCAGTTAGGCACAGACAGGCAGGCAGACAGGCAGGCAGGCTGATAGAAGCAGAGAGCCAGACAGACAGGCAGGCAGGCAGGCAGGCAGGCTGACAGACGCAGACAGACAGACAGACAGTCAGGCAGGCAGGCTGATAGAAGCTGACAGCCAGACAGGCAGGCAGGCAGGCAGGCCGGCTGACAGACGCAGGCAGGAAGACAGACAGACAGGCTGACAGACAGGCAGGCTGACAGAGAGGCAGACAGACAGACAGACAGACAGACAGGCAGGCAGGCTGATAGAAGCAGACAGCCAGACAGGCAGGCAGGCAGGCTGACAGACTCAGACAGGCTGATAGAAGCAGACAGCCAGACAGGCAGGCAGGCAGGCTGACAGACACAGACGCAGGCAGGAAGACAGACAGACAGGCTGACAGACAGACAGACAGACAGGCAGGCAGACAGGCAGGCAGTCAGGCACAGACAGACAGGCAGGCAGGTTGACAGACAGACAGACAGACAGACAGGCAGGCAGGCAGACAGGCAGGCAGTCAGGCACAGACAGACAGGCAGGCAGGTTGACAGACAGACAGGCAGGCTGACAGAGAGGCAGGCAGACAGACAGACAGACAGACAGACAGACAGACAGGCAGGCAGGCAGAATGATAGAAGCAGACAGCCAGACAGGCAGGCAGGCAAGCAGGCTGACAGATGCAGACAGACAGGCAGGCAGACAGGCAGGTTGACAGAAAGGCAGACGCAGACAGGCAGGCAAGCAGGCTGACAGACACAGACGCAGGCAGGAAGACAGACAGACAGGCTGACAGACAGACAGACAGGCAGGCAGGCAGGCAGACAGACAGGCAGACAGACAGGCAGGCAGGCAGGCTGACACACAGACGCAGGCAAGAAGACAGACAGACAGGCTGACAGACAGACAGGCAGTCAGACAGACAGACAGACAGGCGGGCAGGCAGGCTGACAGACACAGACGCAGGCAGGAAGACAGACAGACAGGCTGACAGACAGACAGACAGGTTGACAGACAGACAGGCAGGCTGACAGAGAGGCAGACAGACAGACAGACAGACAGACAGACAGACAGACAGACAGGCAGGCAGGCAGGCAGGCAGGCAGGCTGATAGAAGCAGACAGCCAGACAGGCAGACAGGCAGGCAGGCAGGCAGGCTGACAGGCAGGCAGGCAGACAGGCACAGACAGACAGGCAGGCAGGCAGGCAGGCAGGCTGGCTGACAGACAGACAGACAGACAGACAGACAGACAGACAGACAGACAGACAGACAGACAGACAGACAGACAGACAGACAGACAGACAGACAGGCAGCCAGACAGACAGACAGACAGGCAGGCAGGCTGATAGAAGCAGACAACCAGACAGACAGTCAGGCAGGCAGGCTGACAGACGCAGACAGACAGGCAGGCAGGCTGATAGAAGCACACAGCCAGAAAGGCAGGCAGTCAGGCAGGCTGACAGACACAGACGCAGGCAGGAAGACAGACAGACAGGCTGACAGACAGACAGGCAGGCAGGCAGACAGGCAGGCAGTCAGGCACAGACAGACAGGCAGGCAGGTTAACAGACAGACAGGCAGGCTGACAGAGAGGCAGGCAGACAGACAGACAGACAGACAGACAGACAGACAGACAGACAGGCAGGCAGGCTGATAGAAGCAGACAGCCAGACAGGCAGGCAGGCAAGCAGGCTGACAGATGCAGACAGACAGGCAGGCAGACAGGCAGGCAGGCAGGCTGATA
Source organism: Gymnocephalus cernua (assembly GCA_023631565.1). Lineage (NCBI taxonomy): Eukaryota > Metazoa > Chordata > Actinopteri > Perciformes > Percidae > Gymnocephalus > Gymnocephalus cernua. The sequence continues at coordinate 1,650,504 of JALJEH010000025.1, read as the reverse complement.
GAAGCAGACAGCCAGACAGGCAGGCAGGCAGGCTGACATACGCAGACAGACAGGCAGACAGACAAACTGTATTGTGTGACAGTAATTTGGCTGTTTTCACTGCTCTAACATAGTTGAACTTTGTAATTGTTGCTAGGTTACCAGGCAAAGCGAGTGTGTGAACGGCAAAGTCAAGATGTGGAGGTGC
>JALJEH010000025.1:1642817-1645317 GCA_023631565.1 Gymnocephalus cernua | reverse complement strand
AGACAGGCAGGCAGGCAGGCTGACAGACTCAGACAGGCTGATAGAAGCAGACAGCCAGACAGGCAGGCAGGCAGGCTGACAGACACAGACGCAGGCAGGAAGACAGACAGACAGGCTGACAGACAGACAGACAGACAGGCAGGCAGACAGGCAGGCAGTCAGGCACAGACAGACAGGCAGGCAGGTTGACAGACAGACAGGCAGGCTGACAGAGAGGCAGGCAGACAGACAGACAGACAGACAGACAGACAGACAGACAGACAGGCAGGCAGGCAGAATGATAGAAGCAGACAGCCAGACAGGCAGGCAGGCAAGCAGGCTGACAGATGCAGACAGACAGGCAGGCAGACAGGCAGGTTGACAGAAAGGCAGACGCAGACAGGCAGGCAAGCAGGCTGACAGACACAGACGCAGGCAGGAAGACAGACAGACAGGCTGACAGACAGACAGACAGGCAGGCAGGCAGGCAGACAGACAGGCAGACAGACAGGCAGGCAGGCAGGCTGACACACAGACGCAGGCAAGAAGACAGACAGACAGGCTGACAGACAGACAGGCAGTCAGACAGACAGACAGACAGGCGGGCAGGCAGGCTGACAGACACACAGACAGGCAGGCAGGCAGGCAGACAGACAGGCAGACAGACAGGCAGGCAGGCAGGCTGACACACAGACGCAGGCAGGAAGACAGACAGACAGGCTGACAGACAGACAGACAGGTTGACAGACAGACAGGCAGGCTGACAGAGAGGCAGACAGACAGACAGGCTGACAGACAGACAGGCAGTCAGACAGACAGACAGACAGGCTGACAGACAGACAGGCAGGCAGACAGGCAGGCAGGCAGTCAGGCACAGACAGACAGGCAGGCAGGTTAACAGACAGACAGGCAGGCTGACAGAGAGGCAGGCAGACAGACAGACAGACAGACAGACAGACAGACAGACAGGCAGGCAGGCAGAATGATAGAAGCAGACAGCCAGACAGGCAGGCAGGCAAGCAGGCTGACAGATGCAGACAGACAGGCAGGCAGACAGACAGACAGACAGGCAGGCAGACAGGCAGGCAGTCAGACAGACAGACAGACAGACAGACAGACAGACAGACAGACAGGCAGGCAGGCAGGCAGGCAGACAGGCATCTAGGCAGGCTGACACACAGACACAGGCAGGAAGACAGACAGACAGGCTGACAGACAGACAGGCAGTCAGACAGACAGACAGACAGGCAGGCAGTCAGGCGCAGGCAGACAGACAGACAGACAGTTAGGCAGGCTGATAGAAGCAGAAAGACAGGCAGGCAGGCAGGCTGACAGATGCAGACAGGCAGGCAGGCTGATAGAAGCAGACAGCCAGACAGGCAGGCAGGCAGGCTGACAGACATAGACGCAGGCAGGAAGACAGACAGGCTGACAGGCAGGCAGGCAGACAGGCAGGCAGTAAGGCACTGACGGACAGACAGGCAGGCTGACAGATGCAGACAGCCAGACAGACAGGCAGGCAGGCAGGCTGACAGACGCAGACAGGCAGGCAGGCAGACAGGCAGGCTGATACAAGCAGAGAGCCAGACAGGCAGGCAGGCAGGCAGGCAGGCAGGCAGGCTGACAGACGCAGACAGACAGGCAGACGCAGACAGGCAGGCAGACAGGCAGGCAGGCAGGCTGACAGACAGGCAGGCAGTTAGGCACAGACAGGCAGGCAGACAGGCAGGCAGGCTGATAGAAGCAGAGAGCCAGACAGACAGGCAGGCAGGCAGGCAGGCAGGCTGACAGACGCAGACAGACAGACAGACAGTCAGGCAGGCAGGCTGATAGAAGCTGACAGCCAGACAGGCAGGCAGGCAGGCAGGCCGGCTGACAGACGCAGGCAGGAAGACAGACAGACAGGCTGACAGACAGGCAGGCTGACAGAGAGGCAGACAGACAGACAGACAGACAGACAGGCAGGCAGGCTGATAGAAGCAGACAGCCAGACAGGCAGGCAGGCAGGCTGACAGACTCAGACAGGCTGATAGAAGCAGACAGCCAGACAGGCAGGCAGGCAGGCTGACAGACACAGACGCAGGCAGGAAGACAGACAGACAGGCTGACAGACAGACAGACAGACAGGCAGGCAGACAGGCAGGCAGTCAGGCACAGACAGACAGGCAGGCAGGTTGACAGACAGACAGACAGACAGACAGGCAGGCAGGCAGACAGGCAGGCAGTCAGGCACAGACAGACAGGCAGGCAGGTTGACAGACAGACAGGCAGGCTGACAGAGAGGCAGGCAGACAGACAGACAGACAGACAGACAGACAGACAGGCAGGCAGGCAGAATGATAGAAGCAGACAGCCAGACAGGCAGGCAGGCAAGCAGGCTGACAGATGCAGACAGACAGGCAGGCAGACAGGCAGGTTGACAGAAAGGCAGACGCAGACAGGCAGGCAAGCAGGCTGACAGACACAGACGCAGGCAGGAAGACAGACAGACAGGCTGACAGACAGACAGACAGGCAGGCAG
>JALJEH010000025.1:1635317-1637817 GCA_023631565.1 Gymnocephalus cernua | reverse complement strand
ACAGACAGACAGGCAGGCTGACAGAGAGGCAGGCAGACAGACAGACAGACAGGCAGGCAGGCTGATAGAAGCAGACAGCCAGACAGGCAGGCAGGCAAGCAGGCTGACAGATGCAGACAGACAGGCAGGCAGACAGGCAGGCAGGCAGGCTGATAGAAGCAGACAGCCAGACAGGCAGGCAGGCAGGCTGACATACGCAGACAGACAGGCAGACAGACAAACTGTATTGTGTGACAGTAATTTGGCTGTTTTCACTGCTCTAACATAGTTGAACTTTGTAATTGTTGCTAGGTTACCAGGCAAAGCGAGTGTGTGAACGGCAAAGTCAAGATGTGGAGGTGCTGGTGTCGACCAATGATGTCAGCACGCTCTTTTGAAGAGAGCGACTTCTTGCTGAAGCCTGAGCACTGGGCTCCGTTGGTGGTGTCTTCCACCTGTCAATGGTAACATACCAACACACAGACAGACAGACACAGGCAGGGACAAACAGAGAAAGACAGACAGACAGACAGAGGCAGGCAGACTCAGACAGACAGGCAGACGCAGGCAGGCAGGAATGCTGACAGACGCAGACAGACAGACAGACAGACAGACAGGCAGGCAGGCAGGCAGACAGGCAGGCAGGCAGGCTCACAGACAGGCAGCCAGACAGACAGGTAGGCTGATAGGAGCAGACAGACAGCCAGACAGGCAGGCAGGTAGGCAGGCTGACACACAGACGCAGGCAGGAAGACAGACAGACAGACAGGCTGACAGACAGACAGGCAGACAGACAGACAGACAGGCAGGCAGTCAGGCAGGCAGACAGGCAGGCAGGCAGGCTGACAGACAGGCAGGCAGTTAGGCACAGACAGGCAGGCAGACAGGCAGGCAGGCTGATAGAAGCAGAGAGCCAGACAGACAGGCAGGCAGGCAGGCAGGCAGGCTGACAGACGCAGACAGACAGACAGACAGTCAGGCAGGCAGGCTGATAGAAGCTGACAGCCAGACAGGCAGGCAGGCAGGCAGGCCGGCTGACAGACGCAGGCAGGAAGACAGACAGACAGGCTGACAGACAGGCAGGCTGACAGAGAGGCAGACAGACAGACAGACAGACAGACAGGCAGGCAGGCTGATAGAAGCAGACAGCCAGACAGGCAGGCAGGCAGGCTGACAGACTCAGACAGGCTGATAGAAGCAGACAGCCAGACAGGCAGGCAGGCAGGCTGACAGACACAGACGCAGGCAGGAAGACAGACAGACAGGCTGACAGACAGACAGACAGACAGGCAGGCAGACAGGCAGGCAGTCAGGCACAGACAGACAGGCAGGCAGGTTGACAGACAGACAGGCAGGCTGACAGAGAGGCAGGCAGACAGACAGACAGACAGACAGACAGACAGACAGACAGACAGGCAGGCAGGCAGAATGATAGAAGCAGACAGCCAGACAGGCAGGCAGGCAAGCAGGCTGACAGATGCAGACAGACAGGCAGGCAGACAGGCAGGTTGACAGAAAGGCAGACGCAGACAGGCAGGCAAGCAGGCTGACAGACACAGACGCAGGCAGGAAGACAGACAGACAGGCTGACAGACAGACAGACAGGCAGGCAGGCAGGCAGACAGACAGGCAGACAGACAGGCAGGCAGGCAGGCTGACACACAGACGCAGGCAAGAAGACAGACAGACAGGCTGACAGACAGACAGGCAGTCAGACAGACAGACAGACAGGCGGGCAGGCAGGCTGACAGACACACAGACAGGCAGGCAGGCAGGCAGACAGACAGGCAGACAGACAGGCAGGCAGGCAGGCTGACACACAGACGCAGGCAGGAAGACAGACAGACAGGCTGACAGACAGACAGACAGGTTGACAGACAGACAGGCAGGCTGACAGAGAGGCAGACAGACAGACAGGCTGACAGACAGACAGGCAGTCAGACAGACAGACAGACAGGCGGACAGACAGGCTGACAGACAGACAGACAGGCAGGCAGGCAGGCAGACAGACAGGCAGACAGACAGGCAGGCAGGCAGGCTGACACACAGACGCAGGCAGGAAGACAGACAGACAGGCTGACAGACAGACAGACAGGTTGACAGACAGACAGGCAGGCTGACAGAGAGGCAGACAGACAGACAGACAGACAGACAGACAGACAGGCAGGCAGGCAGGCAGGCAGGCAGGCTGATAGAAGCAGACAGCCAGACAGGCAGACAGGCAGGCAGGCAGGCAGGCTGACAGGCAGGCAGGCAGACAGGCACAGACAGACAGGCAGGCAGGCAGGCAGGCAGGCTGGCTGACAGACAGACAGACAGACAGACAGACAGACAGACAGACAGACAGACAGACAGACAGACAGACAGACAGGCAGCCAGACAGACAGACAGACAGGCAGGCAGGCTGATAGAAGCAGACAACCAGACAGACAGTCAGGCAGGCAGGCTGACAGACGCAGACAGACAGGCAGGCAGGCTGATAGAAGCACACAGCCAGAAAGGCAGGCAGTCAGGCAGGCTG
>JALJEH010000025.1:1627817-1630317 GCA_023631565.1 Gymnocephalus cernua | reverse complement strand
AGACAGGCAGCCAGACAGACAGGTAGGCTGATAGGAGCAGACAGACAGCCAGACAGGCAGGCAGGCAGGCAGGCAGGCTGACACACAGACGCAGGCAGGAAGACAGACAGACAGACAGGCTGACAGACAGACAGGCAGACAGACAGACAGACAGGCAGGCAGTCAGGCGCAGGCAGACAGACAGACAGACAGGCAGGCAGGCTGATAGAAGCAGAAAGACAGGCAGGCAGGCAGGCTGACAAACGCAGACAGGCAGGCAGGCTGATAGAAGCAGACAGCCAGACAGGCAGGCAGGCTGACAGAAGCAGACAGACAGACAGGCAGGCAGGCTGATAGAAGCACACAGCCAGAAAGGCAGGCAGTCAGGCAGGCTGACAGACACAGACGCAGGCAGGAAGACAGACAGACAGGCTGGCAGACAGGCAGGCAGGCAGTCAGGCACAGACAGACAGGCAGGCAGGTTAACAGACAGACAGGCAGGCTGACAGACAGACAGACAGACAGACAGACAGGCAGGCAGGCAGAATGATAGAAGCAGACAGCCAGACAGGCAGGCAGGCAAGCAGGCTGACAGATGCAGACAGACAGGCAGGCAGACAGGCAGGTTGACAGAAAGGCAGATGCAGACAGGCAGGCAAGCAGGCTGACAGACACAGACGCAGGCAGGAAGACAGACAGACAGGCTGACAGACAGACAGACAGACAGGCAGGCAGGCAGGCAGGCAGACAGACAGGCAGACAGACAGGCAGGCAGGCAGGCTGACACACAGACGCAGGCAAGAAGACAGACAGACAGACAGACAGGCTGACAGACAGACAGGCAGTCAGACAGACAGACAGACAGGCGGGCAGGCAGGCTGACAGACACAGACGCAGGCAGGAAGACAGACAGACAGGCTGACAGACAGACAGACAGGTTGACAGACAGACAGGCAGGCTGACAGAGAGGCAGACAGACAGACAGACAGACAGACAGACAGACAGACAGACAGACAGGCAGGCAAGCAGGCAGGCAGGCAGGCAGGCTGACAGGCAGGCAGGCAGACAGGCACAGACAGACAGGCAGGCAGGCAGGCAGGCAGGCTGGCTGACAGACAGACAGACAGACAGACAGACAGACAGACAGACAGACAGACAGGCAGCCAGACAGACAGACAGACAGACAGGCAGGCAGGCTGATAGAAGCAGACAACCAGACAGACAGTCAGGCAGGCAGGCTGACAGACGCAGACAGACAGGCAGGCAGGCTGATAGAAGCACACAGCCAGAAAGGCAGGCAGTCAGGCAGGCTGACAGACACAGACGCAGGCAGGAAGACAGACAGACAGGCTGACAGACAGACAGACAGGCAGGCAGGCAGACAGGCAGGCAGTCAGGCACAGACAGACAGGCAGGCAGGTTAACAGACAGACAGGCAGGCTGACAGAGAGGCAGGCAGACAGACAGACAGACAGGCAGGCAGGCTGATAGAAGCAGACAGCCAGACAGGCAGGCAGGCAAGCAGGCTGACAGATGCAGACAGACAGGCAGGCAGACAGGCAGGCAGGCAGGCTGATAGAAGCAGACAGCCAGACAGGCAGGCAGGCAGGCTGACATACGCAGACAGACAGGCAGACAGACAAACTGTATTGTGTGACAGTAATTTGGCTGTTTTCACTGCTCTAACATAGTTGAACTTTGTAATTGTTGCTAGGTTACCAGGCAAAGCGAGTGTGTGAACGGCAAAGTCAAGATGTGGAGGTGCTGGTGTCGACCAATGATGTCAGCACGCTCTTTTGAAGAGAGCGACTTCTTGCTGAAGCCTGAGCACTGGGCTCCGTTGGTGGTGTCTTCCACCTGTCAATGGTAACATACCAACACACAGACAGACAGACACAGGCAGGGACAAACAGAGAAAGACAGACAGACAGACAGAGGCAGGCAGACTCAGACAGACAGGCAGACGCAGGCAGGCAGGAATGCTGACAGACGCAGACAGACAGACAGACAGACAGACAGGCAGGCAGGCAGGCAGACAGGCAGGCAGGCAGGCTCACAGACAGGCAGCCAGACAGACAGGTAGGCTGATAGGAGCAGACAGACAGCCAGACAGGCAGGCAGGTAGGCAGGCTGACACACAGACGCAGGCAGGAAGACAGACAGACAGACAGGCTGACAGACAGACAGGCAGACAGACAGACAGACAGACAGGCAGGCAGTCAGGCAGGCAGACAGGCAGGCAGGCAGGCTGACAGACAGGCAGGCAGTTAGGCACAGACAGGCAGGCAGACAGGCAGGCAGGCTGATAGAAGCAGAGAGCCAGACAGACAGGCAGGCAGGCAGGCAGGCAGGCTGACAGACGCAGACAGACAGACAGACAGTCAGGCAGGCAGGCTGATAGAAGCTGACAGCCAGACAGGCAGGCAGGCAGGCAGGCCGGCTGACAGACGCAGGCAGGAAGACAGACAGACAGGCTGACAGACAGGCAGGCTGACAGAGAGGCAGACAGACAGACAGACAG
>JALJEH010000025.1:1127817-1622817 GCA_023631565.1 Gymnocephalus cernua | reverse complement strand
AGGCAGACAGACAGACAGACAGACAGACAGACAGACAGACAGACAGACAGACAGACAGGCAGGCAAGCAGGCAGGCAGGCAGGCAGGCTGACAGGCAGGCAGGCAGACAGGCACAGACAGACAGGCAGGCAGGCAGGCAGGCAGGCTGGCTGACAGACAGACAGACAGACAGACAGACAGACAGACAGACAGACAGACAGACAGACAGGCAGCCAGACAGACAGACAGACAGACAGGCAGGCAGGCTGATAGAAGCAGACAACCAGACAGACAGTCAGGCAGGCAGGCTGACAGACGCAGACAGACAGGCAGGCAGGCTGATAGAAGCACACAGCCAGAAAGGCAGGCAGTCAGGCAGGCTGACAGACACAGACGCAGGCAGGAAGACAGACAGACAGGCTGACAGACAGACAGACAGGCAGGCAGGCAGACAGGCAGGCAGTCAGGCACAGACAGACAGGCAGGCAGGTTAACAGACAGACAGGCAGGCTGACAGAGAGGCAGGCAGACAGACAGACAGACAGGCAGGCAGGCTGATAGAAGCAGACAGCCAGACAGGCAGGCAGGCAAGCAGGCTGACAGATGCAGACAGACAGGCAGGCAGACAGGCAGGCAGGCAGGCTGATAGAAGCAGACAGCCAGACAGGCAGGCAGGCAGGCTGACATACGCAGACAGACAGGCAGACAGACAAACTGTATTGTGTGACAGTAATTTGGCTGTTTTCACTGCTCTAACATAGTTGAACTTTGTAATTGTTGCTAGGTTACCAGGCAAAGCGAGTGTGTGAACGGCAAAGTCAAGATGTGGAGGTGCTGGTGTCGACCAATGATGTCAGCACGCTCTTTTGAAGAGAGCGACTTCTTGCTGAAGCCTGAGCACTGGGCTCCGTTGGTGGTGTCTTCCACCTGTCAATGGTAACATACCAACACACAGACAGACAGACACAGGCAGGGACAAACAGAGAAAGACAGACAGACAGACAGAGGCAGGCAGACACAGACAGACAGACAGACAGGCAGGCAGACGCAGACAGACAGGCAGGCAGGCTGACAGACTCAGACAGACAGGCAGACGCAGGCAGGCAGGAATGCTGACAGACGCAGACAGACAGACAGACAGACAGACAGGCAGGCAGGCAGGCAGGCAGACAGGCAGGCAGGCAGGCTCACATACAGGCAGCCAGACAGACAGGTAGGCTGATAGGAGCAGACAGACAGCCAGACAGGCAGGCAGGTAGGCAGGCTGACACACAGACGCAGGCAGGAAGACAGACAGACAGACAGGCTGACAGACAGACAGGCAGACAGACAGACAGACAGGCAGGCAGTCAGGCGCAGGCAGACAGACAGACAGACAGGCAGGCAGGCTGATAGAAGCAGAAAGACAGGCAGGCAGGCTGATAGAAGCAGACAGCCAGACAGGCAGGCAGGCTGACAGACACAGACGCAGGCAGGAAGACAGACAGACAGGCAGGCAGGCAGTCAGGCACAGACAGACAGGCAGGCAGGTTGACAGACAGACAGGCAGGCTGACAGAGAGGCAGGCAGGCAGGCTGACAGACGCAGACAGACAGGCAGGCTGACAGACGCAGACAGGTAGGCTGATAGGAGCAGACAGACAGGCAGGCAGTCAGGCAGGCAGGCAGGCAGGCAGGCTGACAGACTCAGACAGACAGGCAGACGCAGGCAGGCAGGAATGCTGACAGACGCAGACAGACAGGCAGGCAGGCTGACAGACAGGCAGCCAGACAGACAGACAGGCAGGCAGGTTGACAGAAACGCAGACGCAGACAGGCAGACGCAGGGTGTACAACAGGCAGGCAGGCAGGCAGACAGACAGGCAGGCAGGCTCACAGACAGGCAGACAGACAGACAGACAGACAGGTAGGCTGATAGGAGCAGACAGACAGCCAGACATGCAGGCTGACAGACGCAGGCAGGAAGACAGACAGGCTGACAGATAGACAGACAGGCAGTCAGGCACAGACAGGCAGGCAGTCAGGCACAGACAGACAGACAGGCAGGCAGGCTGATAGAAGCAGACAGGCAGGCAGGCAGATAGGCAGGCAGGCATGCTGACAGACGCAGACAGCCAGACAGTGACAGTAATTTGGCTGTTTTCACTGCTCTAACATAGTTGAACTTTGTAATTGTTGCTAGGTTACCAGGCAAAGCGAGTGTGTGAACGGCAAAGTCAAGATGTGGAGGTGCTGGTGTCGTCCAATGATGTCAGCACGCTCTGGCTTCTGCACTGGGCCCAGTGTGTTCCACCTGGCCCCTCACCCCGTAATGGCAGTGTCAGGCAGACACAAAGACAGACTGATCTGTCTGTCTTCATGGTATATAAAATGCTTGACAAGAGGATGTTTATTTTTTTGTCAATTAATGTTATATCTATGTTGTATTTCCTGTCTCTCCAACTTACTGAATGTGACATAAAGAGCAAGTAATAATACAATTGGACTGGAAAACTTCCTTTGTGTTCTGATTCCTTACCCATTTGTGGATTCTAAAGAGATTTCTGTTCTGCCCTGCATTTAGGTTACTCTAATGGTTTTAAGTTGGCTTTTACCAGACTATCCCTGAGATTCTTATTATTGCTACATGCTGCTGCAGACAGACACATAAACACACAGAAACACACACAAAACACACAGAAACACACATGAACACACACAAACGCACAAAAACACACCGTGATACACACAGATGTCACACAGTCTGTCACGATAACACACATAAACACACATGAACACACAATAACACACAGAAAGACACAATAACACAGAAACACACATAAACACATATAAACACACAGAAAGACACAGTAAGACACAGAAAGACACATATTTATGTGATAACGATAACACACAAAAACACACACATCACAGAAACACACAAGAACACACAGTAAGACACATAAATACTCAAAAATACACAGAAACACACAAAAAGACACAATAACACACAGAAAGACACAATAACACAGAAAGACACATAAATACACGATAACACACAGAAACACACAATAACACAGAAACACACAGAAACACACGATATCACATAAAACACACAGTAAAACACACCGTAAGACACAGAAACTCACAACACACAGAAACACTCAGAAACACACACACAACACATAAACACACATCAACACACAGACACAATAACACATATTACACGATAAGACACGATAATACAGAAAGACACACAAAGACACACAAAGACATATAAACACACAGAAAGACAAAGAAAAATACATACACACACGATAACACACAGACACACACACAACACAGAACACACAGAAAGACAAAGAAACACACAGAAAGACACAATAACACACAGAAAGACACATGAATACACAGAAACACACAACACACACAGTAAAACACACCGTAAGACACACCGTAAGACACAGAAACACACACTACACAGAACACACAGAAAGACAAAGAAACACAGAAAGACACAATAACACGAGAAAGACACATAAACACACATGAACACACAGTAAGACACAGAAACACACAATAAAACACAGAAAGACACATAAATGCACAGAAATACACATAAACTCACAATAACACACAGAAAGACACAATAACACACAGAAAGACACAAATACAGAAACACACAGGAAGACACATAAATACACAAAATGACACAATAACACACAGAAACACACAGTACAGAAAGACACATAAACACACGATAACACACAGAAACACACACACAACACAGAAACACACATGAACACACAGAAACACACAATAACACACATAAATACTCAAAAATACACATGAACACACAGAAAGACACAGAAACACACAAAAAGACACAATAACACACAGAAGACACAATAACACAGAAATACACATAAATACACGATAACACACAGAAACACACAATAATACAGAAAGACACATACATACACGATAACACACAGAAACAAACAGAAAAACACATCAACACACAGACACAATAACACATAGTAAACGATAAGACACAGAAAGACACAGAAAGACACACACAACACACAGAAACACTCAGAAACACACATAAACACATATAAACACACACAAACACACCGTAAGACACAGAAACAAACATAAACACACAACACAGAAAGACACACAAAAACACATAAACACACGATAACACACAGAAACACACACAACACAGAACACACAGAAAGACAAAGAAACACACAGAAAGCACAATAACACACAGAAAGACACATGAATACACAAAAACACATAAACACATATAAACACACACAAGCACACCGTAAGACACAGAAACACACAACAACACACAGACACAATAACACATATTACACGATAAGACACGATAATACAGAAAAACACAGAAAGACACAGAGACACAGAAAGACACAGAAAGACACAATAACACACAGAAAGACACATGAATACACAGAACACACATAAACACATATAAACACACACAAACACACCGTAAGACACAGAAACACAGATAAACACATATAAACACACACAAACACACACAAACACACCGTAAGACACAGAAACAAACATAAACACACAACACAGAAAGACACAGAAAAACACATAAACACACGGTAACACACACAACACAGAACACACCGTGAGACACAGAAACACACAAAACACACCGTAAGACACCGTAAGACACAGAAACACACAGAAACACACACAAAGACATATATAAACACACAGAAAGACAAAGAAACACACAGAAAGACACAATACCACACAGAAAGACACATGAATACACAGAAACACACATAAACACATATAAACACACACAAACACACACACACACCGTAAGACACAGAAACAAACATAAACACACAACACAGAAAGACACACAAAAACACATAAACACACGATAACACACAGAAACACACACAACACAGAACACACAGAAAGAAAAAGGAACACACAGAAAGACACAATAACACACAGAAAGACACATGAATACACAAAAACACACATAAACACATATAAACACACACAAACACACCGTAAGACACAGAAACACACAACACACAGACACAATAACACATATTACACGATAAGACACGATAATACAGAAAAACACAGAAAGACACAGAGACACAGAGACACAGAAAGACACAGAAAGACACAGAAAGACACACAAAGACATATAAACACACAGAAAGACAAAGAAACACACAGAAAGACACAATAACACACAGAAAGACACATGAATACACAGAACACACATAAACACAGAACACACCGTGAGACACAGAAACACACAAAACACACCGTAAGACACGATAAGACACGATAATACAGAAAAACACAGAAAGACACAGAGACACAGAGACACAGAAAGACACAGAAAGACACACAAAGACACACAAAGACATATAAACACACAGAAAGACAAAGAAAGACACAATAACACACAGAAAGACACAGAAAGATGAATACACAGAACACACAGAAACACACACAAAGACATATAAACACACACAAACACACCGTAAAACACAGAAACAAACATAAACACACAACACAGAAAGACAGAAAAACACACAAACTCACAGAAACACACACAGAAACACACACAACACAGAACACAACGTGGGACACAGAAACACACAAAACACACACAAAGACATATAAACACACAGAAAGACAAAGAAACACACAGAAAGACAATAACACACAGAAAGACACAGAAACACAAATAAACACATATAAACACACACAAACACAAACAAATGTGTGTTTCTGTGTCTTACGGTGTTAACACACAGAAACACACATAAATACACAGAAACACATAACACACATAAACACACAATAACACAGAAACACACAGAAACACACAGAAACACACAGTAAAACACAGAAACACACCGTAAGACACAGAAACACACAACACACAGAAACATAAACACACAGAAATACACAGTAAAACAGACACAGAAGACACAGAAACACACATAAACACACATACACACACACGGTGTGGTTACGGTGTGTTTCTGTGTGTTTATGTGGGGACAAACACACGGAAACATATATAAACACACAGTAAGACACAGAAACACACTGTAAGACACACGATAACACACATAAACACACAACGAAACTATGAAACGGTGTGTTTATATGTATTCATCTGTGTTTATGTGTGTTTATGTGTGTGTCTCTGTGTCTTTCTGTGTGTTTCTGTGTGTTTTGTGTGTTTCTGTGTCTAACGGTGTGTTTGTGTTTGTTTCTGTGTGTTATCGTGTTTTCTGTGTCTTTCCGTGTGTTTCTGTGTGTTATCGTGTTTTATCGTTTGTTTATGTGTGTTTCTGTGTATTTCTGTGTGTTTCTGTGTGTTTCTGTGTGTTTCTGTGTGTTATCGTGTGTTTATGTGTCTTACTGTATGTTTATATGTATTTCTGTGTCTTTCTGTGTCTTTCTGTCTGTTTATGTGTGTTTCTGTGTGGTTCTGTGTGTTTCTGTGTGTTTATATGTATTTCTCTGTGTTTCTGTGTCTTTCCGTGTCTTTCTGTGTGTTTATATGTATTTTTGTGTGCTTCTGTGTATTTTCTGTGTGTTTCTGTCTGTTTCAGTGTCTTTCTATCTGTTTCTATGTCTTTCTGTGTGTTATCGTGTATTTCTGTCTTTCTGTGTGTTTTGTGTGTTTCTGTGTGTTTCTGTGTCTTTCTGTGTGTTTCTGTGTCTTTCTGTGTCTTTCTGTGTCTTTCTGTGTGTTTCTGTGTGTTTCTGTGTGTTATCGTGTGTTTATGTGTCTTACTGTGTGTTTATATGTATTTCTCTGTGTTTCGTGTCTTTCCGTGTCTTTCTGTGTGTTTCTGTGTGTTTATATGTATTTCTGTGTGTTCCTGTGTCTTTCTGTGTGTTTCTGTGTCTTTCTTTGTCTTTCCGTGTCTTTCCGTGTCTTTCTGTGTATTTCTGTGTGTTTCTGTGTCTTACTGTGTGTTTCTGTGTGTTTCTATCTGTTTCTATGTCTTTCTGTGTGTTATCGTGTATTTCTGTCTTTCTGTGTGTTTTGTGTGTTTCTGTGTGTTTCTGTGTCTTTCTGTGTGTTTCTGTGTGTTATCGTGTGTTTATGTGTCTTACTGTGTGTTTATATGTATTTCTGTGTGTTTTTGTGTCTTTCTGTGTGTTTCTGTGTGTTTCTGTGTGTTTCTGTGTCTTTCTATCTGTTTCTATGTCTTTATGTGTGTTATCGTGTATTTCTGTCTTTCTGTGTGTTTTGTGTGTTTCTGTGTGTTTCTGTGTCTTTCTGTGTGTTTATATGTATTTCTGTGTCTTTCTGTGTCTTTCTGTCTGTTTATGTGTGTTTCTGTGTGTTTATATGTATTTCTCTGTGTTTCTGTGTCTTTCCGTGTCTTTCTGTGTGTTTATATGTATTTCTGTGTGTTTCTGTGTCTTTCTGTGTGTTTCTGTGTGTTATCGTGTGTTTATGTGTCTTACTGTGTGTTTATATGTATTTCTGTGTGTTTTTGTGTCTTTCTGTGTGTTTCTGTGTGTTTCTGTGTGTTTCTGTGTCTTTCTATCTGTTTCTATGTCTTTATGTGTGTTATCGTGTATTTCTGTCTTTCTGTGTGTTTTGTGTGTTTCTGTGTGTTTCTGTGTCTTTCTGTGTGTTTATATGTATTTCTGTGTCTTTCTGTGTCTTTCTGTCTGTTTATGTGTGTTTCTGTGTGTTTATATGTATTTCTCTGTGTTTCTGTGTCTTTCCGTGTCTTTCTGTGTGTTTATATGTATTTCTGTGTGTTTCTGTGTCTTTCTGTGTGTTTCTGTGTGTTATCGTGTGTTTATGTGTCTTACTGTGTGTTTATATGTATTTCTGTGTGTTTTTGTGTCTTTCTGTGTGTTTCTGTGTGTTTCTGTGTGTTTCTGTGTCTTTCTATCTGTTTCTATGTCTTTCTGTGTGTTATCGTGTATTTCTGTCTTTCTGTGTGTTTTGTGTGTTTCTGTGTGTTTCTGTGTCTTTCTGTGTGTTTCTGTGTCTTTCTGTGTCTTTCTGTGTCTTTCTCTGTGTTTCTGTGTGTTTCTGTGTGTTATCGTGTGTTTATGTGTCTTACTGTGTGTTTATATGTATTTCTCTGTGTTTCGTGTCTTTCCGTGTCTTTCTGTGTGTTTCTGTGTCTTACTGTGTGTTTCTGTGTGTTTCTATCTGTTTCTATGTCTTTCTGTGTGTTTCTGTGTGTTTCTGTGTGTTTATGTGTCTTACTGTGTGTTTATATGTATTTCTCTGTGTTTCGTGTCTTTCCGTGTCTTTCTGTGTGTTTCTGTGTGTTTATATGTATTTCTGTGTGTTTCTGTGTCTTTCTGTGTGTTTCTGTGTCTTTCTTTGTCTTTCCGTGTCTTTCTGTGTGTTTCTGTGTGTTTCTGTGTCTTACTGTGTGTTTCTGTGTGTTTCTATCTGTTTCTATGTCTTTCTATGTCTTTCTGTGTGTTATCGTGTGTTTATGTGTCTTACTGTGTGTTTATATGTATTTCTGTGTCTTTCTGTGTGTTTCTGTGTGTTATCGTGTGTTTATGTGTCTTACTGTGTGTTTATATGTATTTCTGTGTGTTTATGTGTCTTACTGTGTGTTTATATGTATTTCTCTGTGTTTCGTGTCTTTCCGTGTCTTTCTGTGTGTTTCTGTGTGTTTATATGTATTTCTGTGTGTTTCTGTGTCTTTCTGTGTGTTTCTGTGTCTTTCTTTGTCTTTCCGTGTCTTTCTGTGTGTTTCTGTGTGTTTCTGTGTCTTACTGTGTGTTTCTGTGTGTTTCTATCTGTTTCTATGTCTTTCTGTGTCTTTCTGTCTGTTTATGTGTTTCTGTGTCTTTCTGTGTGTTTATATGTATTTCTGTGTCTTTCTGTGTGTTTCTGTGTATTATCGTGTGTTTATGTGTCTTACTGTGTGTTTATATGTATTTATGTGTGTTTCTGTGTCTTACTGTGTGTTTCTGTGTGTTTCTATCCGTTTCTATGTCTTTCTGTGTGTTTCTGTGTGTTAACGTGTGTTTATGTGTCTTACTGTGTGTTTATATGTATTTCTGTGTCTTTCTGTGTGTTTCTGTGTATTATCGTGTGTTTATGTGTCTTACTGTGTGTTTATATGTATTTCTGTGTGTTTCTGTGTCTTACTGTGTGTTCCTGTGTGTTTCTGTGTGTTTCTATCCGTTTCTATGTCTTTCTGTCGTTTATATGTATTTCTGTGTGTTTCTGTGTCTTTCTGTGTGTTTCTGTGTCTTTCTTTGTCTTTCCGTGTCTTTCTGTGTGTTTCTGTGTGTTTATGTGTATTTCTGTGTGTTTCTGTGTCTTACTGTGTGTTTCTGTGTGTTTCTATCTGTTTCTATGTCTTTCTGTGTCTTTCTGTGTGTTATCGTGTGTTTATGTGTCTTACTGTGTGTTTATATGTATTTCTGTGTGTTTCTGTGTCTTTCTGTGTGTTTCTGTGTGTTATCGTGTGTTTATGTGTCTTACTATGTTTTTCTGTGTCTTTCTGTGTGTTTATGTGTGTTACTGTGTGTTACTGTGTGTTACTGTGTGTTACTATGTTTTTTGTGTGTTACTGTGTTCCTGTGTGTAATCGTGTCTTTATGTATCTTACTGTGTGTTTATATGTATTTCTCTGTGTTGCTGTGTCTTTCCGTGTCTTTCTGTGTCTTACTGTGTGTTTCTGTGTGTTTCTATCTGTTTCTATGTCTTTTTGTGTCTTTCTGTGTTTTTGTGTGTTTATGTGTCTTTCTGTGTGTTTCAGTGTGTTATCGTGTGTTTATGTGTCTGTGTATTTCTGTGTCTTTCTGTTTCTGTGTTTCTGTGTGTTACTGTGTCTTTCTGTGTTATTGTGTGTTTTTATGTGTTATCATGTGTTTATGTGTCTTACTGTGTGTTTATATGTATTTCTGTGTGTTTCGGTGTCTTTCTGTGTGTTTATGTGTGTTTCTGTGTCTTTCTGTGTGTTTCTGTGTGTTTCTGTGTGTTATCGTGTGTTTATGTGTCTTACTGTGTGTTTATATGTATTTCTGTGTGTTTCTGTGTGTTTCTGTGTGTTTCTGTATGTTTCTATCTGTTTCTATGTCTTTCTGTGTGTTTATATGTATTTCTGTGTCTAAAGGTGTGTTTGTGTTTGTTTCTGTGTGTTATCGTGTGTTTTCTGTGTCTTTCCGTGTGTTTCTGTGTGTTATCGTGTGTTATCATGTTTTATCGTGTGTTTATGTGTGTTTCTGTGTGTTTCTATGTGTTATCGTGTGTTTATGTGTCTTACTGTGTGTTTATATGTATTTCTGTGTCGTTCCGTGTTTTTGTGTGTTTATGTGTCTTTCTGTGTGTTTCTGTGTGTTTCTGTGTGTTATTGTGTGTTTGTGTCTGTGTATTTCTGTGTCTTTCTGTTTCTGTGTTTCTGTGTAATACTGTGTCTTTCTGTGTTATTGTGTGTTTTATGTGTTATCGTGTGTTTATGTGTCTTACTGTGTGTTTATATGTATTTCTGTGTGTTTCGGTGTCTTTCTGTTTGTTTCTGTGTGTTTATGTGTGTTTCTGTGTCTTTCTGTGTGTTTCTGTGTGTTTCTGTGTGTTATCGTGTGTTTATGTGTCTTACTGTGTGTTTCTGTGTATTTCTATCTGTTTCTATGTCTTTCTGTGTCTTTCTGTGTGTTTATGTGTGTTTCTGTGTCTTTCTGTGTGTTTCTGTGTGTTTATATGTATTTCTGTGTGTTTCTGTGTCTTTCTGTGTGTTTCTGTGTCTTTCTTTGTCTTTCCGTGTCTTTCTGTGTCTTACTATGTCTTTCTGTGTCTTTCTGTCTGTTTATGTGTGTTTCTCTATCTTTCTGTGTGTTTCTGTGTGTTATCGTGTGTTTATGTGTCTTTCTGTGTGTTTCTGTGTGTTTATATATATTTCTCTGTGTTTCTGTGTCTTTCCGTGTCTTTCTGTGTGTTTCTGTGTGTTATCGTGTGTTTATGTGTCTTACTATGTGTTTATATGTATTTCTGTGTGTTTCTGTGTCTTTCTGTGTCTTACTGTGTGTTTCTGTGTGTTTCTGTGTGTTTCTGTGTCTTTGTCTCTCCGTGTCTTTCTGTGTGTTTCTATGTGTTTATGTGTCTTACTGTATGTTTATATGAATTTCTGTGTGTTTCTGTGTCTTTCTGTGTGATTCTGTGTCTTACTGTGTGTTAATGTGTCTTTCTGTGTCTTACTGTGTGTTTCTGTGTGTTATCGTGTGTTTATGTGTCTTACTGTGTGTTTATATGTATTTCTGTGTGTTTCTGTGTGTTTCTGTGTATTTTCTGTCTTTCCGTGTGTTTCTGTGTGTTATCGTGTTTTATCGTGTGTTTATGTGTCTTACTGTGTGTTACTGTGTCTTTCTGTGTCTTACTGTGTGTTTCTTTGTGTCTATCTGTTTCTATGTCTTTCTGTGTCTTTCTGTGTCTTTCTGTGTGTTTCTGTGTGTTTCTGTGTCTTTCTGTGTGTTTCTGTGTGTTATCGTGTGTTTATGTGTCTTACTGTGTGTTTATATGTATTTCTCTGTTTTTCTGTGTGTTTCTGTGTGTTTCTATCTGTTTCTATGTCTTTCTGTATCTTTCTGTGTTGTGTGTTTTTATGTGTCATCGTACATTTATGTGTCTTTCTGTTCTTTCTGTCTCTATGTCTTTCTGTGTCTGTCTGTATTTCTGTCTGTTTCTGTGTGTTTCTGTGTGTTTACTGTATGTTACTATGTTTTTTGTGTGTTTCTGTGTGTTTCTGTGTGTTTCTGTGTTTCTGTGTGTTTCTATGTCTTTCTGTGTGTTTTGTGTGTTTCTGTGTGTTTTGTGTGTTTCTGTGTCTTTCTGTGTGTTATCGTGTGTTTATGTGTGTGTGTGTTTCTGTGTGTTACTGTGTCTTTCTGTGTCTTTCTGTGTTATTGTGTTTTTATGTGTTATCATACGCCTGTCTTATGTGTCTTTCTGTGTGTTTCTGTGTGTTATCGTGTGTTTATGTGTCTTACTGTGTGTTTATCTGTTTCTATGTCTTTCTGTGTCTGTGTGTTATTGTGTCTTTCTGTGTCTTTCTGTGTGTTTTGTGTGTTTCTGTGTCTTACGGTGTGTTTTTTGTGTCTTATTACTGTGTTGGTGTGTTTCTGTGTTTTAGTTTGTTTATGTGTGATGTCTATCTCTGTGTAGGAATGTCTGTTACTGTCTGTCAATTCAATTCATTTCATTTCAAATTAATTTATTGGCATTGAATATCAGAAATAACATTATTGCCATACATAAATATATACATTGAGTAAAGTAAAATGTATGTATACACACACACTGAAAAATGAAAACAGGAAAGCAACAACACTGTAACAAAGTAAACAGCCAAAGCAAACAACAACAAAAATACAACATGAAATGTCTGATAGACAGAGTGAGACAGACAGAGACACAGAGAGAGCAGAGCCTCCCTGCCTGTGTCTGTCTTTCTGTCTGCCTGTGCCTGTCTGTCTGTCTGTCTGTCTGTCTGTCTGTCTGTCTGTCTGTCTGTCTGTCTGTCTGCCTGCCTGCCTGCCTGCCTGCCTGCCTGCCTGCCTGCCTGCCTGTCTGTCTGTCTGTCTGTCTGTTCCTGACTGCTTGCCTGTCTGTCTGCCTGTCTGCCTGCCTGCCTGTCTGTCTGTCTGCGTCTGTCAGCATGCCTGCCTGCCTGTCTGTCTGTCTGTCTGACTGTCTGCCTGTCTGTCTTCGCCTGCCTGCCTGTCTGTCAGCCTGTCTGTCTGCGCCTGCCTGCCTGTCTGTCTACCTGCCTGCGTCTGCCTGTCTGCATCTGTCAGCCTGCCTGCCTGCCTGCCTGCGTCTGCCAGCCTGTCTGTCGTTCAGCCAGTCAGTCAGTCAGTCAGTCAGCCAGCCTGCCTGCGCCTATCTGCCTGCGTCTACCTGTCTGTCTGCGTCTGTCAGCCTGCCTGCCTGTCTGCCTGTGTCTGCCTGTATGCCAACCTGCCTGTCTGTCTGTCTGCGTCTGTCAGCATGCCTACCTGTCTGTCTGTCTGTGTGTCTGTCTGTCAGCCTGTCTGTCTGCGCCTGCCTGTCTGTCTACCTGTCGGTCTGCCTGCCTGCGCCTGCCTGTCTGCGCCTATCTGCCTGCCTGTCTGTCTGTCTGTCTGTCTGTCTGTCTGTCTGTCTGTCTGTCTGTCTGTCTGTCTGTCTGTCTGTCTGTCTGTCTGTCTGCCTGCCTGCCTGCCTGTCTGTCAGCCTGTCTGTCTGCGCCTGCCTGCCTGTCTGTCTCCCTTTCGGTCTGCCTGCATCTGCCTGTCTGCGTCTGTCAGCCTGTCTGTCGTTCAGGCAGTCAGTCAGTCAGCCTGCCTGTCTGCACCTATCTGCCTGTCTGTCTGTCTGCCTGCCTTCGTTTGCCTGTCTGCGTCTGCCTGTCTGTCAACCTGCCTGTCTGTCTGTCAGCCTGCCTGTCTGTCTGCGTCTGTCAGCCTGCCTGCCTGTCACACAATACAGTTTGCCTGTCTGCCTATCTGGCTGCGTCTGTCAGCCTGCCTGTGTCTGCCTGTCTGTCTGCGTCTACCTGTCTGTCTGTCTGTATCTGTCTGTCTGTCTGTGCTTGCCTGTCTGTCTGCGCCTGCCTGCCTGTCTGTCTACCTGCCTGCGTCTGCCTGTCTGCGTCTGTCAGCCTGCCTGCCTGCCTGTCTGCCTGCGTCTGCCTGTCTGTCTGTCTGTCTGCGTCTGTCAGCCTGTCTGTCTGTCTGCCTGCCTGCGTCTGCCTGTCTGCGTCTGTCAGCCTGCCTGCCTGCCTGTCTGCCTGCGTCTGCCTGTCTGCCAACCTGCCTGTCTGTCTGTCTGTCTCTCTGCGTCTGTCAGCCTGCCTGCCTGTCTGTCTGTCTGCGTCTGTCAGCCTGTCTGTCGTTCAGGCAGTCAGTCAGTCAGCCTGCATGTCTGCGCCTATCTGCCTGCGTCTACCTGTCTGTCTGCGTCTGTCAGCCTGTCTGCGTCTGTCAGCCTGCCTGCCTGCCTGTCTGCCTGCGTCTGCCTGTATGCCAACCTGCCTGTCTGTCTGTCTGCGTCTGTCAGCATGCCTGCCTGTCTGTCTGTCTTTGTGTCTGTCTGTCAGCCTGTCTGTCTGCGCCTGCCTGTCTGTCTACCTGTCGGTCTGCCTGCCTGCGCCTATCTGCCTGCCTGTCTGTCTGTCTGTCTGCCTGCCTGCGTTTGCCTGCGTTTGCCTGTCTGTCAACCTGCCTGTCTGTCTGCGTCTGTCAGCCTGCCTGCCTGCCTGTCTGTGCCTGCCTGCGTGCCTGCCTGCCTGTCACACAATACAGTTTGCCTGTCTGACTATCTGGCTGCGTCTGTCAGCCTGCCTGTGTCGGCCTGTCTGTCTGCGTCTACCTGTCTGTCTGTCTGTATCTGTCTGTCTGTCTGTGCTTGCCTGTCTGTCTGCGCCTGCCTGCCTGTCTGTCTACCTGCCTGCGTCTGCCTGCCTGCGTCTGTCAGCCTGCCTGCCTGCCTGCGTCTGCCTGTCTGTCTGTCTGTCTGCGTCTGTCAGCCTGTCTGTCTGTCTGCCTGCCTGCGTCTGCCTGTCTGCGTCTGTCAGCCTGCCTGCCTGCCTGTCTGTCTGCGTCTGTCAGCCTGTCTGTCTGTCTGCCTGCCTGCGTCTGCCTGTCTGCGTCTGTCAGCCTGCCTGCCTGCCTGTCTGCCTGCGTCTGCCTGTCTGCCAACCTGCCTGTCTGTCTGTCTGTCTCTCTGCGTCTGTCAGCATGCCTGCCTGTCTGTCTGTCTGTCTGCCTGCCTGTGTGTGTGTCTGTCTGTCAGCCTGCCTGCCTGTCTGTCTGTCTGCGTCTGTCAGCCTGTCTGTCGTTCAGCCAGTCAGTCAGTCAGTCAGCCAGCCTGCCTGCGCCTATCTGCCTGCGTCTACCTGTCTGTCTGCGTCTGTCAGCCTGTCTGCGTCTGTCAGCCTGCCTGCCTGCCTGTCTGCCTGCGTCTGCCTGTATGCCAACCTGCCTGTCTGTCTGTCTGCGTCTGTCAGCATGCCTGCCTGTCTGTCTGTCTGTGTGTCTGTCTGTCAGCCTGTCTGTCTGCGCCTGCCTGTCTGTCTACCTGTCGGTCTGCCTGCCTGCGCCTGCCTGTCTGCGCCTATCTGCCGCCTGTCTGTCTGTCTGTCTGTCTGTCTGCCTGCCTGTCTGTCAGCCTGTCTGTCAGCCTGTCTGTCTGCGCCTGCCTGCCTGTCTGTCTGTCTCCCTTTCGGTCTGCCTGCATCTGCCTGTCTGCGTCTGTCAGCCTGTCTGTCGTTCAGGCAGTCAGTCAGCCTGCCTGTCTGCACCTATCTGCCTGTCTGTCTGTCTGCCTGCGTTTGCCTGTCTGCGTCTGCCTGTCTGTCAACCTGCCTGTCTGTCTGTCAGCCTGCCTGTCTGCGTCTGTCAGCCTGCCTGTCTGTGCCTGCCTGCGTGCCTGCCTGCCTGTCACACAATACAGTTTGCCTGTCTGCCTATCTGGCTGCGTCTGTCAGCCTGCCTGTGTCTGCCTGTCTGTCTGCGTCTACCTGTCTGTCTGTCTGTATCTGTCTGTCTGTGCTTGCCTGTCTGTCTGCGCCTGCCTGCCTGTCTGTCTACCTGCCTGCGTCTGCCTGTCTGCGTCTGTCAGCCTGCCTGCCTGCCTGTCTGCCTGCGTCTGCCTGTCTGTCTGTCTGTCTGCGTCTGTCAGCCTGTCTGTCTGTCTGTCTGCCTGCCTGCGTTTGCATGTGTGCGTCTGCCTGTCTGTCAACCTGCCTGTCTGTCTGTCAGCCTACCTATCTGTCTGCGTCTGTCAGCCTGCCTGCCTGCCTGTCTGTGCCTGCCTGCGTGCCTGCCTGCCTGTCACACAATACAGTTTGCCTGTCTGCCTATCTGGCTGCGTCTGTCAGCCTGCCTGTGCTTGCCTGTCTGTCTGCGCCTGCCTGCCTGTCTGTCTACCTGCCTGCGTCTGCCTGTCTGCGTCTGTCAGCCTGCCTGCCTGCCTGTCTGCCTGCGTCTGCCTGTCTGTCTGTCTGTCTGCGTCTGTCAGCCTGTCTGTCTGTCTGCCTGCCTGCGTCTGCCTGTCTGCGTCTGTCAGCCTGCCTGCCTGCCTGTCTGCCTGCGTCTGCCTGTCTGTCTGTCTGTCTGCGTCTGTCAGCCTGTCTGTCTGTCTGCCTGCCTGCGTCTGCCTGTCTGCGTCTGTCAGCCTGCCTGCCTGCCTGTCTGCCTGCGTCTGCCTGTCTGCCAACCTGCCTGTCTGTCTGTCTGTCTCTCTGCGTCTGTCAGCATGCCTGCCTGTCTGTCTGTCTGCCTGCCTGTGTGTGTGTGTCTGTCTGTCAGCCTGCCTGCCTGTCTGTCTGTCTGCGTCTGTCAGCCTGTCTGTCGTTCAGCCAGTCAGTCAGTCAGTCAGCCAGCCTGCCTGCGCCTATCTGCCTGCGTCTACCTGTCTGTCTGCGTCTGTCAGCATGTCTGCGTCTGTCAGCCTGCCTGCCTGCCTGTCTGCCTGCGTCTGCCTGTATGCCAACCTGCCTGTCTGTCTGTCTGCGTCTGTCAGCATGCCTGCCTGTCTGTCTGTCTTTGTGTCTGTCTGTCAGCCTGTCTGTCTGCGCCTGCCTGTCTGTCTACCTGTCGGTCTGCCTGCCTGCGCCTGTCTGCGCCTATCTGCCTGCCTGTCTGTCTGTCTGTCTGTCTGACTGTCTGCGTCTGTCAGCCTGTCTGTCGTTCAGGCAGTCAGTCAGTCAGTCAGCCAGCCTGCCTGTCTGCACCTATCTGCCTGTCTGTCTGTCTGTCTGCCTGCCTGCGTTTGCCTGTGTGCGTCTGCCTGTCTGTCAACCTGCCTGTCTGTCTGCGTCTGTCAGCCTGCCTGCCTGCCTGTCTGTGCCTGCCTGCGTGCCTGCCTGCCTGTCACACAATACAGTTTGCCTGTCTGCCTATCTGGCTGCGTCTGTCAGCCTGCCTGTGTCGGCCTGTCTGTCTGCGTCTACCTGTCTGTCTGTCTGTATCTGTCTGTCTGTCTGTGCTTGCCTGTCTGTCTGCGCCTGCCTGCCTGTCTGTCTACCTGCCTGCGTCTGCCTGTCTGCGTCTGTCAGCCTGCCTGCCTGCCTGTCTGCCTGCGTCTGCCTGTCTGTCTGTCTGTCTGTCTGCGTCTGTCAGCCTGTCTGTCTGTCTGCCTGCCTGCGTCTGCCTGTCTGCGTCTGTCAGCCTGCCTGCCTGCCTGTCTGCCTGCGTCTGCCTGTCTGCCAACCTGCCTGTCTGTCTGTCTGTCTGTCTGTCTGCCTGCCTGTGTGTGTGTCTGTCTGTCAGCCTGCCTGCCTGTCTGTCTGTCTGCGTCTGTCAGCCTGTCTGTCGTTCAGCCAGTCAGTCAGTCAGTCAGCCAGCCTGCCTGCGCCTATCTGCCTGCGTCTACCTGTCTGTCTGCGTCTGTCAGCCTGTCTGCGTCTGTCAGCCTGCCTGTCTGCCTGCGTCTGCCTGTATGCCAACCTGCCTGTCTGTCTGTCTGCGTCTGTCAGCATGCCTGCCTGTCTGTCTGTCTGTGTGTCTGTCTGTCAGCCTGTCTGTCTGCGCCTGCCTGTCTGTCTACCTGTCGGTCTGCCTGCCTGCGCCTGCCTGTCTGCGCCTATCTGTCGCCTGTCTGTCTGTCTGTCTGTCTGTCTGCCTGCCTGTCTGTCTGCCTGCCTGTCTGTCAGCCTGTCTGTCAGCCTGTCTGTCTGCGCCTGCCTGCCTGTCTGTCTGTCTCCCTTTCGGTCTGCCTGCATCTGCCTGTCTGCGTCTGTCAGCCTGCCTGTCTGCCTGCATCTGCCAGCCTGTCTGTCGTTCAGCCAGTCAGTCAGTCAGTCAGTCAGTCAGTCAGTCAGCCAGCCTGCCTGCGCCTATCTGCCTGCGCCTACCTGTCTGTCTGCGTCTGTCAGCCTGTCTGCGTCTGTCAGCCTGCCTGCCTGCCTGCCTGTCTGCCTGTGTCTGCCTGTATGCCAACCTGCCTGTCTGTCTGTCTGCGTCTGTCAGCATGCCTACCTGTCTGTCTGTCTGTGTGTCTGTCTGTGTGTCTGTCTGTCAGCCTGTCTGTCTGCGCCTGCCTGTCTGTCTACCTGTCGGTCTGCCTGCCTGCGCCTGCCTGTCTGCGCCTATCTGCCTGCCTGCCTGCCTGCCTGCCTGCCTGTCTGTCTGTCTGTCTGTCTGTCTGTTCCTGACTGCTTGCCTGTCTGCCTGTCTGTCTGCCTGCCTGTGTCTGCCTGTCTGTCTGCGTCTCCCTGCGTCCTTGCCTGCCTGCCTTCCTTTCAGCTTACCTATCTGTCCGTCTGTCTGTCTGCTGTTTGTCAGCCTGCCTGCCTGTCTGTCTGTCTGTTCCTGACTGCTTGCCTGTCTGTCTGCCTGTCTGCCTGCCTGTCTGTCTGTCTGCGTCTGTCAGCATGCCTGCCTGTCTGTCTGTCTGTCTGTCTGTCTGACTGTCTGCCTGTCTGTCTTCGCCTGCCTGCCTGTCTGTCAGCCTGTCTGTCTGCGCCTGCCTGCCTGTCTGTCTACCTGCCTGCGTCTGCCTGTCTGCATCTGTCAGCCTGCCTGCCTGCCTGTCTGCCTGCGTCTGCCAGCCTGTCTGTCGTTCAGCCAGTCAGTCAGTCAGTCAGTCAGCCAGCCTGCCTGCGCCTATCTGCCTGCGTCTACCTGTCTGTCTGCGTCTGTCAGCCTGTCTGCGTCTGTCAGCCTGCCTGCCTGCCTGCCTGTCTGCCTGTGTCTGCCTGTATGCCAACCTGCCTGTCTGTCTGTCTGCGTCTGTCAGCATGCCTACCTGTCTGTCTGTCTGTGTGTCTGTCTGTGTGTCTGTCTGTCAGCCTGTCTGTCTGCGCCTGCCTGTCTGTCTACCTGTCGGTCTGCCTGCCTGCGCCTGCCTGTCTGCGCCTATCTGCCTGCCTGTCTGTCTGTCTGTCTGTCTGTCTGTCTGCCTGCCTGTCTGTCAGCCTGTCTGTCTGCGCCTGCCTGCCTGTCTGTCTCCCTTTCGGTCTGCCTGCATCTGCCTGTCTGCGTCTGTCAGCCTGTCTGTCGTTCAGGCAGTCAGTCAGTCAGCCTGCCTGTCTGCACCTATCTGCCTGTCTGTCTGTCTGCCTGCCTGCGTTTGCCTGTCTGCGTCTGCCTCTCTGTCAACCTGCCTGTCTGTCTGTCAGCCTGCCTGTCTGTCTGCGTCTGTCAGCCTGCCTGCCTGTCACACAATACAGTTTGCCTGTCTGCCTATCTGGCTGCGTCTGTCAGCCTGCCTGTGTCTGCCTGTCTGTCTGCGTCTACCTGTCTGTCTGTCTGTATCTGTCTGTCTGTGCTTGCCTGTCTGTCTGCGCCTGCCTGCCTGTCTGTCTACCTGCCTGCGTCTGCCTGTCTGCGTCTGTCAGCCTGCCTGCCTGCCTGCGTCTGCCTGTCTGTCTGTCTGTCTGCGTCTGTCAGCCTGTCTGTCTGTCTGCCTGCCTGCGTCTGTCTGTCTGTCTGCCATGCTTTCTCTCTCTCTGTCCCTGCCTGTGTCTGTGTGTTGGTATGTTACCATTGACAGGTGGAAGACACCACACTCCACATCTTGACTTTGCCGTTCACACACCCGCTTTGCCTGGTAACCTAGCAACAATTACAAAGTTCAACTATGTTAGAGCAGTGAAAACAGCCAAATTACTGTCACACAATACAGTTTGTCAGCCTGCCTTCCATCCTGCCGCCTGTCTGTCAGCCTGCCTGTCAGTCAGTCAGTCAGTCAGTCAGTCAGTCAGCCTGCGTCTGTCTGCCTGCGTCTGCCTGTCTGCGTCTGTCAGCCTGCCTGCCTGCCTGTCTGCCTGCGTCTGCCTGTCTGTCTGTCTGTCTGCGTCTGTCAGCCTGTCTGTCTGTCTGCCTGCCTGCGTCTGCCTGTCTGCGTCTGTCAGCCTGCCTGCCTGCCTGTCTGCCTGCGTCTGCCTGTCTGCCAACCTGCCTGTCTGTCTGTCTGTCTCTCTGCGTCTGTCAGCATGCCTGCCTGTCTGTCTGTCTGCCTGCCTGTGTGTGTGTCTGTCTGTCAGCCTGCCTGTCTGTCTGTCTGCGTCTGTCAGCCTGTCTGTCGTTCAGCCAGTCAGTCAGTCAGTCAGCCAGCCTGCCTGCGCCTATCTGCCTGCGTCTACCTGTCTGTCTGCGTCTGTCAGCCTGTCTGCGTCTGTCAGCCTGCCTGCCTGCCTGTCTGCCTGCGTCTGCCTGTATGCCAACCTGCCTGTCTGTCTGTCTGCGTCTGTCAGCATGCCTGTCTGTCTACCTGCCTGCGTCTGCCTGTCTGCGTCTGTCAGCCTGCCTGCCTGCCTGTCTGCCTGCGTCTGCCTGTCTGCCAACCTGCCTGTCTGTCTGTCTGTCTGTCTCTCTGCGTCTGTCAGCATGCCTGCCTGTCTGTCTGTCTGCCTGCCTGTGTGTGTGTCTGTCAGCCTGCCTGCCTGTCTGTCTCTCTGCGTCTGTCAGCATGCCTGCCTGTCTGTCTGTCTGCCTGCCTGTGTGTGTGTCAGCCTGCCAGTCTGCCTGCGTCTGTCTGTGCTTGCCTGTCTGTCTGCGCCTGCCTGCCTGTCTGTCTACCTGCCTGCGTCTGCCTGTCTGCGTCTGTCAGCCTGGCTGTCAGTCAGTCAGCCTGCCTGTCTGCACCTATCCGCCTGTCTGTCTGTCTGCCTGCCTGCGTTTGCCTGTCTGCGTCTGCCTGTCTGTCAACCTGCCTGTCTGTCTGTCAGCCTGCCTGTCTGTCTGCGTCTGTCAGCCTGCCTGTCTGTGCCTGCCTGCGTGCCTGCCTGCCTGTCACACAATACAGTTTGCCTGTCTGCCTATCTGGCTGCGTCTGTCTGCCTGCCTGCGTCTGCCTGTCTGCGTCTGTCAGCCTGCCTGCCTGCCTGTCTGCCTGCGTCTCCCTGTCTGCCAACCTGCCTGTCTGTCTGTCTGTCTCTCTGCGTCTGTCAGCATGCCTGCCTGTCTGTCTGCCTGCCTGTGTGTGTGTCTGTCTGTCAGCCTGCCTGCCTGTCTGTCTGTCTGTCTGCGTCTGTCAGCCTGTCTGTCGTTCAGCCAGTCAGTCAGTCAGTCAGCCAGCCTGCCTGCGCCTATCTGCCTGCGTCTACCTGTCTGTCTGCGTCTGTCAGCCTGTCTGCGTCTGTCAGCCTGCCTGCCTGCCTGCCTGTCTGCGTCTGCCTGTATGCCAACCTGCCTGTCTGTCTGTCTGCGTCTGTCAGCATGCCTGCCTGTCTGTCTGTCTGTGTATCTGTCCGTCAGCCTGTCTGTCTGCGCCTGCCTGTCTGTCTACCTGTCGGTCTGCCTGCCTGCGCCTGCCTGTCTGCGCCTATCTGCCGCCTGTCTGTCTGTCTGCCTGCCTGTCTGTCAGCCTGTCTGTCAGCCTGTCTGTCTGCGCCTGCCTGCCTGTCTGTCTCCCTTTCGGTCTGCCTGCATCTGCCTGTCTGCGTCTGTCAGCCTGTCTGTCGTTCAGGCAGTCAGTCAGTCAGCCTGCCTGCCTGTCTGTCAGCCTGCCTGTCTGTCTGCGTCTGTCAGCCTGCCTGTCTGTGCCTGCCTGCGTGCCTGCCTGCCTGTCACACAATACAGTTTGCCTGTCTGCCTATCTGGCTGCGTCTGTCAGCCTGCCTGTGTCTGCCTGTCTGTCTGCGTCTACCTGTCTGTCTGTCTGTATCTGTCTGTCTGTCTGTGCTTGCCTGTCTGTCTGCGCCTGCCTGCCTGTCTGTCTACCTGCCTGCGTCTGCCTGTCTGCGTCTGTCAGCCTGCCTGCCTGCCTGCCTGCGTCTGCCTGTCTGTCTGTCTGTCTGCGTCTGTCAGCCTGTCTGTCTATCTGCCTGCCTGCGTCTGTCTGTCTGTGTGCCATGCTTTCTCTCTCTCTGTCCCTGCCTGTGTCTGTGTGTTGGTATGTTACCATTGACAGGTGGAAGAAACCACACTCCACATCTTGACTTTGCCGTTCACACACCCGCTTTGCCTGGTAACCTAGCAACAATTACAAAGTTCAACTATGTTAGAGCAGTGAAAACAGCCAAATTACTGTCACACAATACAGTTTGTCAGCCTGCCTTCCATCCTGCCGCCTGTCTGTCAGCCTGCCTGTCAGTCAGTCAGTCAGTCAGTCAGTCAGCCTGCGTCTGTCTGCCTGCGTCTGCCTGTCTGCGTCTGTCAGCCTGCCTTCCTGCCTGTCTGCCTGCGTCTGCCTGTCTGTCTGTCTGTCTGCGTCTGTCAGCCTGTCTGTCTGTCTGCCTGCCTGCGTCTGCCTGTCTGCGTCTGTCAGCCTGCCTGCCTGCCTGTCTGCCTGCGTCTGCCTGTCTGCCAACCTGCCTGTCTGTCTGTCTGTCTCTCTGCGTCTGTCAGCATGCCTGCCTGTCTGTCTGTCTGCCTGCCTGTGTGCCTGTCTGCGTCTGCCTGTCTGTCAACCTGCCTGTCTGTCTGTCTGTCTCTCTGCGTCTGTCAGCATGCCTGCCTGTCTGTCTGTCTGCCTGCCTGTGTGTGTGTCTGTCTGTCAGCCTGCCTGTCTGTCTGTCTGCGTCTGTCAGCCTGTCTGTCGTTCAGGCAGTCAGTCAGTCAGCCTGCCTGTCTGCACCTATCTGCCTGTCTGTCTGTCTGCCTGCCTGCGTTTGCCTGTCTGCGTCTGTCAGCCTGCCTGCCTGCCTGTCTGCCTGCGTCTGCCTGTCTGCCAACCTGCCTGTCTGTCTGTCTGTCTCTCTGCGTCTGTCAGCATGCCTGCCTGTCTGTCTGCCTGCCTGTGTGTGTGTCTGTCTGTCAGCCTGCCTGCCTGTCTGTCTGTCTGTCTGCGTCTGTCAGCCTGTCTGTCGTTCAGCCAGTCAGTCAGTCAGTCAGCCAGCCTGCCTGCGCCTATCTGCCTGCGTCTACCTGTCTGTCTGCGTCTGTCAGCCTGTCTGCGTCTGTCAGCCTGCCTGCCTGTCTGTCTCCCTTTCGGTCTGCCTGCATCTGCCTGTCTGCGTCTGTCAGCCTGTCTGTCGTTCAGGCAGTCAGTCAGTCAGCCTGCCTGTCTGCACCTATCTGCCTGTCTGTCTGTCTGCCTGCCTGCGTTTGCCTGTCTGCGTCTGCCTGTCTGTCAACCTGCCTGTCTGTCTGTCAGCCTGCCTGTCTGTCTGCGTCTGTCAGCCTGCCTGTCTGTGCCTGCCTGCGTGCCTGCCTGCCTGTCACACAATACAGTTTGCCTGTCTGCCTATCTGGCTGCGTCTGTCAGCCTGCCTGTGTCTGCCTGTCTGTCTGCGTCTACCTGTCTGTCTGTCTGTATTTGTCTGTCTGTCTGTGCTTGCCTGTCTGTCTGCGCCTGCCTGCCTGTCTGTCTACCTGCCTGCGTCTGCCTGTCTGCGTCTGTCAGCCTGCCTGCCTGCCTGCGTCTGCCTGTCTGTCTGTCTGTCTGCGTCTGTCAGCCTGTCTGTCTGTCTGCCTGCCTGCGTCTGTCTGTCTGTCTGCCATGCTTTCTCTCTCTCTGTCCCTGCCTGTGTCTGTGTGTTGGTATGTTACCATTGACAGGTGGAAGACACCACACTCCACATCTTGACTTTGCCGTTCACACACCCGCTTTGCCTGGTAACCTAGCAACAATTACAAAGTTCAACTATGTTAGAGCAGTGAAAACAGCCAAATTACTGTCACACAATACAGTTTGTCAGCCTGCCTTCCATCCTGCCGCCTGTCTGTCAGCCTGCCTGTCAGTCAGTCAGTCAGTCAGTCAGTCAGTCAGCCTGCGTCTGTCTGCCTGCGTCTGCCTGTCTGCGTCTGTCAGCCTGCCTGCCTGCCTGTCTGCCTGCGTCTGCCTGTCTGTCTGTCTGTCTGCGTCTGTCAGCCTGTCTGTCTGTCTGCCTGCCTGCGTCTGCCTGTCTGCGTCTGTCAGCCTGCCTGCCTGCCTGTCTGCCTGCGTCTGCCTGTCTGCCAACCTGCCTGTCTGTCTGTCTGTCTCTCTGCGTCTGTCAGCATGCCTGCCTGTCTGTCTGTCTGCCTGCCTGTGTGTGTGTCTGTCTGTCAGCCTGCCTGTCTGTCTGTCTGCGTCTGTCAGCCTGTCTGTCGTTCAGCCAGTCAGTCAGTCAGTCAGCCAGCCTGCCTGCGCCTATCTGCCTGCGTCTACCTGTCTGTCTGCGTCTGTCAGCCTGTCTGCGTCTGTCAGCCTGCCTGCCTGCCTGTCTGCCTGCGTCTGCCTGTATGCCAACCTGCCTGTCTGTCTGTCTGCGTCTGTCAGCATGCCTGTCTGTCTACCTGCCTGCGTCTGCCTGTCTGCGTCTGTCAGCCTGCCTGCCTGCCTATCTGCCTGCGTCTGCCTGTCTGCCAACCTGCCTGTCTGTCTGTCTGTCTGTCTCTCTGCGTCTGTCAGCATGCCTGCCGGTCTGTCTGTCTGCCTGTGTGTGTGTCTGTCTGTCAGCCTGCCTGTCTGTCTCTCTGCGTCTGTCAGCATGCCTGCCTGTCTGTCTGTCTGCCTGCCTGTGTGTGTGTCAGCCTGCCAGTCTGCCTGCGTCTGTCTGTGCTTGCCTGTCTGTCTGCGCCTGCCTGCCTGTCTGTCTACCTGCCTGCGTCTGCCTGTCTGCGTCTGTCAGCCTGGCTGTCAGTCAGTCAGCCTGCCTGTCTGCACCTATCCGCCTGTCTGTCTGTCTGCCTGCCTGCGTTTGCCTGTCTGCGTCTGCCTGTCTGTCAACCTGCCTGTCTGTCTGTCAGCCTGCCTGTCTGTCTGCGTCTGTCAGCCTGCCTGTCTGTGCCTGCCTGCGTGCCTGCCTGCCTGTCACACAATACAGTTTGCCTGTCTGCCTATCTGGCTGCGTCTGTCTGCCTGCCTGCGTCTGCCTGTCTGCGTCTGTCAGCCTGCCTGCCTGCCTGTCTGCCTGCGTCTGCCTGTCTGCCAACCTGCCTGTCTGTCTGTCTGTCTCTCTGCGTCTGTCAGCATGCCTGCCTGTCTGTCTGCCTGCCTGTGTGTGTGTCTGTCTGTCAGCCTGCCTGCCTGTCTGTCTGTCTGTCTGCGTCTGTCAGCCTGTCTGTCGTTCAGCCAGTCAGTCAGTCAGTCAGCCAGCCTGCCTGCGCCTATCTGCCTGCGTCTACCTGTCTGTCTGCGTCTGTCAGCCTGTCTGCGTCTGTCAGCCTGCCTGCCTGCCTGCCTGTCTGCGTCTGCCTGTATGCCAACCTGCCTGTCTGTCTGTCTGCGTCTGTCAGCATGCCTGCCTGTCTGTCTGTCTGTGTATCTGTCTGTCAGCCTGTCTGTCTGCGCCTGCCTGTCTGTCTACCTGTCGGTCTGCCTGCCTGCGCCTGCCTGTCTGCGCCTATCTGCCGCCTGTCTGTCTGTCTGCCTGCCTGTCTGTCAGCCTGTCTGTCAGCCTGTCTGTCTGCGCCTGCCTGCCTGTCTGTCTCCCTTTCGGTCTGCCTGCATCTGCCTGTCTGCGTCTGTCAGCCTGTCTGTCGTTCAGGCAGTCAGTCAGTCAGCCTGCCTGTCTGCACCTATCTGCCTGTCTGTCTGTCTGCCTGCCTGCGTTTGCCTGTCTGCGTCTGCCTGTCTGTCAACCTGCCTGTCTGTCTGTCAGCCTGCCTGTCTGTCTGCGTCTGTCAGCCTGCCTGTCTGTGCCTGCCTGCGTGCCTGCCTGCCTGTCACACAATACAGTTTGCCTGTCTGCCTATCTGGCTGCGTCTGTCAGCCTGCCTGTGTCTGCCTGTCTGTCTGCGTCTACCTGTCTGTCTGTCTGTATCTGTCTGTCTGTCTGTGCTTGCCTGTCTGTCTGCGCCTGCCTGCCTGTCTGTCTACCTGCCTGCGTCTGCCTGTCTGCGTCTGTCAGCCTGCCTGCCTGCCTGCGTCTGCCTGTCTGTCTGTCTGTCTGCGTCTGTCAGCCTGTCTGTCTGCCATGCTTTCTCTCTCTCTGTCCCTGCCTGTGTCTGTGTGTTGGTATGTTACCATTGACAGGTGGAAGACACCACACTCCACATCTTGACTTTGCCGTTCACACACCCGCTTTGCCTGGTAACCTAGCAAAAATTACAAAGTTCAACTATGTTAGAGCAGTGAAAACAGCCAAATTACTGTCACACAATACAGTTTGTCAGCCTGCCTTCCATCCTGCCGCCTGTCTGTCAGCCTGCCTGTCAGTCAGTCAGTCAGTCAGTCAGTCAGTCAGTCAGCCTGCGTCTGTCTGCCTGCGTCTGCCTGTCTGCGTCTGTCAGCCTGCCTGCCTGCCTGTCTGCCTGCGTCTGCCTGTCTGCCAACCTGCCTGTCTGTCTGTCTCTCTGCGTCTGTCAGCATGCCTGCCTGTCTGTCTGTCTGCCTGCCTGTGTGTGTGTCTGTCTGTCAGCCTGCCTGCCTGTCTGTCTGTCTGTCTGCGTCTGTCAGCCTGTCTGTCGTTCAGCCAGTCAGTCAGTCAGTCAGCCTGTCTGTCTGCGTCTGTCAGCCTGTCTGCGTCTGTCAGCCTGCCTGCCTGCCTGTCTGCCTGTGTCTGCCTGTATGCCAACCTGTCTGTCTGTCTGCGTCTGTCAGCATGCCTGCCTGTCTGTCTGTCTGTGTGTCTGTCTGTGTGTCTGTCTGTCAGCCTGTCTGTCTGCGCCTGCCTGTCTGTCTACCTGTCGGTTTGCCTGCCTGCGCCTGTCTGCGCCTATCTGCCTGCCTGTCTGTCTGTCTGTCTGCCTGTCTGCGTCTGTCAGCCTGTCTGTCGTTCAGGCAGTCAGTCAGTCAGTCAGCCAGCCTGCCTGTCTGCACCTATCTGCCTGTCTGTCTGTCTGCCTGCCTGCGTTTGCCTGTCTGCGTCTGCCTGTCTGTCAACCTGCCTGTCTGTCTGTCAGCCTGCCTGTCTGTCTGCGTCTGTCAGCCTGCCTGTCTGTGCCTGCCTGCGTGCCTGCCTGCCTGCCTCACAATACAGTTTGCCTGTCTGCCTATCTGGCTGCGTCTGTCAGCCTGCCTGTGTCTGCCTGTCTGTCTGCGTCTACCTGTCTGTCTGTCTGTATCTGTCTGTCTGTCTGTGCTTGCCTGTCTGTCTGCGCCTGCCTGCCTGTCTGTCTACCTGCCTGCGTCTGCCTGTCTGCGTCTGTCAGCCTGCCTGCCTGCCTGCGTCTGCCTGTCTGTCTGTCTGTCTGCGTCTGTCAGCCTGTCTGTCTGTCTGCCTGCCTGCGTCTGTCTGTCTGTCTGCCATGCTTTCTCTCTCTCTGTCCCTGCCTGTGTCTGTGTGTTGGTATGTTACCATTGACAGGTGGAAGACACCACACTCCACATCTTGACTTTGCCGTTCACACACCCGCTTTGCCTGGTAACCTAGCAACAATTACAAAGTTCAACTATGTTAGAGCAGTGAAAACAGCCAAATTACTGTCACACAATACAGTTTGTCAGCCTGCCTTCCATCCTGCCGCCTGTCTGTCAGCCTGCCTGCCTGCCTGTCTGCCTGCGTCTGCCTGTCTGCCAACCTGCCTGTCTGTCTGTCTGTCTGTCTCTCTGCGTCTGTCAGCATGCCTGCCTGTCTGTCTGTCTGCCTGCCTGTGTGTGTGTCTGTCTGTCAGCCTGCCTGCCTGTCTGTCTCTCTGCGTCTGTCAGCATGCCTGCCTGTCTGTCTGTCTGCCTGCCTGTGTGTGTGTCAGCCTGCCAGTCTGCCTGCGTCTGTCTGTGCTTGCCTGTCTGTCTGCGCCTGCCTGCCTGTCTGTCTACCTGCCTGCGTCTGCCTGTCTGCGTCTGTCAGCCTGGCTGTCAGTCAGTCAGCCTGCCTGTCTGCACCTATCTGCCTGTCTGTCTGTCTGCCTGCCTGCGTTTGCCTGTCTGCGTCTGCCTGTCTGTCAACCTGCCTGTCTGTCTGTCAGCCTGCCTGTCTGTCTGCGTCTGTCAGCCTGCCTGTCTGTGCCTGCCTGCGTGCCTGCCTGCCTGTCACACAATACAGTTTGCCTGTCTGCCTATCTGGCTGCGTCTGTCAGCCTGCCTGTGTCTGCCTGTTTGTCTGCGTCTACCTGTCTGTCTGTCTGTATCTGTCTGTCTGTCTGTGCTTGCCTGTCTGTCTGCGCCTGCCTGCCTGTCTGTCTACCTGCCTGCGTCTGCCTGTCTGCGTCTGTCAGCCTGCCTGCCTGCCTGTCTGCCTGCGTCTGCCTGTCTGCGTCTGTCAGCCTGTCTGTCTGTCTGCCTGCCTGCGTCTGCCTGTCTGCGTCTGTCAGCCTGCCTGCCTGCCTGTCTGCCTGCGCCTGCCTGTCTGCCAACCTGCCTGTCTGTCTGTCTGTCTCTCTGCGTCTGTCAGCATGCCTGCCTGTCTGTCTGTCTGCCTGCCTGCCTGTGTGTCTGTCTGTCAGCCTGCCTGTCTGTCTGTCTGCGTCTGTCAGCCTGTCTGTCGTTCAGCCAGTCAGTCACTCAGTCAGCCAGCCTGCCTGCGCCTATCTGCCTGCGTCTACCTGTCTGTCTGCGTCTGTCAGCCTGTCTGCGTCTGTCAGCCTGCCTGCCTGCCTGTCTGCCTGCGTCTGCCTGTATGCCAACCTGCCTGTCTGTCTGTCTGCGTCTGTCAGCATGCCTGTCTGTCTACCTGCCTGCGTCTGCCTGTCTGCGTCTGTCAGCCTGCCTGCCTGCCTGTCTGTCTGCCTGCGTCTGCCTGTCTGCCAACCTGCCTGTCTGTCTGTCTGTCTGTCTCTCTGCGTCTGTCAGCATGCCAGCCTGTCTGTCTGTCTGCCTGCCTGTGTGTGTGTCTGTCTGTCAGCCTGCCTGCCTGTCTGTCTCTCTGCGTCTGTCAGCATGCCTGCCTGTCTGTCTGTCTGCCTGCCTGTGTGTGTGTCAGCCTGCCAGTCTGCCTGCGTCTGTCTGTGCTTGCCTGTCTGTCTGCGCCTGCCTGCCTGTCTGTCTACCTGCCTGCGTCTGCCTGTCTGCGTCTGTCAGCCTGGCTGTCAGTCAGTCAGCCTGCCTGTCTGCACCTATCTGCCTGTCTGTCTGTCTGCCTGCCTGCGTTTGCCTGTCTGCGTCTGCCTGTCTGTCAACCTGCCTGTCTGTCTGTCAGCCTGCCTGTCTGTCTGCGTCTGTCAGCCTGCCTGTCTGTGCCTGCCTGCGTGCCTGCCTGCCTGTCACACAATACAGTTTGCCTGTCTGCCTATCTGGCTGCGTCTGTCAGCCTGCCTGTGTCTGCCTGTCTGTCTGCGTCTACCTGTCTGTCTGTCTGTATCTGTCTGTCTGTCTGTGCTTGCCTGTCTGTCTGCGCCTGCCTGCCTGTCTGTCTACCTGCCTGCGTCTGCCTGTCTGCGTCTGTCAGCCTGCCTGCCTGCCTGTCTGCCTGCGTCTGCGTCTGTCAGCCTGTCTGTCTGTCTGCCTGCCTGCGTCTGCCTGTCTGCGTCTGTCAGCCTGCCTGCCTGCCTGTCTGCCTGCGCCTGCCTGTCTGCCAACCTGCCTGTCTGTCTGTCTGTCTCTCTGCGTCTGTCAGCATGCCTGCCTGTCTGTCTGTCTGCCTGCCTGTGTGTGTGTCTGTCTGTCAGCCTGCCTGTCTGTCTGTCTGCGTCTGTCAGCCTGTCTGTCGTTCAGCCAGTCAGTCACTCAGTCAGCCAGCCTGCCTGCGCCTATCTGCCTGCGTCTACCTGTCTGTCTGCGTCTGTCAGCCTGTCTGCGTCTGTCAGCCTGCCTGCCTGCCTGTCTGCCTGCGTCTGCCTGTATGCCAACCTGCCTGTCTGTCTGTCTGCGTCTGTCAGCATGCCTGTCTGTCTACCTGCCTGCGTCTGCCTGTCTGCGTCTGTCAGCCTGCCTGCCTGCCTGTCTGCCTGCGTCTGCCTGTCTGCCAACCTGCCTGTCTGTCTGTCTGTCTGTCTCTCTGCGTCTGTCAGCATGCCTGCCTGTCTGTCTGTCTGCCTGCCTGTGTGTGTGTCTGTCTGTCAGCCTGCCTGCCTGTCTGTCTCTCTGCGTCTGTCAGCATGCCTGCCTGTCTGTCTGTCTGCCTGCCTGTGTGTGTGTCAGCCTGCCAGTCTGCCTGCGTCTGTCTGTGCTTGCCTGTCTGTCTGCGCCTGCCTGCCTGTCTGTCTACCTGCCTGCGTCTGCCTGTCTGCGTCTGTCAGCCTGGCTGTCAGTCAGTCAGCCTGCCTGTCTGCACCTATCTGCCTGTCTGTCTGTCTGCCTGCCTGCGTTTGCCTGTCTGCGTCTGCCTGTCTGTCAACCTGCCTGTCTGTCTGTCAGCCTGCCTGTCTGTCTGCGTCTGTCAGCCTGCCTGTCTGTGCCTGCCTGCGTGCCTGCCTGCCTGTCACACAATACAGTTTGCCTGTCTGCCTATCTGGCTGCGTCTGTCTGCCTGTCTGTCGTTCAGCCAGTCAGTCAGTCAGTCAGCCAGCCTGCCTGCGCCTATCTGCCTGCGTCTACCTGTCTGTCTGCGTCTGTCAGCCTGTCTGCGTCTGTAAGCCTGCCTGCCTGTCTGCCTGCGTCTGCCTGTATGCCAACCTGCCTGTCTGTCTGTCTGCGTCTGTCAGCATGCCTGCCTGTCTGTCTGTGTGTCTGTCTGCGCCTGCCTGTCTGTCTACCTGTCGGTCTGCCTGCCTGCGCCTGCCTGTCTGCGCCTATCTGCCGCCTGTCTGTCTGTCTGCCTGCCTGTCTGTCAGCCTGTCTGTCAGCCTGTCTGTCTGCGCCTGCCTGCCTGTCTGTCTCCCTTTCGGTCTGCCTGCATCTGCCTGTCTGCGTCTGTCAGCCTGTCTGTCGTTCAGGCAGTCAGTCAGTCAGCCTGCCTGTCTGCACCTATCTGCCTGTCTGTCTGTCTGCCTGCCTGCGTTTGCCTGTCTGCGTCTGCCTGTCTGTCAACCTGCCTGTCTGTCTGTCAGCCTGCCTGTCTGTCTGCGTCTGTCAGCCTGCCTGTCTGTGCCTGCCTGCGTGCCTGCCTGCCTGTCACACAATACAGTTTGCCTGTCTGCCTATCTGGCTGCGTCTGTCAGCCTGCCTGTGTCTGCCTGTCTGTCTGCGTCTACCTGTCTGTATCTGTCTGTCTGTCTGTGCTTGCCTGTCTGTCTGCGCCTGCCTGCCTGTCTGTCTACCTGCCTGCGTCTGCCTGTCTGCGTCTGTCAGCCTGCCTGCCTGCCTGCGTCTGCCTGTCTGTCTGTCTGTCTGCGTCTGTCAGCCTGTCTGTCTGCCATGCTTTCTCTCTCTCTGTCCCTGCCTGTGTCTGTGTGTTGGTATGTTACCATTGACAGGTGGAAGACACCACACTCCACATCTTGACTTTGCCGTTCACACACCCGCTTTGCCTGGTAACCTAGCAAAAATTACAAAGTTCAACTATGTTAGAGCAGTGAAAACAGCCAAATTACTGTCACACAATACAGTTTGTCAGCCTGCCTTCCATCCTGCCGCCTGTCTGTCAGCCTGCCTGTCAGTCAGTCAGTCAGTCAGTCAGTCAGTCAGTCAGTCAGCCTGCGTCTGTCTGCCTGCGTCTGCCTGTCTGCGTCTGTCAGCCTGCCTGCCTGCCTGTCTGCCTGCGTCTGCCTGTCTGCCAACCTGCCTGTCTGTCTGTCTCTCTGCGTCTGTCAGCATGCCTGCCTGTCTGTCTGTCTGCCTGCCTGTGTGTGTGTCTGTCTGTCAGCCTGCCTGCCTGTCTGTCTGTCTGTCTGCGTCTGTCAGCCTGTCTGTCGTTCAGCCAGTCAGTCAGTCAGTCAGCCTGTCTGTCTGCGTCTGTCAGCCTGTCTGCGTCTGTCAGCCTGCCTGCCTGCCTGTCTGCCTGTGTCTGCCTGTATGCCAACCTGTTTGTCTGTCTGCGTCTGTCAGCATGCCTGCCTGTCTGTCTGTCTGTGTGTCTGTCTGTGTGTCTGTCTGTCAGCCTGTCTGTCTGCGCCTGCCTGTCTGTCTACCTGTCGGTTTGCCTGCCTGCGCCTGTCTGCGCCTATCTGCCTGCCTGTCTGTCTGTCTGTCTGCCTGTCTGCGTCTGTCAGCCTGTCTGTCGTTCAGGCAGTCAGTCAGTCAGTCAGCCAGCCTGCCTGTCTGCACCTATCTGCCTGTCTGTCTGTCTGCCTGCCTGCGTTTGCCTGTCTGCGTCTGCCTGTCTGTCAACCTGCCTGTCTGTCTGTCAGCCTGCCTGTCTGTCTGCGTCTGTCAGCCTGCCTGTCTGTGCCTGCCTGCGTGCCTGCCTGCCTGCCTCACAATACAGTTTGCCTGTCTGCCTATCTGGCTGCGTCTGTCAGCCTGCCTGTGTCTGCCTGTCTGTCTGCGTCTACCTGTCTGTCTGTCTGTATCTGTCTGTCTGTCTGTGCTTGCCTGTCTGTCTGCGCCTG
Organism: Gymnocephalus cernua; assembly: GCA_023631565.1. Classification (NCBI taxonomy): domain Eukaryota; kingdom Metazoa; phylum Chordata; class Actinopteri; order Perciformes; family Percidae; genus Gymnocephalus; species Gymnocephalus cernua. Next base: position 1,590,721 of record JALJEH010000025.1, on the reverse strand, counting down.
CCTGCCTGTCTGTCTACCTGCCTGCGTCTGCCTGTCTGCGTCTGTCAGCCTGCCTGCCTGCCTGCGTCTGCCTGTCTGTCTGTCTGTCTGCGTCTGTCAGCCTGTCTGTCTGTCTGCCTGCCTGCGTCTGTCTGTCTGTCTGCCATGCTTTCTCTCTCTCTGTCCCTGCCTGTGTCTGTGTGTTGGTATGTTACCATTGACAGGTGGAAGACACCACACTCCACATCTTGACTTTGCCGTTCACACACCCGCTTTGCCTGGTAACCTAGCAACAATTACAAAGTTCAACTATGTTAGAGCAGTGAAAACAGCCAAATTACTGTCACACAATACAGTTTGTCAGCCTGCCTTCCATCCTGCCGCCTGTCTGTCAGCCTGCCTGCCTGCCTGTCTGCCTGCGTCTGCCTGTCTGCCAACCTGCCTGTCTGTCTGTCTGTCTGTCTCTCTGCGTCTGTCAGCATGCCTGCCTGTCTGTCTGTCTGCCTGCCTGTGTGTGTGTCTGTCTGTCAGCCTGCCTGCCTGTCTGTCTCTCTGCGTCTGTCAGCATGCCTGCCTGTCTGTCTGTCTGCCTGCCTGTGTGTGTGTCAGCCTGCCAGTCTGCCTGCGTCTGTCTGTGCTTGCCTGTCTGTCTGCGCCTGCCTGCCTGTCTGTCTACCTGCCTGCGTCTGCCTGTCTGCGTCTGTCAGCCTGGCTGTCAGTCAGTCAGCCTGCCTGTCTGCACCTATCTGCCTGTCTGTCTGTCTGCCTGCCTGCGTTTGCCTGTCTGCGTCTGCCTGTCTGTCAACCTGCCTGTCTGTCTGTCAGCCTGCCTGTCTGTCTGCGTCTGTCAGCCTGCCTGTCTGTGCCTGCCTGCGTGCCTGCCTGCCTGTCACACAATACAGTTTGCCTGTCTGCCTATCTGGCTGCGTCTGTCAGCCTGCCTGTGTCTGCCTGTCTGTCTGCGTCTACCTGTCTGTCTGTCTGTATCTGTCTGTCTGTCTGTGCTTGCCTGTCTGTCTGCGCCTGCCTGCCTGTCTGTCTACCTGCCTGCGTCTGCCTGTCTGCGTCTGTCAGCCTGCCTGCCTGCCTGTCTGCCTGCGTCTGCCTGTCTGCGTCTGTCAGCCTGTCTGTCTGTCTGCCTGCCTGCGTCTGCCTGTCTGCGTCTGTCAGCCTGCCTGCCTGCCTGTCTGCCTGCGCCTGCCTGTCTGCCAACCTGCCTGTCTGTCTGTCTGTCTCTCTGCGTCTGTCAGCATGCCTGCCTGTCTGTCTGTCTGCCTGCCTGTGTGTGTGTCTGTCTGTCAGCCTGCCTGTCTGTCTGTCTGCGTCTGTCAGCCTGTCTGTCGTTCAGCCAGTCAGTCACTCAGTCAGCCAGCCTGCCTGCGCCTATCTGCCTGCGTCTACCTGTCTGTCTGCGTCTGTCAGCCTGTCTGCGTCTGTCAGCCTGCCTGCCTGCCTGTCTGCCTGCGTCTGCCTGTATGCCAACCTGCCTGTCTGTCTGTCTGCGTCTGTCAGCATGCCTGTCTGTCTACCTGCCTGCGTCTGCCTGTCTGCGTCTGTCAGCCTGCCTGCCTGCCTGTCTGCCTGCGTCTGCCTGTCTGCCAACCTGCCTGTCTGTCTGTCTGTCTGTCTCTCTGCGTCTGTCAGCATGCCTGCCTGTCTGTCTGTCTGCCTGCCTGTGTGTGTGTCTGTCTGTCAGCCTGCCTGCCTGTCTGTCTCTCTGCGTCTGTCAGCATGCCTGCCTGTCTGTCTGTCTGCCTGCCTGTGTGTGTGTCAGCCTGCCAGTCTGCCTGCGTCTGTCTGTGCTTGCCTGTCTGTCTGCGCCTGCCTGCCTGTCTGTCTACCTGCCTGCGTCTGCCTGTCTGCGTCTGTCAGCCTGGCTGTCAGTCAGTCAGCCTGCCTGTCTGCACCTATCTGCCTGTCTGTCTGTCTGCCTGCCTGCGTTTGCCTGTCTGCGTCTGCCTGTCTGTCAACCTGCCTGTCTGTCTGTCAGCCTGCCTGTCTGTCTGCGTCTGTCAGCCTGCCTGTCTGTGCCTGCCTGCGTGCCTGCCTGCCTGTCACACAATACAGTTTGCCTGTCTGCCTATCTGGCTGCGTCTGTCTGCCTGCCTGCGTCTGCCTGTCTGCGTCTGTCAGCCTGCCTGCCTGCCTGTCTGCCTGCGTCTGCCAACCTGCCTGTCTGTCTGTCTGTCTCTCTGCGTCTGTCAGCATGCCTGCCTGTCTGTCTGCCTGCCTGTGTGTGTGTCTGTCTGTCAGCCTGCCTGCCTGCGCCTATCTGCCTGCGTCTGTCAGCCTGTCTGTCGTTCAGCCAGTCAGTCAGTCAGTCAGCCAGCCTGCCTGCGCCTATCTGCCTGCGTCTACCTGTCTGTCTGCGTCTGTCAGCCTGTCTGCGTCTGTAAGCCTGCCTGCCTGTCTGCCTGCGTCTGCCTGTATGCCAACCTGCCTGTCTGTCTGTCTGCGTCTGTCAGCATGCCTGCCTGTCTGTGTGTCTGTCTGCGCCTGCCTGTCTGTCTACCTGTCGGTCTGCCTGCCTGCGCCTGCCTGTCTGCGCCTATCTGCCGCCTGTCTGTCTGTCTGCCTGCCTGTCTGTCAGCCTGTCTGTCAGCCTGTCTGTCTGCGCCTGCCTGCCTGTCTGTCTCCCTTTCGGTCTGCCTGCATCTGCCTGTCTGCGTCTGTCAGCCTGTCTGTCGTTCAGGCAGTCAGTCAGTCAGCCTGCCTGTCTGCACCTATCTGCCTGTCTGTCTGTCTGCCTGCCTGCGTTTGCCTGTCTGCGTCTGCCTGTCTGTCAACCTGCCTGTCTGTCTGTCAGCCTGCCTGTCTGTCTGCGTCTGTCAGCCTGCCTGTCTGTGCCTGCCTGCGTGCCTGCCTGCCTGTCACACAATACAGTTTGCCTGTCTGCCTATCTGGCTGCGTCTGTCAGCCTGCCTGTGTCTGCCTGTCTGTCTGCGTCTACCTGTCTGTATCTGTCTGTCTGTCTGTGCTTGCCTGTCTGTCTGCGCCTGCCTGCCTGTCTGTCTACCTGCCTGCGTCTGCCTGTCTGCGTCTGTCAGCCTGCCTGCCTGCCTGCGTCTGCCTGTCTGTCTGTCTGTCTGCGTCTGTCAGCCTGTCTGTCTGCCATGCTTTCTCTCTCTCTGTCCCTGCCTGTGTCTGTGTGTTGGTATGTTACCATTGACAGGTGGAAGACACCACACTCCACATCTTGACTTTGCCGTTCACACACCCGCTTTGCCTGGTAACCTAGCAAAAATTACAAAGTTCAACTATGTTAGAGCAGTGAAAACAGCCAAATTACTGTCACACAATACAGTTTGTCAGCCTGCCTTCCATCCTGCCGCCTGTCTGTCAGCCTGCCTGTCAGTCAGTCAGTCAGTCAGTCAGTCAGTCAGTCAGCCTGCGTCTGTCTGCCTGCGTCTGCCTGTCTGCGTCTGTCAGCCTGCCTGCCTGCCTGTCTGCCTGCGTCTGCCTGTCTGCCAACCTGCCTGTCTGTCTGTCTCTCTGCGTCTGTCAGCATGCCTGCCTGTCTGTCTGTCTGCCTGCCTGTGTGTGTGTCTGTCTGTCAGCCTGCCTGCCTGTCTGTCTGTCTGTCTGCGTCTGTCAGCCTGTCTGTCGTTCAGCCAGTCAGTCAGTCAGTCAGCCTGTCTGTCTGCGTCTGTCAGCCTGTCTGCGTCTGTCAGCCTGCCTGCCTGCCTGTCTGCCTGTGTCTGCCTGTATGCCAACCTGTCTGTCTGTCTGCGTCTGTCAGCATGCCTGCCTGTCTGTCTGTCTGTGTGTCTGTCTGTCAGCCTGTCTGTCTGCGCCTGCCTGTCTGTCTACCTGTCGGTTTGCCTGCCTGCGCCTGTCTGCGCCTATCTGCCTGCCTGTCTGTCTGTCTGTCTGCCTGTCTGCGTCTGTCAGCCTGTCTGTCGTTCAGGCAGTCAGTCAGTCAGTCAGCCAGCCTGCCTGTCTGCACCTATCTGCCTGTCTGTCTGTCTGCCTGCCTGCGTTTGCCTGTCTGCGTCTGCCTGTCTGTCAACCTGCCTGTCTGTCTGTCAGCCTGCCTGTCTGTCTGCGTCTGTCAGCCTGCCTGTCTGTGCCTGCCTGCGTGCCTGCCTGCCTGCCTCACAATACAGTTTGCCTGTCTGCCTATCTGGCTGCGTCTGTCAGCCTGCCTGTGTCTGCCTGTCTGTCTGCGTCTACCTGTCTGTCTGTCTGTATCTGTCTGTCTGTCTGTGCTTGCCTGTCTGTCTGCGCCTGCCTGCCTGTCTGTCTACCTGCCTGCGTCTGCCTGTCTGCGTCTGTCAGCCTGCCTGCCTGCCTGCGTCTGCCTGTCTGTCTGTCTGTCTGCGTCTGTCAGCCTGTCTGTCTGTCTGTCTGCCTGCGTCTGTCTGTCTGTCTGCCATGCTTTCTCTCTCTCTGTCCCTGCCTGTGTCTGTGTGTTGGTATGTTACCATTGACAGGTGGAAGACACCACACTCCACATCTTGACTTTGCCGTTCACACACCCGCTTTGCCTGGTAACCTAGCAACAATTACAAAGTTCAACTATGTTAGAGCAGTGAAAACAGCCAAATTACTGTCACACAATACAGTTTGTCAGCCTGCCTTCCATCCTGCCGCCTGTCTGTCAGCCTGCCTGTCAGTCAGTCAGTCAGTCAGTCAGTCAGTCAGTCAGCCTGCGTCTGTCTGCCTGCGTCTGCCTGTCTGCGTCTGTCAGCCTGCCTGCCTGCCTGTCTGCCTGCGTCTGCCTGTCTGCGTCTGTCAGCATGCCTGCCTGTCTGTCTGTCTGCCTGCCTGTGTGTGTGTCTGTCTGTCAGCCTGCCTGCCTGTCTGTCTGTCTGTCTGTCTGCGTCTGTCAGCCTGTCTGTCGTTCAGTCAGTCAGTCAGTCAGCCTGTCTGCGTCTGTCAGCCTGTCTGCGTCTGTCAGCCTGCCTGCCTGCCTGTCTGCCTGTGTCTGCCTGTATGCCAACCTGCCTGTCTGTCTGCGTCTGTCAGCATGCCTGCCTGTCTGTCTGTCTGTGTGTCTGTCTGTCTGTCTGCGTCTGTCAGCCTGTCTGTCGTTCAGGCAGTCAGTCAGTCAGTCAGCCAGCCTGCCTGTCTGCACCTATCTGCCTGTCTGTCTGTCTGTCTGCCTGCCTGCGTTTGCCTGTGTGCGTCTGCCTGTCTGTCAACCTGCCTGTCTGTCTGTCAGCCTGCCTGCCTGCCTGTCTGTGCCTGCCTGCGTGCCTGCCTGCCTGTCACACAATACAGTTTGCCTGTCTGCCTATCTGGCTGCGTCTGTCAGCCTGCCTGTGTCTGCCTGTCTGTCTGCGTCTACCTGTCTGTCTGTCTGTATCTGTCTGTCTGTCTGTGCTTGCCTGTCTGTCTGCGCCTGCCTGCCTGTCTGTCTACCTGCCTGCGTCTGCCTGTCTGCGTCTGTCAGCCTGCCTGCCTGCCTGTCTGCCTGCGTCTGCGTCTGTCTGCCTGCCTGCGTCTGCCTGTCTGCGTCTGTCAGCCTGCCTGCCTGCCTGTCTGCCTGCGCCTGCCTGTCTGCCAACCTGCCTGTCTGTCTGTCTGTCTCTCTGCGTCTGTCAGCATGCCTGCCTGTCTGTCTGTCTGCCTGCCTGTGTGTGTGTCTGTCTGTCAGCCTGCCTGTCTGTCTGTCTGCGTCTGTCAGCCTGTCTGTCGTTCAGCCAGTCAGTCACTCAGTCAGCCAGCCTGCCTGCGCCTATCTGCCTGCGTCTACCTGTCTGTCTGCGTCTGTCAGCCTGTCTGCGTCTGTCAGCCTGCCTGCCTGCCTGTCTGCCTGCGTCTGCCTGTATGCCAACCTGCCTGTCTGTCTGCGTCTGTCAGCATGCCTGTCTGTCTACCTGCCTGCGTCTGCCTGTCTGCGTCTGTCAGCCTGCCTGCCTGCCTGCGTCTGCCTGTCTGCCAACCTGCCTGTCTGTCTGTCTGTCTGTCTCTCTGCGTCTGTCAGCATGCCTGCCTGTCTGTCTGTCTGCCTGCCTGTGTGTGTGTCTGTCTGTCAGCCTGCCTGCCTGTCTGTCTCTCTGCGTCTGTCAGCATGCCTGCCTGTCTGTCTGTCTGCCTGCCTGTGTGTGTGTCAGCCTGCCAGTCTGCCTGCGTCTGTCTGTGCTTGCCTGTCTGTCTGCGCCTGCCTGCCTGTCTGTCTACCTGCCTGCGTCTGCCTGTCTGCGTCTGTCAGCCTGGCTGTCAGTCAGTCAGCCTGCCTGTCTGCACCTATCTGCCTGTCTGTCTGTCTGCCTGCCTGCGTTTGCCTGTCTGCGTCTGCCTGTCTGTCAACCTGCCTGTCTGTCTGTCAGCCTGCCTGTCTGTCTGCGTCTGTCAGCCTGCCTGTCTGTGCCTGCCTGCGTGCCTGCCTGCCTGTCACACAATACAGTTTGCCTGTCTGCCTATCTGGCTGCGTCTGTCTGCCTGCCTGCGTCTGCGTCTGTCAGCCTGTCTGCCTGCGTCTGCCTGTCTGCCAACCTGCCTGTCTGTCTGTCTGTCTCTCTGCGTCTGTCAGCATGCCTGCCTGTCTGTCTGCCTGCCTGTGTGTGTGTCTGTCTGTCAGCCTGCCTGCCTGTGCCTATCTGCCTGCGTCTGTCAGCCTGTCTGTCGTTCAGCCAGTCAGTCAGTCAGTCAGCCAGCCTGCCTGCGCCTATCTGCCTGCGTCTACCTGTCTGTCTGCGTCTGTCAGCCTGTCTGCGTCTGTAAGCCTGCCTGCCTGTCTGCCTGCGTCTGCCTGTATGCCAACCTGCCTGTCTGTCTGTCTGCGTCTGTCAGCATGCCTGCCTGTCTGTCTGTGTGCCTGTCTGTCAGCCTGTCTGTCTGCGCCTGCCTGCCTGTCTGTCTCCCTTTCGGTCTGCCTGCATCTGCCTGTCTGCGTCTGTCAGCCTGTCTGTCGTTCAGGCAGTCAGTCAGTCAGCCTGCCTGTCTGCACCTATCTGCCTGTCTGTCTGTCTGCCTGCCTGCGTTTGCCTGTCTGCGTCTGCCTGTCTGTCAACCTGCCTGTCTGTCTGTCAGCCTGCCTGTCTGTCTGCGTCTGTCAGCCTGCCTGTCTGTGCCTGCCTGCGTGCCTGCCTGCCTGTCACACAATACAGTTTGCCTGTCTGCCTATCTGGCTGCGTCTGTCAGCCTGCCTGTGTCTGCCTGTCTGTCTGCGTCTACCTGTCTGTCTGTCTGTATCTGTCTGTCTGTCTGTGCTTGCCTGTCTGTCTGCGCCTGCCTGCCTGTCTGTCTACCTGCCTGCGTCTGCCTGTCTGCGTCTGTCAGCCTGCCTGCCTGCCTGCGTCTGCCTGTCTGTCTGTCTGTCTGCGTCTGTCAGCCTGTCTGTCTGCCATGCTTTCTCTCTCTCTGTCCCTGCCTGTGTCTGTGTGTTGGTATGTTACCATTGACAGGTGGAAGACACCACACTTCACATCTTGACTTTGCCGTTCACACACCCGCTTTGCCTGGTAACCTAGCAACAATTACAAAGTTCAACTATGTTAGAGCAGTGAAAACAGCCAAATTACTGTCACACAATACAGTTTGTCAGCCTGCCTTCCATCCTGCCGCCTGTCTGTCAGCCTGCCTGTCAGTCAGTCAGTCAGTCAGTCAGTCAGTCAGTCAGTCAGTCAGTCAGCCTGCGTCTGTCTGCCTGCGTCTGCCTGTCTGCGTCTGTCAGCCTGCCTGCCTGCCTGTCTGCCTGCGTCTGCCTGTCTGCCAACCTGCCTGTCTGTCTGTCTCTCTGCGTCTGTCAGCATGCCTGCCTGTCTGTCTGTCTGCCTGCCTGTGTGTGTGTCTGTCTGTCAGCCTGCCTGCCTGTCTGTCTGTCTGTCTGCGTCTGTCAGCCTGTCTGTCGTTCAGCCAGTCAGTCAGTCAGTCAGCCTGTCTGTCTGCGTCTGTCAGCCTGTCTGCGTCTGTCAGCCTGCCTGCCTGCCTGTCTGCCTGTGTCTGCCTGTATGCCAACCTGCCTGTCTGTCTGCGTCTGTCAGCATGCCTGCCTGTCTGTCTGTCTGTGTGTCTGTCTGTCAGCCTGTCTGTCTGCGCCTGCCTGTCTGTCTACCTGTCGGTCTGCCTGCCTGCGCCTGTCTGCGCCTAGCTGCCTGCCTGTCTGTCTGTCTGTCTGTCTGCCTGTCTGCGTCTGTCAGCCTGTCTGTCGTTCAGGCAGTCAGTCAGTCAGCCAGCCTGCCTATCTGCACCTACCTGCCTGTCTGTCTGTCTGCCTGCCTGCCTGCGTTTGCCTGTGTGCGTCTGCCTGTCTGTCAACCTGCCTGTCTGTCTGTCAGCCTGCCTGTCTGTCTGCGTCTGTCAGCCTGCCTGCCTGCCTGTCTGTGCCTGCCTGTGTGTGTGTCAGCCTGCCAGTCTGCCTGCGTCTGTCTGTGCTTGCCTGTCTGTCTGCGCCTGCCTGCCTGTCTGTCTACCTGCCTGCGTCTGCCTGTCTGCGTCTGTCAGCCTGGCTGTCAGTCAGTCAGCCTGCCTGTCTGCACCTATCTGCCTGTCTGTCTGTCTGCCTGCCTGCGTTTGCCTGTCTGCGTCTGCCTGTCTGTCAACCTGCCTGTCTGTCTGTCAGCCTGCCTGTCTGTCTGCGTCTGTCAGCCTGCCTGTCTGTGCCTGCCTGCGTGCCTGCCTGCCTGTCACACAATACAGTTTGCCTGTCTGCCTATCTGGCTGCGTCTGTCTGCCTGCCTGCGTCTGCGTCTGTCAGCCTGTCTGCCTGCGTCTGCCTGTCTGCCAACCTGCCTGTCTGTCTGTCTGTCTCTCTGCGTCTGTCAGCATGCCTGCCTGTCTGTCTGCCTGCCTGTGTGTGTGTCTGTCTGTCAGCCTGCCTGCCTGTGCCTATCTGCCTGCGTCTGTCAGCCTGTCTGTCGTTCAGCCAGTCAGTCAGTCAGTCAGCCAGCCTGCCTGCGCCTATCTGCCTGCGTCTACCTGTCTGTCTGCGTCTGTCAGCCTGTCTGCGTCTGTAAGCCTGCCTGCCTGTCTGCCTGCGTCTGCCTGTATGCCAACCTGCCTGTCTGTCTGTCTGCGTCTGTCAGCATGCCTGCCTGTCTGTCTGTGTGCCTGTCTGTCAGCCTGTCTGTCTGCGCCTGCCTGCCTGTCTGTCTCCCTTTCGGTCTGCCTGCATCTGCCTGTCTGCGTCTGTCAGCCTGTCTGTCGTTCAGGCAGTCAGTCAGTCAGCCTGCCTGTCTGCACCTATCTGCCTGTCTGTCTGTCTGCCTGCCTGCGTTTGCCTGTCTGCGTCTGCCTGTCTGTCAACCTGCCTGTCTGTCTGTCAGCCTGCCTGTCTGTCTGCGTCTGTCAGCCTGCCTGTCTGTGCCTGCCTGCGTGCCTGCCTGCCTGTCACACAATACAGTTTGCCTGTCTGCCTATCTGGCTGCGTCTGTCAGCCTGCCTGTGTCTGCCTGTCTGTCTGCGTCTACCTGTCTGTCTGTCTGTATCTGTCTGTCTGTCTGTGCTTGCCTGTCTGTCTGCGCCTGCCTGCCTGTCTGTCTACCTGCCTGCGTCTGCCTGTCTGCGTCTGTCAGCCTGCCTGCCTGCCTGCGTCTGCCTGTCTGTCTGTCTGTCTGCGTCTGTCAGCCTGTCTGTCTGCCATGCTTTCTCTCTCTCTGTCCCTGCCTGTGTCTGTGTGTTGGTATGTTACCATTGACAGGTGGAAGACACCACACTTCACATCTTGACTTTGCCGTTCACACACCCGCTTTGCCTGGTAACCTAGCAACAATTACAAAGTTCAACTATGTTAGAGCAGTGAAAACAGCCAAATTACTGTCACACAATACAGTTTGTCAGCCTGCCTTCCATCCTGCCGCCTGTCTGTCAGCCTGCCTGTCAGTCAGTCAGTCAGTCAGTCAGTCAGTCAGTCAGTCAGTCAGCCTGCGTCTGTCTGCCTGCGTCTGCCTGTCTGCGTCTGTCAGCCTGCCTGCCTGCCTGTCTGCCTGCGTCTGCCTGTCTGCCAACCTGCCTGTCTGTCTGTCTCTCTGCGTCTGTCAGCATGCCTGCCTGTCTGTCTGTCTGCCTGCCTGTGTGTGTGTCTGTCTGTCAGCCTGCCTGCCTGTCTGTCTGTCTGTCTGCGTCTGTCAGCCTGTCTGTCGTTCAGCCAGTCAGTCAGTCAGTCAGCCAGCCTGCCTGCGCCTATCTGCCTGCGTCTACCTGTCTGTCTGCGTCTGTCAGCCTGTCTGCGTCTGTCAGCCTGCCTGCCTGCCTGTCTGCCTGCGTCTGCCTGTATGCCAACCTGCCTGTCTGTCTGTCTGCGTCTGTCAGCATGCCTGCCTGTCTGTCTGTCTGTGTGTCTGTCTGTCAGCCTGTCTGTCTGCGCCTGCCTGTCTGTCTACCTGTCGGTCTGCCTGCCTGCGCCTGCCTGTCTGCGCCTATCTGCCGCCTGTCTGTCTGTCTGTCTGTCTGCCTGCCTGTCTGTCAGCCTGTCTGTCAGCCTGTCTGTCTGCGCCTGCCTGCCTGTCTGTCTCCCTTTCGGTCTGCCTGCATCTGCCTGTCTGCGTCTGTCAACCTGCCTGTCTGTCTGTCAGCCTGCCTGTCTGTCTGCGTCTGTCAGCCTGCCTGTCTGTGCCTGCCTGCGTGCCTGCCTGCCTGTCACACAATACAGTTTGCCTGTCTGCCTATCTGGCTGCGTCTGTCAGCCTGCCTGTGTCTGCCTGTCTGTCTGCGTCTACCTGTCTGTCTGTCTGTATCTGTCTGTCTGTCTGTGCTTGCCTGTCTGTCTGCGCCTGCCTGCCCGTCTGTCTACCTGCCTGCGTCTGCCTGTCTGCGTCTGTCAGCCTGCCTGCCTGCCTGCCTGCGTCTGCCTGTCTGTCTGTCTGTCTGCGTCTGTCAGCCTGTCTGTCTGCCATGCTTTCTCTCTCTCTGTCCCTGCCTGTGTCTGTGTGTTGGTATGTTACCATTGACAGGTGGAAGACACCACACTTCACATCTTGACTTTGCCGTTCACACACCCGCTTTGCCTGGTAACCTAGCAACAATTACAAAGTTCAACTATGTTAGAGCAGTGAAAACAGCCAAATTACTGTCACACAATACAGTTTGTCAGCCTGCCTTCCATCCTGCCGCCTGTCTGTCAGCCTGCCTGTCAGTCAGTCAGTCAGTCAGTCAGTCAGTCAGTCAGTCAGTCAGTCAGCCTGCGTCTGTCTGCCTGCGTCTGCCTGTCTGCGTCTGTCAGCCTGCCTGCCTGCCTGTCTGCCTGCGTCTGCCTGTCTGCCAACCTGCCTGTCTGTCTGTCTCTCTGCGTCTGTCAGCATGCCTGCCTGTCTGTCTGTCTGCCTGCCTGTGTGTGTGTCTGTCTGTCAGCCTGCCTGCCTGTCTGTCTGTCTGTCTGCGTCTGTCAGCCTGTCTGTCGTTCAGCCAGTCAGTCAGTCAGTCAGCCTGTCTGTCTGCGTCTGTCAGCCTGTCTGCGTCTGTCAGCCTGCCTGCCTGCCTGTCTCTGCCTGTATGCCAACCTGCCTGTCTGTCTGCGTCTGTCAGCATGCCTGCCTGTCTGTCTGTCTGTGTGTCTGTCTGTGTGTCTGTCTGTCAGCCTGTCTGTCTGCGCCTGCCTGTCTATCTACCTGTCGGTCTGCCTGCCTGCGCCTGTCTGCGCCTAGCTGCCTGCCTGTCTGTCTGTCTGCCTGTCTGCGTCTGTCAGCCTGTCTGTCGTTCAGGCAGTCAGTCAGTCAGTCAGCCAGCCTGCCTGTCTGCACCTATCTGCCTGTCTGTCTGTCTGTCTGCCTGCCTGCGTTTGCCTGTGTGCGTCTGCCTGTCTGTCAACCTGCCTGTCTGTCTGTCAGCCTGCCTGTCTGTCTGCGTCTGTCAGCCTGCCTGCCTGCCTGTCTGTGCCTGCCTGCGTGCCTGCCTGCCTGTCACACAATACAGTTTGCCTGTCTGCCTATCTGGCTGCGTCTGTCAGCCTGCCTGTGTCTGCCTGTCTGTCTGCGTCTACCTGTCTGTCTGTCTGTATCTGTCTGTCTGTCTGTGCTTGCCTGTCTGTCTGCGCCTGCCTGCCTGTCTGTCTACCTGCCTGCGTCTGCCTGTCTGCGTCTGTCAGCCTGCCTGCCTGCCTGTCTGCCTGCGTCTGCCTGTCTGTCTGTCTGCGTCTGTCAGCCTGTCTGTCTGTCTGCCTGCCTGGGTCTGCCTGTCTGCGTCTGTCAGCCTGCCTGCCTGCCTGCCTGTCTGCCTGCGTCTGCCTGTCTGCCTGCGTCTGCCTGTCTGTCTGTCTGCGTCTGTCAGCCTGTCTGTCTGTCTGCCTGCCTGGGTCTGTCTCTCTGCGTCTGTCAGCATGCCTGCCTGTCTGTCTGTCTGCCTGCCTGTGTGTGTGTCTGTCTGTCAGCCTGCCTGCCTGTCTGTCTGTCTGTCTGCGTCTGTCAGCCTGTCTGTCGTTCAGCCAGTCAGTCAGTCAGTCAGCCAGCCTTCCTGCGCCTATCTGCCTGCGTCTACCTGTCTGTCTGCGTCTGTCAGCCTGTCTGCGTCTGTCAGCCTGCCTGCCTGCCTGTCTGCCTGCGTCTGCCTGTATGCCAACCTGCCTGTCTGTCTGTCTGCGTCTGTCAGCATGCCTGCCTGTCTGTCTGTCTGTGTGTCTGTCTGTCAGCCTGTCTGTCTGCGCCTGCCTGTCTGTCTACCTGTCGGTCTGCCTGCCTGCGCCTGCCTGTCTGCGCCTATCTGCCGCCTGTCTGTCTGTCTGTCTGTCTGCCTGCCTGTCTGTCAGCCTGTCTGTCTGCGCCTGCCTGCCTGTCTGTCTCCCTTTCGGTCTGCCTGCATCTGCCTGTCTGCGTCTGTCAGCCTGTCTGTCGTTCAGGCAGTCAGTCAGTCAGCCTGCCTGTCTGCACCTATCTGCCTGTCTGTCTGTCTGCCTGCCTGCGTTTGCCTGTCTGCGTCTGCCTGTCTGTCAACCTGCCTGTCTGTCTGTCAGCCTGCCTGTCTGTCTGCGTCTGTCAGCCTGCCTGTCTGTGCCTGCCTGCGTGCCTGCCTGCCTGTCACACAATACAGTTTGCCTGTCTGCCTATCTGGCTGCGTCTGTCAGCCTGCCTGTGTCTGCCTGTCTGTCTGCGTCTACATGTCTGTCTGTATGTATCTGTCTGTCTGTCTGTGCTTGCCTGTCTGTCTGCGCCTGCCTGCCTGTCTGTCTACCTGCCTGCGTCTGCCTGTCTGTCTGTCTGTCTGCGTCTGTCAGCCTGTCTGTCTGCCATGCTTTCTCTCTCTCTGTCCCTGCCTGTGTCTGTGTGTTGGTATGTTACCATTGACAGGTGGAAGACACCACACTCCACATCTTGACTTTGCCGTTCACACACCCGCTTTGCCTGGTAACCTAGCAACAATTACAAAGTTCAACTATGTTAGAGCAGTGAAAACAGCCAAATTACTGTCACACAATACAGTTTGTCAGCCTGCCTTCCATCCTGCCGCCTGTCTGTCAGCCTGCCTGTCAGTCAGTCAGTCAGTCAGTCAGTCAGTCAGTCAGTCAGTCAGTCAGCCTGCGTCTGTCTGCCTGCGTCTGCCTGTCTGCGTCTGTCAGCCTGCCTGCCTGCCTGTCTGCCTGTCTGCCAACCTGCCTGTCTGTCTGTCTCTCTGCGTCTGTCAGCATGCCTGCCTGTCTGTCTGTCTGCCTGCCTGTGTGTGTGTCTGTCTGTCAGCCTGCCTGCCTGTCTGTCTGTCTGTCTGCGTCTGTCAGCCTGTCTGTCGTTCAGCCAGTCAGTCAGTCAGTCAGCCTGTCTGTCTGCGTCTGTCAGCCTGTCTGCGTCTGTCAGCCTGCCTGCCTGCCTGTCTGCCTGTGTCTGCCTGTATGCCAACCTGCCTGTCTGTCTGCGTCTGTCAGCATGCCTGCCTGTCTGTCTGTCTGTGTGTCTGTCTGTGTGTCTGTCTGTCAGCCTGTCTGTCTGCGCCTGACTGTCTGTCTACCTGTCGGTCTGCCTGCCTGCGCCTGTCTGCGCCTAGCTGCCTGCCTGTCTGTCTGTCTGTCTGTCTGTCTGCCTGTCTGCGTCTGTCAGCCTGTCTGTCGTTCAGGCAGTCAGTCAGTCAGTCAGCCAGCCTGCCTGTCTGCACCTATCTGCCTGTCTGTCTGTCTGTCTGCCTGCCTGCGTTTGCCTGTGTGCGTCTGCCTGTCTGTCAACCTGCCTGTCTGTCTGTCAGCCTGCCTGTCTGTCTGCGTCTGTCAGCCTGCCTGCCTGCCTGTCTGTGCCTGCCTGCGTGCCTGCCTGCCTGTCACACAATACAGTTTGCCTGTCTGCCTATCTGGCTGCGTCTGTCAGCCTGCCTGTGTCTGCCTGTCTGTCTGCGTCTACCTGTCTGTCTGTCTGTATCTGTCTGTCTGTCTGTGCTTGCCTGTCTGTCTGCGCCTGCCTGCCTGTCTGTCTACCTGCCTGCGTCTGCCTGTCTGCGTCTGTCAGCCTGCCTGCCTGCCTGTCTGCCTGCGTCTGCCTGTCTGTCTGTCTGCGTCTGTCAGCCTGTCTGTCTGTCTGCCTGCCTGCGTCTGCCTGTCTGCGTCTGTCAGCCTGCCTGCCTGCCTGTCTGCCTGCGTCTGCCTGTCTGCCAACCTGCCTGTCTGTCTGTCTCTCTGCGTCTGTCAGCATGCCTGCCTGTCTGTCTGTCTGCCTGCCTGTGTGTGTGTCTGTCTGTCAGCCTGCCTGCCTGTCTGTCTGTCTGTCTGCGTCTGTCAGCCTGTCTGTCGTTCAGCCAGTCAGTCAGTCAGTCAGCCAGCCTGCCTGCGCCTATCTGCCTGCGTCTACCTGTCTGTCTGCGTCTGTCAGCCTGTCTGCGTCTGTCAGCCTGCCTGCCTGCCTGTCTGCCTGCGTCTGCCTGTATGCCAACCTGCCTGTCTGTCTGTCTGCGTCTGTCAGCATGCCTGCCTGTCTGTCTGTCTGTGTGTCTGTCTGTCAGCCTGTCTGTCTGCGCCTGCCTGTCTGTCTACCTGTCGGTCTGCCTGCCTGCGCCTGCCTGTCTGCGCCTATCTGCCGCCTGTCTGTCTGTCTGTCTGTCTGCCTGCCTGTCTGTCAGCCTGTCTGTCAGCCTGTCTGTCTGCGCCTGCCTGCCTGTCTGTCTCCCTTTCGGTCTGCCTGCATCTGCCTGTCTGCGTCTGTCAACCTGCCTGTCTGTCTGTCAGCCTGCCTGTCTGTCTGCGTCTGTCAGCCTGCCTGTCTGTGCCTGCCTGCGTGCCTGCCTGCCTGTCACACAATACAGTTTGCCTGTCTGCCTATCTGGCTGCGTCTGTCAGCCTGCCTGTGTCTGCCTGTCTGTCTGCGTCTACCTGTCTGTCTGTCTGTATCTGTCTGTCTGTCTGTGCTTGCCTGTCTGTCTGCGCCTGCCTGCCTGTCTGTCTACCTGCCTGCGTCTGCCTGTCTGCGTCTGTCAGCCTGCCTGCCTGCCTGCGTCTGCCTGTCTGTCTGTCTGTCTGCGTCTGTCAGCCTGTCTGTCTGCCATGCTTTCTCTCTCTCTGTCCCTGCCTGTGTCTGTGTGTTGGTATGTTACCATTGACAGGTGGAAGACACCACACTTCACATCTTGACTTTGCCGTTCACACACCCGCTTTGCCTGGTAACCTAGCAACAATTACAAAGTTCAACTATGTTAGAGCAGTGAAAACAGCCAAATTACTGTCACACAATACAGTTTGTCAGCCTGCCTTCCATCCTGCCGCCTGTCTGTCAGCCTGCCTGTCAGTCAGTCAGTCAGTCAGTCAGTCAGTCAGTCAGTCAGTCAGCCTGCGTCTGTCTGCCTGCGTCTGCCTGTCTGCGTCTGTCAGCCTGCCTGCCTGCCTGTCTGCCTGCGTCTGCCTGTCTGCCAACCTGCCTGTCTGTCTGTCTCTCTGCGTCTGTCAGCATGCCTGCCTGTCTGTCTGTCTGCCTGCCTGTGTGTGTGTCTGTCTGTCAGCCTGCCTGCCTGTCTGTCTGTCTGTCTGCGTCTGTCAGCCTGTCTGTCGTTCAGCCAGTCAGTCAGTCAGTCAGCCTGTCTGTCTGCGTCTGTCAGCCTGTCTGCGTCTGTCAGCCTGCCTGCCTGCCTGTCTGCCTGTGTCTGCCTGTATGCCAACCTGCCTGTCTGTCTGCGTCTGTCAGCATGCCTGCCTGTCTGTCTGTCTGTGTGTCTGTCTGTCAGCCTGTCTGTCTGCGCCTGCCTGTCTGTCTACCTGTCGGTCTGCCTGCCTG
Organism: Gymnocephalus cernua; assembly: GCA_023631565.1. Taxonomy (NCBI): domain Eukaryota; kingdom Metazoa; phylum Chordata; class Actinopteri; order Perciformes; family Percidae; genus Gymnocephalus; species Gymnocephalus cernua. The sequence goes on along the minus strand of JALJEH010000025.1, from coordinate 1,574,687 downwards.
CGCCTGTCTGCGCCTAGCTGCCTGCCTGTCTGTCTGTCTGTCTGTCTGCCTGTCTGCGTCTGTCAGCCTGTCTGTCGTTCAGGCAGTCAGTCAGTCAGCCAGCCTGCCTATCTGCACCTACCTGCCTGTCTGTCTGTCTGCCTGCCTGCCTGCGTTTGCCTGTGTGCGTCTGCCTGTCTGTCAACCTGCCTGTCTGTCTGTCAGCCTGCCTGTCTGTCTGCGTCTGTCAGCCTGCCTGCCTGCCTGTCTGTGCCTGCCTGCGTGCCTGCCTGCCTGTCACACAATACAGTTTGCCTGTCTGCCTATCTGGCTGCGTCTGTCAGCCTGCCTGTGTCTGCCTGTCTGTCTGCGTCTACCTGTCTGTCTGTATCTGTCTGTCTGTCTGTGCTTGCCTATCTGTCTGCGCCTGCCTGCCTGTCTGTCTACCTGCCTGCGTCTGCCTGTCTGCGTCTGTCAGCCTGCCTGCCTGCCTGTCTGCCTGCGTCTGCCTGTCTGTCTGTCTGCGTCTGTCAGCCTGTCTGTCTGTCTGCCTGCCTGCGTCTGCCTGTCTGCGTCTGTCAGCCTGCCTGCCTGCCTGTCTGCCTGCGTCTGCCTGTCTGCCAACCTGCCTGTCTGTCTGTCTGTCTCTCTGCGTCTGTCAGCATGCCTGCCTGTCTGTCTGTCTGCCTGTGTGTGTGTCTGTCTGTCAGCCTGCCTGCCTGTCTGTCTGTCTGCGTCTGTCAGCCTGTCTGTCGTTCAGCCAGTCAGTCAGTCAGTCAGCCAGCCTGCCTGCGCCTATCTGCCTGCGTCTACCTGTCTGTCTGCGTCTGTCAGCCTGTCTGCGTCTGTCAGCCTGCCTGCCTGCCTGTCTGCCTGCGTCTGCCTGTATGCCAACCTGCCTGTCTGTCTGTCTGCGTCTGTCAGCATGCCTGCCTGTCTGTCTGTCTGTGTGTCTGTCTGTCAGCCTGTCTGTCTGCGCCTGCCTGTCTGTCTACCTGTCGGTCTGCCTGCCTGCGCCTGCCTGTCTGCGCCTATCTGCCGCCTGTCTGTCTGTCTGTCTGTCTGCCTGCCTGTCTGTCAGCCTGTCTGTCAGCCTGTCTGTCTGCGCCTGCCTGCCTGTCTGTCTCCCTTTCGGTCTGCCTGCATCTGCCTGTCTGCGTCTGTCAGCCTGTCTGTCGTTCAGGCAGTCAGTCAGTCAGCCTGCCTGTCTGCACCTATCTGCCTGTCTGTCTGTCTGCCTGCCTGCGTTTGCCTGTCTGCGTCTGCCTGTCTGTCAACCTGCCTGTCTGTCTGTCAGCCTGCCTGTCTGTCTGCGTCTGTCAGCCTGCCTGTCTGTGCCTGCCTGCGTGCCTGCCTGCCTGTCACACAATACAGTTTGCCTGTCTGCCTATCTGGCTGCGTCTGTCAGCCTGCCTGTGTCTGCCTGTCTGTCTGCGTCTACCTGTCTGTCTGTCTGTATCTGTCTGTCTGTCTGTGCTTGCCTGTCTGTCTGCGCCTGCCTGCCTGTCTGTCTACCTGCCTGCGTCTGCCTGTCTGCGTCTGTCAGCCTGCCTGCCTGCCTGCCTGCGTCTGCCTGTCTGTCTGTCTGTCTGCGTCTGTCAGCCTGTCTGTCTGCCATGCTTTCTCTCTCTCTGTCCCTGCCTGTGTCTGTGTGTTGGTATGTTACCATTGACAGGTGGAAGACACCACACTTCACATCTTGACTTTGCCGTTCACACACCCGCTTTGCCTGGTAACCTAGCAACAATTACAAAGTTCAACTATGTTAGAGCAGTGAAAACAGCCAAATTACTGTCACACAATACAGTTTGTCAGCCTGCCTTCCATCCTGCCGCCTGTCTGTCAGCCTGCCTGTCAGTCAGTCAGTCAGTCAGTCAGTCAGTCAGTCAGTCAGCCTGCGTCTGTCTGCCTGCGTCTGCCTGTCTGCGTCTGTCAGCCTGCCTGCCTGCCTGCCTGTCTGCCTGCGTCTGCCTGTCTGCCAACCTGCCTGTCTGTCTGTCTGTCTCTCTGCGTCTGTCAGCATGCCTGCCTGTCTGTCTGTCTGCCTGTGTGTGTGTCTGTCTGTCAGCCTGCCTGCCTGTCTGTCTGTCTGCGTCTGTCAGCCTGTCTGTCGTTCAGCCAGTCAGTCAGTCAGTCAGCCAGCCTGCCTGCGCCTATCTGCCTGCGTCTACCTGTCTGTCTGCGTCTGTCAGCCTGTCTGCGTCTGTCAGCCTGCCTGCCTGCCTGTCTGCCTGCGTCTGCCTGTATGCCAACCTGCCTGTCTGTCTGTCTGCGTCTGTCAGCATGCCTGCCTGTCTGTCTGTCTGTGTGTCTGTCTGTCAGCCTGTCTGTCTGCGCCTGCCTGTCTGTCTACCTGTCGGTCTGCCTGCCTGCGCCTGCCTGTCTGCGCCTATCTGCCGCCTGTCTGTCTGTCTGTCTGTCTGCCTGCCTGTCTGTCAGCCTGTCTGTCAGCCTGTCTGTCTGCGCCTGCCTGCCTGTCTGTCTCCCTTTCGGTCTGCCTGCATCTGCCTGTCTGCGTCTGTCAGCCTGTCTGTCGTTCAGGCAGTCAGTCAGTCAGCCTGCCTGTCTGCACCTATCTGCCTGTCTGTCTGTCTGCCTGCCTGCGTTTGCCTGTCTGCGTCTGCCTGTCTGTCAACCTGCCTGTCTGTCAGCCTGCCTGTCTGTCTGCGTCTGTCAGCCTGCCTGTCTGTGCCTGCCTGCGTGCCTGCCTGCCTGTCACACAATACAGTTTGCCTGTCTGCCTATCTGGCTGCGTCTGTCAGCCTGCCTGTGTCTGCCTGTCTGTCTGCGTCTACCTGTCTGTCTGTCTGTATCTGTCTGTCTGTCTGTGCTTGCCTGTCTGTCTGCGCCTGCCTGACTGTCTGTCTACCTGCCTGCGTCTGCCTGTCTGCGTCTGTCAGCCTGCCTGCCTGCCTGCGTCTGCCTGTCTGTCTGTCTGTCTGTCTGCGTCTGTCAGCCTGTCTGTCTGCCATGCTTTCTCTCTCTCTGTCCCTGCCTGTGTCTGTGTGTTGGTATGTTACCATTGACAGGTGGAAGACACCACACTTCACATCTTGACTTTGCCGTTCACACACCCGCTTTGCCTGGTAACCTAGCAACAATTACAAAGTTCAACTATGTTAGAGCAGTGAAAACAGCCAAATTACTGTCACACAATACAGTTTGTCAGCCTGCCTTCCATCCTGCCGCCTGTCTGTCAGCCTGCCTGTCAGTCAGTCAGTCAGTCAGTCAGTCAGTCAGTCAGCCTGCGTCTGTCTGCCTGCGTCTGCCTGTCTGCGTCTGTCAGCCTGCCTGCCTGCCTGTCTGCCTGCGTCTGCCTGTCTGCCAACCTGCCTGTCTGTCTGTCTCTCTGCGTCTGTCAGCATGCCTGCCTGTCTGTCTGTCTGCCTGCCTGTGTGTGTGTCTGTCTGTCAGCCTGCCTGCCTGTCTGTCTGTCTGTCTGCGTCTGTCAGCCTGTCTGTCGTTCAGCCAGTCAGTCAGTCAGTCAGCCAGCCTGCCTGCGCCTATCTGCCTGCGTCTACCTGTCTGTCTGCGTCTGTCAGCCTGTCTGCGTCTGTCAGCCTGCCTGCCTGCCTGTCTGCCTGCGTCTGCCTGTATGCCAACCTGCCTGTCTGTCTGTCTGCGTCTGTCAGCATGCCTGCCTGTCTGTCTGTCTGTGTGTCTGTCTGTCAGCCTGTCTGTCTGCGCCTGCCTGTCTGTCTACCTGTCGGTCTGCCTGCCTGCGCCTGCCTGTCTGCGCCTATCTGCCGCCTGTCTGTCTGTCTGTCTGTCTGCCTGCCTGTCTGTCAGCCTGTCTGTCAGCCTGTCTGTCTGCGCCTGCCTGCCTGTCTGTCTCCCTTTCGGTCTGCCTGCATCTGCCTGTCTGCGTCTGTCAACCTGCCTGTCTGTCTGTCAGCCTGCCTGTCTGTCTGCGTCTGTCAGCCTGCCTGTCTGTGCCTGCCTGCGTGCCTGCCTGCCTGTCACACAATACAGTTTGCCTGTCTGCCTATCTGGCTGCGTCTGTCAGCCTGCCTGTGTCTGCCTGTCTGTCTGCGTCTACCTGTCTGTCTGTCTGTATCTGTCTGTCTGTCTGTGCTTGCCTGTCTGTCTGCGCCTGCCTGCCCGTCTGTCTACCTGCCTGCGTCTGCCTGTCTGCGTCTGTCAGCCTGCCTGCCTGCCTGCCTGCGTCTGCCTGTCTGTCTGTCTGTCTGCGTCTGTCAGCCTGTCTGTCTGCCATGCTTTCTCTCTCTCTGTCCCTGCCTGTGTCTGTGTGTTGGTATGTTACCATTGACAGGTGGAAGACACCACACTTCACATCTTGACTTTGCCGTTCACACACCCGCTTTGCCTGGTAACCTAGCAACAATTACAAAGTTCAACTATGTTAGAGCAGTGAAAACAGCCAAATTACTGTCACACAATACAGTTTGTCAGCCTGCCTTCCATCCTGCCGCCTGTCTGTCAGCCTGCCTGTCAGTCAGTCAGTCAGTCAGTCAGTCAGTCAGTCAGTCAGTCAGCCTGCGTCTGTCTGCCTGCGTCTGCCTGTCTGCGTCTGTCAGCCTGCCTGCCTGCCTGTCTGCCTGCGTCTGCCTGTCTGCCAACCTGCCTGTCTGTCTGTCTCTCTGCGTCTGTCAGCATGCCTGCCTGTCTGTCTGTCTGCCTGCCTGTGTGTGTGTCTGTCTGTCAGCCTGCCTGCCTGTCTGTCTGTCTGTCTGCGTCTGTCAGCCTGTCTGTCGTTCAGCCAGTCAGTCAGTCAGTCAGCCTGTCTGTCTGCGTCTGTCAGCCTGTCTGCGTCTGTCAGCCTGCCTGCCTGCCTGTCTCTGCCTGTATGCCAACCTGCCTGTCTGTCTGCGTCTGTCAGCATGCCTGCCTGTCTGTCTGTCTGTGTGTCTGTCTGTGTGTCTGTCTGTCAGCCTGTCTGTCTGCGCCTGCCTGTCTATCTACCTGTCGGTCTGCCTGCCTGCGCCTGTCTGCGCCTAGCTGCCTGCCTGTCTGTCTGTCTGCCTGTCTGCGTCTGTCAGCCTGTCTGTCGTTCAGGCAGTCAGTCAGTCAGTCAGCCAGCCTGCCTGTCTGCACCTATCTGCCTGTCTGTCTGTCTGTCTGCCTGCCTGCGTTTGCCTGTGTGCGTCTGCCTGTCTGTCAACCTGCCTGTCTGTCTGTCAGCCTGCCTGTCTGTCTGCGTCTGTCAGCCTGCCTGCCTGCCTGTCTGTGCCTGCCTGCGTGCCTGCCTGCCTGTCACACAATACAGTTTGCCTGTCTGCCTATCTGGCTGCGTCTGTCAGCCTGCCTGTGTCTGCCTGTCTGTCTGCGTCTACCTGTCTGTCTGTCTGTATCTGTCTGTCTGTCTGTGCTTGCCTGTCTGTCTGCGCCTGCCTGCCTGTCTGTCTACCTGCCTGCGTCTGCCTGTCTGCGTCTGTCAGCCTGCCTGCCTGCCTGTCTGCCTGCGTCTGCCTGTCTGTCTGTCTGCGTCTGTCAGCCTGTCTGTCTGTCTGCCTGCCTGGGTCTGCCTGTCTGCGTCTGTCAGCCTGCCTGCCTGCCTGCCTGTCTGCCTGCGTCTGCCTGTCTGCCTGCGTCTGCCTGTCTGTCTGTCTGCGTCTGTCAGCCTGTCTGTCTGTCTGCCTGCCTGGGTCTGTCTCTCTGCGTCTGTCAGCATGCCTGCCTGTCTGTCTGTCTGCCTGCCTGTGTGTGTGTCTGTCTGTCAGCCTGCCTGCCTGTCTGTCTGTCTGTCTGCGTCTGTCAGCCTGTCTGTCGTTCAGCCAGTCAGTCAGTCAGTCAGCCAGCCTTCCTGCGCCTATCTGCCTGCGTCTACCTGTCTGTCTGCGTCTGTCAGCCTGTCTGCGTCTGTCAGCCTGCCTGCCTGCCTGTCTGCCTGCGTCTGCCTGTATGCCAACCTGCCTGTCTGTCTGTCTGCGTCTGTCAGCATGCCTGCCTGTCTGTCTGTCTGTGTGTCTGTCTGTCAGCCTGTCTGTCTGCGCCTGCCTGTCTGTCTACCTGTCGGTCTGCCTGCCTGCGCCTGCCTGTCTGCGCCTATCTGCCGCCTGTCTGTCTGTCTGTCTGTCTGCCTGCCTGTCTGTCAGCCTGTCTGTCTGCGCCTGCCTGCCTGTCTGTCTCCCTTTCGGTCTGCCTGCATCTGCCTGTCTGCGTCTGTCAGCCTGTCTGTCGTTCAGGCAGTCAGTCAGTCAGCCTGCCTGTCTGCACCTATCTGCCTGTCTGTCTGTCTGCCTGCCTGCGTTTGCCTGTCTGCGTCTGCCTGTCTGTCAACCTGCCTGTCTGTCTGTCAGCCTGCCTGTCTGTCTGCGTCTGTCAGCCTGCCTGTCTGTGCCTGCCTGCGTGCCTGCCTGCCTGTCACACAATACAGTTTGCCTGTCTGCCTATCTGGCTGCGTCTGTCAGCCTGCCTGTGTCTGCCTGTCTGTCTGCGTCTACATGTCTGTCTGTATGTATCTGTCTGTCTGTCTGTGCTTGCCTGTCTGTCTGCGCCTGCCTGCCTGTCTGTCTACCTGCCTGCGTCTGCCTGTCTGTCTGTCTGTCTGCGTCTGTCAGCCTGTCTGTCTGCCATGCTTTCTCTCTCTCTGTCCCTGCCTGTGTCTGTGTGTTGGTATGTTACCATTGACAGGTGGAAGACACCACACTCCACATCTTGACTTTGCCGTTCACACACCCGCTTTGCCTGGTAACCTAGCAACAATTACAAAGTTCAACTATGTTAGAGCAGTGAAAACAGCCAAATTACTGTCACACAATACAGTTTGTCAGCCTGCCTTCCATCCTGCCGCCTGTCTGTCAGCCTGCCTGTCAGTCAGTCAGTCAGTCAGTCAGTCAGTCAGTCAGTCAGTCAGTCAGCCTGCGTCTGTCTGCCTGCGTCTGCCTGTCTGCGTCTGTCAGCCTGCCTGCCTGCCTGTCTGCCTGTCTGCCAACCTGCCTGTCTGTCTGTCTCTCTGCGTCTGTCAGCATGCCTGCCTGTCTGTCTGTCTGCCTGCCTGTGTGTGTGTCTGTCTGTCAGCCTGCCTGCCTGTCTGTCTGTCTGTCTGCGTCTGTCAGCCTGTCTGTCGTTCAGCCAGTCAGTCAGTCAGTCAGCCTGTCTGTCTGCGTCTGTCAGCCTGTCTGCGTCTGTCAGCCTGCCTGCCTGCCTGTCTGCCTGTGTCTGCCTGTATGCCAACCTGCCTGTCTGTCTGCGTCTGTCAGCATGCCTGCCTGTCTGTCTGTCTGTGTGTCTGTCTGTGTGTCTGTCTGTCAGCCTGTCTGTCTGCGCCTGCCTGTCTGTCTACCTGTCGGTCTGCCTGCCTGCGCCTGTCTGCGCCTAGCTGCCTGCCTGTCTGTCTGTCTGTCTGTCTGCCTGTCTGCGTCTGTCAGCCTGTCTGTCGTTCAGGCAGTCAGTCAGTCAGCCAGCCTGCCTATCTGCACCTACCTGCCTGTCTGTCTGTCTGCCTGCCTGCCTGCGTTTGCCTGTGTGCGTCTGCCTGTCTGTCAACCTGCCTGTCTGTCTGTCAGCCTGCCTGTCTGTCTGCGTCTGTCAGCCTGCCTGCCTGCCTGTCTGTGCCTGCCTGCGTGCCTGCCTGCCTGTCACACAATACAGTTTGCCTGTCTGCCTATCTGGCTGCGTCTGTCAGCCTGCCTGTGTCTGCCTGTCTGTCTGCGTCTACCTGTCTGTCTGTATCTGTCTGTCTGTCTGTGCTTGCCTATCTGTCTGCGCCTGCCTGCCTGTCTGTCTACCTGCCTGCGTCTGCCTGTCTGCGTCTGTCAGCCTGCCTGCCTGCCTGTCTGCCTGCGTCTGCCTGTCTGTCTGTCTGCGTCTGTCAGCCTGTCTGTCTGTCTGCCTGCCTGCGTCTGCCTGTCTGCGTCTGTCAGCCTGCCTGCCTGCCTGCCTGTCTGCCTGCGTCTGCCTGTCTGCCAACCTGCATGTCTGTCTGTCTGTCTCTCTGCGTCTGTCAGCATGCCTGCCTGTCTGTCTGTCTGCCTGTGTGTGTGTCTGTCTGTCTGTCTGCCTGCCTGCGTTTGCCTGTCTGCGTCTGCCTGTCTGTCAACCTGCCTGTCTGTCTGTCAGCCTGCCTGTCTGTCTGCGTCTGTCAGCCTGCCTGTCTGTGCCTGCCTGCGTGCCTGCCTGCCTGTCACACAATACAGTTTGCCTGTCTGCCTATCTGGCTGCGTCTGTCAGCCTGCCTGTGTCTGCCTGTCTGTCTGCGTCTACCTGTCTGTCTGTCTGTATCTGTCTGTCTGTCTGTGCTTGCCTGTCTGTCTGCGCCTGCCTGACTGTCTGTCTACCTGCCTGCGTCTGCCTGTCTGCGTCTGTCAGCCTGCCTGCCTGCCTGCGTCTGCCTGTCTGTCTGTCTGTCTGCGTCTGTCAGCCTGTCTGTCTGCCATGCTTTCTCTCTCTCTGTCCCTGCCTGTGTCTGTGTGTTGGTATGTTACCATTGACAGGTGGAAGACACCACACTTCACATCTTGACTTTGCCGTTCACACACCCGCTTTGCCTGGTAACCTAGCAACAATTACAAAGTTCAACTATGTTAGAGCAGTGAAAACAGCCAAATTACTGTCACACAATACAGTTTGTCAGCCTGCCTTCCATCCTGCCGCCTGTCTGTCAGCCTGCCTGTCAGTCAGTCAGTCAGTCAGTCAGTCAGTCAGTCAGCCTGCGTCTGTCTGCCTGCGTCTGCCTGTCTGCGTCTGTCAGCCTGCCTGCCTGCCTGTCTGCCTGCGTCTGCCTGTCTGCCAACCTGCCTGTCTGTCTGTCTCTCTGCGTCTGTCAGCATGCCTGCCTGTCTGTCTGTCTGCCTGCCTGTGTGTGTGTCTGTCTGTCAGCCTGCCTGCCTGTCTGTCTGTCTGTCTGCGTCTGTCAGCCTGTCTGTCGTTCAGCCAGTCAGTCAGTCAGTCAGCCAGCCTGCCTGCGCCTATCTGCCTGCGTCTACCTGTCTGTCTGCGTCTGTCAGCCTGTCTGCGTCTGTCAGCCTGCCTGCCTGCCTGTCTGCCTGCGTCTGCCTGTATGCCAACCTGCCTGTCTGTCTGTCTGCGTCTGTCAGCATGCCTGCCTGTCTGTCTGTCTGTGTGTCTGTCTGTCAGCCTGTCTGTCTGCGCCTGCCTGTCTGTCTACCTGTCGGTCTGCCTGCCTGCGCCTGCCTGTCTGCGCCTATCTGCCGCCTGTCTGTCTGTCTGTCTGTCTGCCTGCCTGTCTGTCAGCCTGTCTGTCAGCCTGTCTGTCTGCGCCTGCCTGCCTGTCTGTCTCCCTTTCGGTCTGCCTGCATCTGCCTGTCTGCGTCTGTCAACCTGCCTGTCTGTCTGTCAGCCTGCCTGTCTGTCTGCGTCTGTCAGCCTGCCTGTCTGTGCCTGCCTGCGTGCCTGCCTGCCTGTCACACAATACAGTTTGCCTGTCTGCCTATCTGGCTGCGTCTGTCAGCCTGCCTGTGTCTGCCTGTCTGTCTGCGTCTACCTGTCTGTCTGTCTGTATCTGTCTGTCTGTCTGTGCTTGCCTGTCTGTCTGCGCCTGCCTGCCTGTCTGTCTACCTGCCTGCGTCTGCCTGTCTGCGTCTGTCAGCCTGCCTGCCTGCCTGCCTGCGTCTGCCTGTCTGTCTGTCTGTCTGCGTCTGTCAGCCTGTCTGTCTGCCATGCTTTCTCTCTCTCTGTCCCTGCCTGTGTCTGTGTGTTGGTATGTTACCATTGACAGGTGGAAGACACCACACTTCACATCTTGACTTTGCCGTTCACACACCCGCTTTGCCTGGTAACCTAGCAACAATTACAAAGTTCAACTATGTTAGAGCAGTGAAAACAGCCAAATTACTGTCACACAATACAGTTTGTCAGCCTGCCTTCCATCCTGCCGCCTGTCTGTCAGCCTGCCTGTCAGTCAGTCAGTCAGTCAGTCAGTCAGTCAGTCAGTCAGTCAGCCTGCGTCTGTCTGCCTGCGTCTGCCTTTCTGCGTCTGTCAGCCTGCCTGCCTGCCTGTCTGCCTGCGTCTGCCTGTCTGCCAACCTGCCTGTCTGTCTGTCTCTCTGCGTCTGTCAGCATGCCTGCCTGTCTGTCTGTCTGCCTGCCTGTGTGTGTGTCTGTCTGTCAGCCTGCCTGCCTGTCTGTCTGTCTGTCTGCGTCTGTCAGCCTGTCTGTCGTTCAGCCAGTCAGTCAGTCAGTCAGCCTGTCTGTCTGCGTCTGTCAGCCTGTCTGCGTCTGTCAGCCTGCCTGCCTGCCTGTCTCTGCCTGTATGCCAACCTGCCTGTCTGTCTGCGTCTGTCAGCATGCCTGCCTGTCTGTCTGTCTGTGTGTCTGTCTGTGTGTCTGTCTGTCAGCCTGTCTGTCTGCGCCTGCCTGTCTATCTACCTGTCGGTCTGCCTGCCTGCGCCTGTCTGCGCCTAGCTGCCTGCCTGTCTGTCTGTCTGCCTGTCTGCGTCTGTCAGCCTGTCTGTCGTTCAGGCAGTCAGTCAGTCAGTCAGCCAGCCTGCCTGTCTGCACCTATCTGCCTGTCTGTCTGTCTGTCTGCCTGCCTGCGTTTGCCTGTGTGCGTCTGCCTGTCTGTCAACCTGCCTGTCTGTCTGTCAGCCTGCCTGTCTGTCTGCGTCTGTCAGCCTGCCTGTCTGTGCCTGCCTGCGTGCCTGCCTGCCTGTCACACAATACAGTTTGCCTGTCTGCCTATCTGGCTGCGTCTGTCAGCCTGCCTGTGTCTGCCTGTCTGTCTGCGTCTACCTGTCTGTCTGTCTGTATCTGTCTGTCTGTCTGTGCTTGCCTGTCTGTCTGCGCCTGCCTGCCTGTCTGTCTACCTGCCTGCGTCTGCCTGTCTGCGTCTGTCAGCCTGCCTGCCTGCCTGTCTGCCTGCGTCTGCCTGTCTGTCTGTCTGCGTCTGTCAGCCTGTCTGTCTGTCTGCCTGCCTGGGTCTGCCTGTCTGCGTCTGTCAGCCTGCCTGCCTGCCTGCCTGTCTGCCTGCGTCTGCCTGTCTGCCTGCGTCTGCCTGTCTGTCTGTCTGCGTCTGTCAGCCTGTCTGTCTGTCTGCCTGCCTGGGTCTGTCTCTCTGCGTCTGTCAGCATGCCTGCCTGTCTGTCTGTCTGCCTGCCTGTGTGTGTGTCTGTCTGTCAGCCTGCCTGCCTGTCTGTCTGTCTGTCTGCGTCTGTCAGCCTGTCTGTCGTTCAGCCAGTCAGTCAGTCAGTCAGCCAGCCTTCCTGCGCCTATCTGCCTGCGTCTACCTGTCTGTCTGCGTCTGTCAGCCTGTCTGCGTCTGTCAGCCTGCCTGCCTGCCTGTCTGCCTGCGTCTGCCTGTATGCCAACCTGCCTGTCTGTCTGTCTGCGTCTGTCAGCATGCCTGCCTGTCTGTCTGTCTGTGTGTCTGTCTGTCAGCCTGTCTGTCTGCGCCTGCCTGTCTGTCTACCTGTCGGTCTGCCTGCCTGCGCCTGCCTGTCTGCGCCTATCTGCCGCCTGTCTGTCTGTCTGTCTGTCTGCCTGCCTGTCTGTCAGCCTGTCTGTCTGCGCCTGCCTGCCTGTCTGTCTCCCTTTCGGTCTGCCTGCATCTGCCTGTCTGCGTCTGTCAGCCTGTCTGTCGTTCAGGCAGTCAGTCAGTCAGCCTGCCTGTCTGCACCTATCTGCCTGTCTGTCTGTCTGCCTGCCTGCGTTTGCCTGTCTGCGTCTGCCTGTCTGTCAACCTGCCTGTCTGTCTGTCAGCCTGCCTGTCTGTCTGCGTCTGTCAGCCTGCCTGTCTGTGCCTGCCTGCGTGCCTGCCTGCCTGTCACACAATACAGTTTGCCTGTCTGCCTATCTAGCTGCGTCTGTCAGCCTGCCTGTGTCTGCCTGTCTGTCTGCGTCTACATGTCTGTCTGTATGTATCTGTCTGTCTGTCTGTGCTTGCCTGTCTGTCTGCGCCTGCCTGCCTGTCTGTCTACCTGCCTGCGTCTGCCTGTCTGTCTGTCTGTCTGCGTCTGTCAGCCTGTCTGTCTGCCATGCTTTCTCTCTCTCTGTCCCTGCCTGTGTCTGTGTGTTGGTATGTTACCATTGACAGGTGGAAGACACCACACTCCACATCTTGACTTTGCCGTTCACACACCCGCTTTGCCTGGTAACCTAGCAACAATTACAAAGTTCAACTATGTTAGAGCAGTGAAAACAGCCAAATTACTGTCACACAATACAGTTTGTCAGCCTGCCTTCCATCCTGCCGCCTGTCTGTCAGCCTGCCTGTCAGTCAGTCAGTCAGTCAGTCAGTCAGTCAGTCAGTCAGTCAGCCTGCGTCTGTCTGCCTGCGTCTGCCTGTCTGCGTCTGTCAGCCTGCCTGCCTGCCTGTCTGCCTGTCTGCCAACCTGCCTGTCTGTCTGTCTCTCTGCGTCTGTCAGCATGCCTGCCTGTCTGTCTGTCTGCCTGCCTGTGTGTGTGTCTGTCTGTCAGCCTGCCTGCCTGTCTGTCTGTCTGTCTGCGTCTGTCAGCCTGTCTGTCGTTCAGCCAGTCAGTCAGTCAGTCAGCCTGTCTGCGTCTGTCAGCCTGTCTGCGTCTGTCAGCCTGCCTGCCTGCCTGTCTGCCTGTGTCTGCCTGTATGCCAACCTGCCTGTCTGTCTGCGTCTGTCAGCATGCCTGCCTGTCTGTCTGTCTGTGTGTCTGTCTGTGTGTCTGTCTGTCAGCCTGTCTGTCTGCGCCTGCCTGTCTGTCTACCTGTCGGTCTGCCTGCCTGCGCCTGTCTGCGCCTAGCTGCCTGCCTGTCTGTCTGTCTGTCTGTCTGCCTGTCTGCGTCTGTCAGCCTGTCTGTCGTTCAGGCAGTCAGTCAGTCAGCCAGCCTGCCTATCTGCACCTACCTGCCTGTCTGTCTGTCTGCCTGCCTGCGTTTGCCTGTGTGCGTCTGCCTGTCTGTCAACCTGCCTGTCTGTCTGTCAGCCTGCCTGTCTGTCTGCGTCTGTCAGCCTGCCTGCCTGCCTGTCTGTGCCTGCCTGCGTGCGTGCCTGCCTGCCTGTCACACAATACAGTTTGCCTGTCTGCCTATCTGGCTGCGTCTGTCAGCCTGCCTGTGTCTGCCTGTCTGTCTGCGTCTACCTGTCTGTCTGTATCTGTCTGTCTGTCTGTGCTTGCCTATCTGTCTGCGCCAGCCTGCCTGTCTGTCTACCTGCCTGCGTCTGCCTGTCTGCGTCTGTCAGCCTGCCTGCCTGCCTGTCTGCCTGCGTCTGCCTGTCTGTCTGTCTGCGTCTGTCAGCCTGTCTGTCTGTCTGCCTGCCTGCGTCTGCCTGTCTGCGTCTGTCAGCCTGCCTGCCTGCCTGCCTGTCTGCCTGCGTTTGCCTGTCTGCCAACCTGCCTGTCTGTCTGTCTGTCTCTCTGCGTCTGTCAGCATGCCTGCCTGTCTGTCTGTCTGCCTGTGTGTGTGTCTGTCTGTCAGCCTGCCTGCCTGTCTGTCTGTCTGCGTCTGTCAGCCTGTCTGTCGTTCAGCCAGTCAGTCAGTCAGTCAGCCAGCCTGCCTGCGCCTATCTGCCTGCGTCTACCTGTCTGTCTGCGTCTGTCAGCCTGTCTGCGTCTGTCAGCCTGCCTGCCTGCCTGTCTGCCTGCGTCTGCCTGTATGCCAACCTGCCTGTCTGTCTGTCTGCGTCTGTCAGCATGCCTGCCTGTCTGTCTGTCTGTGTGTCTGTCTGTCAGCCTGTCTGTCTGCGCCTGCCTGTCTGTCTACCTGTCGGTCTGCCTGCCTGCGCCTGCCTGTCTGCGCCTATCTGCCGCCTGTCTGTCTGTCTGTCTGTCTGCCTGCCTGTCTGTCAGCCTGTCTGTCAGCCTGTCTGTCTGCGCCTGCCTGCCTGTCTGTCTCCCTTTCGGTCTGCCTGCATCTGCCTGTCTGCGTCTGTCAGCCTGTCTGTCGTTCAGGCAGTCAGTCAGTCAGCCTGCCTGTCTGCACCTATCTGCCTGTCTGTCTGTCTGCCTGCCTGCGTTTGCCTGTCTGCGTCTGCCTGTCTGTCAACCTGCCTGTCTGTCTGTCAGCCTGCCTGTCTGTCTGCGTCTGTCAGCCTGCCTGTCTGTGCCTGCCTGCGTGCCTGCCTGCCTGTCACACAATACAGTTTGCCTGTCTGCCTATCTGGCTGCGTCTGTCAGCCTGCCTGTGTCTGCCTGTCTGTCTGCGTCTACCTGTCTGTCTGTCTGTATCTGTCTGTCTGTCTGTGCTTGCCTGTCTGTCTGCGCCTGCCTGCCTGTCTGTCTACCTGCCTGCGTCTGCCTGTCTGCGTCTGTCAGCCTGCCTGCGTCTGCCTGTCTGTCTGTCTGTCTGCGTCTGTCAGCCTGTCTGTCTGCCATGCTTTCTCTCTCTCTGTCCCTGCCTGTGTCTGTGTGTTGGTATGTTACCATTGACAGGTGGAAGACACCACACTTCACATCTTGACTTTGCCGTTCACACACCCGCTTTGCCTGGTAACCTAGCAACAATTACAAAGTTCAACTATGTTAGAGCAGTGAAAACAGCCAAATTACTGTCACACAATACAGTTTGTCAGCCTGCCTTCCATCCTGCCGCCTGTCTGTCAGCCTGCCTGTCAGTCAGTCAGTCAGTCAGTCAGTCAGTCAGTCAGTCAGCCTGCGTCTGTCTGCCTGCGTCTGCCTGTCTGCGTCTGTCAGCCTGCCTGCCTGCCTGCCTGTCTGCCTGCGTCTGCCTGTCTGCCAACCTGCCTGTCTGTCTGTCTGTCTCTCTGCGTCTGTCAGCATGCCTGCCTGTCTGTCTGTCTGCCTGTGTGTGTGTCTGTCTGTCAGCCTGCCTGCCTGTCTGTCTGTCTGCGTCTGTCAGCCTGTCTGTCGTTCAGCCAGTCAGTCAGTCAGTCAGCCAGCCTGCCTGCGCCTATCTGCCTGCGTCTACCTGTCTGTCTGCGTCTGTCAGCCTGTCTGCGTCTGTCAGCCTGCCTGCCTGCCTGTCTGCCTGCGTCTGCCTGTATGCCAACCTGCCTGTCTGTCTGTCTGCGTCTGTCAGCATGCCTGCCTGTCTGTCTGTCTGTGTGTCTGTCTGTCAGCCTGTCTGTCTGCGCCTGCCTGTCTGTCTACCTGTCGGTCTGCCTGCCTGCGCCTGCCTGTCTGCGCCTATCTGCCGCCTGTCTGTCTGTCTGTCTGTCTGCCTGCCTGTCTGTCAGCCTGTCTGTCAGCCTGTCTGTCTGCGCCTGCCTGCCTGTCTGTCTCCCTTTCGGTCTGCCTGCATCTGCCTGTCTGCGTCTGTCAGCCTGTCTGTCGTTCAGGCAGTCAGTCAGTCAGCCTGCCTGTCTGCACCTATCTGCCTGTCTGTCTGTCTGCCTGCCTGCGTTTGCCTGTCTGCGTCTGCCTGTCTGTCAACCTGCCTGTCTGTCTGTCAGCCTGCCTGTCTGTCTGCGTCTGTCAGCCTGCCTGTCTGTGCCTGCCTGCGTGCCTGCCTGCCTGTCACACAATACAGTTTGCCTGTCTGCCTATCTGGCTGCGTCTGTCAGCCTGCCTGTGTCTGCCTGTCTGTCTGCGTCTACCTGTCTGTCTGTCTGTATCTGTCTGTCTGTCTGTGCTTGCCTGTCTGTCTGCGCCTGCCTGCCTGTCTGTCTACCTGCCTGCGTCTGCCTGTCTGCGTCTGTCAGCCTGCCTGCCTGCCTGTCTGCCTGCGTCTGCCTGTCTGTCTGTCTGCGTCTGTCAGCCTGTCTGTCTGTCTGCCTGCCTGGGTCTGCCTGTCTGCGTCTGTCAGCCTGCCTGCCTGCCTGCCTGTCTGCCTGCGTCTGCCTGTCTGCCTGCGTCTGCCTGTCTGTCTGTCTGCGTCTGTCAGCCTGTCTGTCTGTCTGCCTGCCTGGGTCTGTCTCTCTGCGTCTGTCAGCATGCCTGCCTGTCTGTCTGTCTGTCTGCCTGCCTGTGTGTGTGTCTGTCTGTCAGCCTGCCTGCCTGTCTGTCTGTCTGTCTGCGTCTGTCAGCCTGTCTGTCGTTCAGCCAGTCAGTCAGTCAGTCAGCCAGCCTTCCTGCGCCTATCTGCCTGCGTCTACCTGTCTGTCTGCGTCTGTCAGCCTGTCTGCGTCTGTCAGCCTGCCTGCCTGCCTGTCTGCCTGCGTCTGCCTGTATGCCAACCTGCCTGTCTGTCTGTCTGCGTCTGTCAGCATGCCTGCCTGTCTGTCTGTCTGTGTGTCTGTCTGTCAGCCTGTCTGTCTGCGCCTGCCTGTCTGTCTACCTGTCGGTCTGCCTGCCTGCGCCTGCCTGTCTGCGCCTATCTGCCGCCTGTCTGTCTGTCTGTCTGTCTGTCTGCCTGCCTGTCTGTCAGCCTGTCTGTCTGCGCCTGCCTGCCTGTCTGTCTCCCTTTCGGTCTGCCTGCATCTGCCTGTCTGCGTCTGTCAGCCTGTCTGTCGTTCAGGCAGTCAGTCAGTCAGCCTGCCTGTCTGCACCTATCTGCCTGTCTGTCTGTCTGCCTGCCTGCGTTTGCCTGTCTGCGTCTGCCTGTCTGTCAACCTGCCTGTCTGTCTGTCAGCCTGCCTGTCTGTCTGCGTCTGTCAGCCTGCCTGTCTGTGCCTGCCTGCGTGCCTGCCTGCCTGTCACACAATACAGTTTGCCTGTCTGCCTATCTAGCTGCGTCTGTCAGCCTGCCTGTGTCTGCCTGTCTGTCTGCGTCTACATGTCTGTCTGTATGTATCTGTCTGTCTGTCTGTGCTTGCCTGTCTGTCTGCGCCTGCCTGCCTGTCTGTCTACCTGCCTGCGTCTGCCTGTCTGTCTGTCTGTCTGCGTCTGTCAGCCTGTCTGTCTGCCATGCTTTCTCTCTCTCTGTCCCTGCCTGTGTCTGTGTGTTGGTATGTTACCATTGACAGGTGGAAGACACCACACTCCACATCTTGACTTTGCCGTTCACACACCCGCTTTGCCTGGTAACCTAGCAACAATTACAAAGTTCAACTATGTTAGAGCAGTGAAAACAGCCAAATTACTGTCACACAATACAGTTTGTCAGCCTGCCTTCCATCCTGCCGCCTGTCTGTCAGCCTGCCTGTCAGTCAGTCAGTCAGTCAGTCAGTCAGTCAGTCAGTCAGTCAGTCAGCCTGCGTCTGTCTGCCTGCGTCTGCCTGTCTGCGTCTGTCAGCCTGCCTGCCTGCCTGTCTGCCTGTCTGCCAACCTGCCTGTCTGTCTGTCTCTCTGCGTCTGTCAGCATGCCTGCCTGTCTGTCTGTCTGCCTGCCTGTGTGTGTGTCTGTCTGTCAGCCTGCCTGCCTGTCTGTCTGTCTGTCTGCGTCTGTCAGCCTGTCTGTCGTTCAGCCAGTCAGTCAGTCAGTCAGCCTGTCTGCGTCTGTCAGCCTGTCTGCGTCTGTCAGCCTGCCTGCCTGCCTGTCTGCCTGTGTCTGCCTGTATGCCAACCTGCCTGTCTGTCTGCGTCTGTCAGCATGCCTGCCTGTCTGTCTGTCTGTGTGTCTGTCTGTGTGTCTGTCTGTCAGCCTGTCTGTCTGCGCCTGCCTGTCTGTCTACCTGTCGGTCTGCCTGCCTGCGCCTGTCTGCGCCTAGCTGCCTGCCTGTCTGTCTGTCTGTCTGTCTGCCTGTCTGCGTCTGTCAGCCTGTCTGTCGTTCAGGCAGTCAGTCAGTCAGCCAGCCTGCCTATCTGCACCTACCTGCCTGTCTGTCTGTCTGCCTGCCTGCGTTTGCCTGTGTGCGTCTGCCTGTCTGTCAACCTGCCTGTCTGTCTGTCAGCCTGCCTGTCTGTCTGCGTCTGTCAGCCTGCCTGCCTGCCTGTCTGTGCCTGCCTGCGTGCCTGCCTGCCTGTCACACAATACAGTTTGCCTGTCTGCCTATCTGGCTGCGTCTGTCAGCCTGCCTGTGTCTGCCTGTCTGTCTGCGTCTACCTGTCTGTCTGTATCTGTCTGTCTGTCTGTGCTTGCCTATCTGTCTGCGCCAGCCTGCCTGTCTGTCTACCTGCCTGCGTCTGCCTGTCTGCGTCTGTCAGCCTGCCTGCCTGCCTGTCTGCCTGCGTCTGCCTGTCTGTCTGTCTGCGTCTGTCAGCCTGTCTGTCTGTCTGCCTGCCTGCGTCTGCCTGTCTGCGTCTGTCAGCCTGCCTGCCTGCCTGCCTGTCTGCCTGCGTTTGCCTGTCTGCCAACCTGCCTGTCTGTCTGTCTGTCTCTCTGCGTCTGTCAGCATGCCTGCCTGTCTGTCTGTCTGCCTGTGTGTGTGTCTGTCTGTCAGCCTGCCTGCCTGTCTGTCTGTCTGCGTCTGTCAGCCTGTCTGTCGTTCAGCCAGTCAGTCAGTCAGTCAGCCAGCCTGCCTGCGCCTATCTGCCTGCGTCTACCTGTCTGTCTGCGTCTGTCAGCCTGTCTGCGTCTGTCAGCCTGCCTGCCTGCCTGTCTGCCTGCGTCTGCCTGTATGCCAACCTGCCTGTCTGTCTGTCTGCGTCTGTCAGCATGCCTGCCTGTCTGTCTGTCTGTGTGTCTGTCTGTCAGCCTGTCTGTCTGCGCCTGCCTGTCTGTCTACCTGTCGGTCTGCCTGCCTGCGCCTGCCTGTCTGCGCCTATCTGCCGCCTGTCTGTCTGTCTGTCTGTCTGCCTGCCTGTCTGTCAGCCTGTCTGTCAGCCTGTCTGTCTGCGCCTGCCTGCCTGTCTGTCTCCCTTTCGGTCTGCCTGCATCTGCCTGTCTGCGTCTGTCAGCCTGTCTGTCGTTCAGGCAGTCAGTCAGTCAGCCTGCCTGTCTGCACCTATCTGCCTGTCTGTCTGTCTGCCTGCCTGCGTTTGCCTGTCTGCGTCTGCCTGTCTGTCAACCTGCCTGTCTGTCTGTCAGCCTGCCTGTCTGTCTGCGTCTGTCAGCCTGCCTGTCTGTGCCTGCCTGCGTGCCTGCCTGCCTGTCACACAATACAGTTTGCCTGTCTGCCTATCTGGCTGCGTCTGTCAGCCTGCCTGTGTCTGCCTGTCTGTCTGCGTCTACCTGTCTGTCTGTCTGTATCTGTCTGTCTGTCTGTGCTTGCCTGTCTGTCTGCGCCTGCCTGCCTGTCTGTCTACCTGCCTGCGTCTGCCTGTCTGCGTCTGTCAGCCTGCCTGCCTGCCTGCGTCTGCCTGTCTGTCTGTCTGCGTCTGTCAGCCTGTCTGTCTGCCATGCTTTCTCTCTCTCTGTCCCTGCCTGTGTCTGTGTGTTGGTATGTTACCATTGACAGGTGGAAGACACCACACTTCACATCTTGACTTTGCCGTTCACACACCCGCTTTGCCTGGTAACCTAGCAACAATTACAAAGTTCAACTATGTTAGAGCAGTGAAAACAGCCAAATTACTGTCACACAATACAGTTTGTCAGCCTGCCTTCCATCCTGCCGCCTGTCTGTCAGCCTGCCTGTCAGTCAGTCAGTCAGTCAGTCAGTCAGTCAGTCAGTCAGCCTGCGTCTGTCTGCCTGCGTCTGCCTGTCTGCGTCTGTCAGCCTGCCTGCCTGCCTGCCTGTCTGCCTGCGTCTGCCTGTCTGCCAACCTGCCTGTCTGTCTGTCTGTCTCTCTGCGTCTGTCAGCATGCCTGCCTGTCTGTCTGTCTGCCTGTGTGTGTGTCTGTCTGTCAGCCTGCCTGCCTGTCTGTCTGTCTGCGTCTGTCAGCCTGTCTGTCGTTCAGCCAGTCAGTCAGTCAGTCAGCCAGCCTGCCTGCGCCTATCTGCCTGCGTCTACCTGTCTGTCTGCGTCTGTCAGCCTGTCTGCGTCTGTCAGCCTGCCTGCCTGCCTGTCTGCCTGCGTCTGCCTGTATGCCAACCTGCCTGTCTGTCTGTCTGCGTCTGTCAGCATGCCTGCCTGTCTGTCTGTCTGTGTGTCTGTCTGTCAGCCTGTCTGTCTGCGCCTGCCTGTCTGTCTACCTGTCGGTCTGCCTGCCTGCGCCTGCCTGTCTGCGCCTATCTGCCGCCTGTCTGTCTGTCTGTCTGTCTGCCTGCCTGTCTGTCAGCCTGTCTGTCAGCCTGTCTGTCTGCGCCTGCCTGCCTGTCTGTCTCCCTTTCGGTCTGCCTGCATCTGCCTGTCTGCGTCTGTCAGCCTGTCTGTCGTTCAGGCAGTCAGTCAGTCAGCCTGCCTGTCTGCACCTATCTGCCTGTCTGTCTGTCTGCCTGCCTGCGTTTGCCTGTCTGCGTCTGCCTGTCTGTCAACCTGCCTGTCTGTCTGTCAGCCTGCCTGTCTGTCTGCGTCTGTCAGCCTGCCTGTCTGTGCCTGCCTGCGTGCCTGCCTGCCTGTCACACAATACAGTTTGCCTGTCTGCCTATCTGGCTGCGTCTGTCAGCCTGCCTGTGTCTGCCTGTCTGTCTGCGTCTACCTGTCTGTCTGTCTGTATCTGTCTGTCTGTCTGTGCTTGCCTGTCTGTCTGCGCCTGCCTGACTGTCTGTCTACCTGCCTGCGTCTGCCTGTCTGCGTCTGTCAGCCTGCCTGCCTGCCTGCGTCTGCCTGTCTGTCTGTCTGTCTGCGTCTGTCA
This sequence comes from Gymnocephalus cernua, assembly GCA_023631565.1. Classification (NCBI taxonomy): domain Eukaryota; kingdom Metazoa; phylum Chordata; class Actinopteri; order Perciformes; family Percidae; genus Gymnocephalus; species Gymnocephalus cernua. Next base: position 1,554,421 of record JALJEH010000025.1, on the reverse strand, counting down.
GCCTGTCTGTCTGCCATGCTTTCTCTCTCTCTGTCCCTGCCTGTGTCTGTGTGTTGGTATGTTACCATTGACAGGTGGAAGACACCACACTTCACATCTTGACTTTGCCGTTCACACACCCGCTTTGCCTGGTAACCTAGCAACAATTACAAAGTTCAACTATGCCAAATTACTGTCACACAATACAGTTTGTCAGCCTGCCTTCCATCCTGCCGCCTGTCTGTCAGCCTGCCTGTCAGTCAGTCAGTCAGTCAGTCAGTCAGTCAGTCAGTCAGCCTGCGTCTGTCTGCCTGCGTCTGCCTGTCTGCGTCTGTCAGCCTGCCTGCCTGCCTGTCTGCCTGCGTCTGCCTGTCTGCCAACCTGCCTGTCTGTCTGTCTCTCTGCGTCTGTCAGCATGCCTGCCTGTCTGTCTGTCTGCCTGCCTGTGTGTGTGTCTGTCTGTCAGCCTGCCTGCCTGTCTGTCTGTCTGTCTGCGTCTGTCAGCCTGTCTGTCGTTCAGCCAGTCAGTCAGTCAGTCAGCCAGCCTGCCTGCGCCTATCTGCCTGCGTCTACCTGTCTGTCTGCGTCTGTCAGCCTGTCTGCGTCTGTAAGCCTGCCTGCCTGTCTGCCTGCGTCTGCCTGTATGCCAACCTGCCTGTCTGTCTGTCTGCGTCTGTCAGCATGCCTGCCTGTCTGTCTGTGTGCCTGTCTGTCAGCCTGTCTGTCTGCGCCTGCCTGCCTGTCTGTCTCCCTTTCGGTCTGCCTGCATCTGCCTGTCTGCGTCTGTCAGCCTGTCTGTCGTTCAGGCAGTCAGTCAGTCAGCCTGCCTGTCTGCACCTATCTGCCTGTCTGTCTGTCTGCCTGCCTGCGTTTGCCTGTCTGCGTCTGCCTGTCTGTCAACCTGCCTGTCTGTCTGTCAGCCTGCCTGTCTGTCTGCGTCTGTCAGCCTGCCTGTCTGTGCCTGCCTGCGTGCCTGCCTGCCTGTCACACAATACAGTTTGCCTGTCTGCCTATCTGGCTGCGTCTGTCAGCCTGCCTGTGTCTGCCTGTCTGTCTGCGTCTACCTGTCTGTCTGTCTGTATCTGTCTGTCTGTCTGTGCTTGCCTGTCTGTCTGCGCCTGCCTGACTGTCTGTCTACCTGCCTGCGTCTGCCTGTCTGCGTCTGTCAGCCTGCCTGCCTGCCTGCGTCTGCCTGTCTGTCTGTCTGTCTGCGTCTGTCAGCCTGTCTGTCTGCCATGCTTTCTCTCTCTCTGTCCCTGCCTGTGTCTGTGTGTTGGTATGTTACCATTGACAGGTGGAAGACACCACACTTCACATCTTGACTTTGCCGTTCACACACCCGCTTTGCCTGGTAACCTAGCAACAATTACAAAGTTCAACTATGTTAGAGCAGTGAAAACAGCCAAATTACTGTCACACAATACAGTTTGTCAGCCTGCCTTCCATCCTGCCGCCTGTCTGTCAGCCTGCCTGTCAGTCAGTCAGTCAGTCAGTCAGTCAGTCAGTCAGTCAGCCTGCGTCTGTCTGCCTGCGTCTGCCTGTCTGCGTCTGTCAGCCTGCCTGCCTGCCTGTCTGCCTGCGTCTGCCTGTCTGCCAACCTGCCTGTCTGTCTGTCTCTCTGCGTCTGTCAGCATGCCTGCCTGTCTGTCTGTCTGCCTGCCTGTGTGTGTGTCTGTCTGTCAGCCTGCCTGCCTGTCTGTCTGTCTGTCTGCGTCTGTCAGCCTGTCTGTCGTTCAGCCAGTCAGTCAGTCAGTCAGCCAGCCTGCCTGCGCCTATCTGCCTGCGTCTACCTGTCTGTCTGCGTCTGTCAGCCTGTCTGCGTCTGTCAGCCTGCCTGCCTGCCTGTCTGCCTGCGTCTGCCTGTATGCCAACCTGCCTGTCTGTCTGTCTGCGTCTGTCAGCATGCCTGCCTGTCTGTCTGTCTGTGTGTCTGTCTGTCAGCCTGTCTGTCTGCGCCTGCCTGTCTGTCTACCTGTCGGTCTGCCTGCCTGCGCCTGCCTGTCTGCGCCTATCTGCCGCCTGTCTGTCTGTCTGTCTGTCTGCCTGCCTGTCTGTCAGCCTGTCTGTCAGCCTGTCTGTCTGCGCCTGCCTGCCTGTCTGTCTCCCTTTCGGTCTGCCTGCATCTGCCTGTCTGCGTCTGTCAACCTGCCTGTCTGTCTGTCAGCCTGCCTGCCTGCCTGCGTCTGCCTGTCTGTCTGTCTGTCTGCGTCTGTCAGCCTGTCTGTCTGTCTGTCTGCCTGCGTCTGTCTGTCTGTCTGTCTGCCATGCTTTCTCTCTCTCTGTCCCTGCCTGTGTCTGTGTGTTGGTATGTTACCATTGACAGGTGGAAGACACCACACTCCACATCTTGACTTTGCCGTTCACACACCCGCTTTGCCTGGTAACCTAGCAACAATTACAAAGTTCAACTATGTTAGAGCAGTGAAAACAGCCAAATTACTGTCACACAATACAGTTTGTCAGCCTGCCTTCCATCCTGCCGCCTGTCTGTCAGCCTGCCTGTCAGTCAGTCAGTCAGTCAGTCAGTCAGTCAGTCAGCCTGCGTCTGTCTGCCTGCGTCTGCCTGTCTGCGTCTGTCAGCCTGCCTGCCTGCCTGTCTGCCTGCGTCTGCCTGTCTGCCAACCTGCCTGTCTGTCTGTCTCTCTGCGTCTGTCAGCATGCCTGCCTGTCTGTCTGTCTGCCTGCCTGTGTGTGTGTCTGTCTGTCAGCCTGCCTGCCTGTCTGTCTGTCTGTCTGCGTCTGTCAGCCTGTCTGTCGTTCAGCCAGTCAGTCAGTCAGTCAGCCTGTCTGTCTGCGTCTGTCAGCCTGTCTGCGTCTGTCAGCCTGCCTGCCTGCCTGTCTGCCTGTGTCTGCCTGTATGCCAACCTGCCTGTCTGTCTGCGTCTGTCAGCATGCCTGCCTGTCTGTCTGTCTGTGTGTCTGTCTGTGTGTCTGTCTGTCTGTTCAACTATGTTAGAGCAGTGAAAACAGCCAAATTACTGTCACACAATACAGTTTGTCAGCCTGCCTTCCATCCTGCCGCCTGTCTGTCAGCCTGCCTGTCAGTCAGTCAGTCAGTCAGTCAGTCAGTCAGTCAGCCTGCGTCTGTCTGCCTGCGTCTGTCTGCCTGCGTCTGCCTGTCTGCGTCTGTCAGCCTGCCTGCCTGCCTGTCTGCCTGCGTCTGCCTGTCTGCCAACCTGCCTGTCTGTCTGTCTCTCTGCGTCTGTCAGCATGCCTGCCTGTCTGTCTGTCTGCCTGCCTGTGTGTGTGTCTGTCTGTCAGCCTGCCTGCCTGTCTGTCTGTCTGTCTGTCTGCGTCTGTCAGCCTGTCTGTCGTTCAGCCAGTCAGTCAGTCAGTCAGCCAGCCTGCCTGCGCCTATCTGCCTGCGTCTACCTGTCTGTCTGCGTCTGTCAGCCTGTCTGCGTCTGTCAGCCTGCCTGCCTGCCTGTCTGCCTGCGTCTGCCTGTATGCCAACCTGCCTGTCTGTCTGTCTGCGTCTGTCAGCATGCCTGCCTGTCTGTCTGTCTGTGTGTCTGTCTGTCAGCCTGTCTGTCTGCGCCTGCCTGTCTGTCTACCTGTCGGTCTGCCTGCCTGCGCCTGCCTGTCTGCGCCTATCTGCCGCCTGTCTGTCTGTCTGTCTGTCTGTCTGCCTGCCTGTCTGTCAGCCTGTCTGTCAGCCTGTCTGTCTGCGCCTGCCTGCCTGTCTGTCTCCCTTTCGGTCTGCCTGCATCTGCCTGTCTGCGTCTGTCAACCTGCCTGTCTGTCTGTCAGCCTGCCTGTCTGTCTGCGTCTGTCAGCCTGCCTGTCTGTGCCTGCCTGCGTGCCTGCCTGCCTGTCACACAATACAGTTTGCCTGTCTGCCTATCTGGCTGCGTCTGTCAGCCTGCCTGTGTCTGCCTGTCTGTCTGCGTCTACCTGTCTGTCTGTCTGTATCTGTCTGTCTGTCTGTGCTTGCCTGTCTGTCTGCGCCTGCCTGCCTGTCTGTCTACCTGCCTGCGTCTGCCTGTCTGCGTCTGTCAGCCTGCCTGCCTGCCTGCCTGCGTCTGCCTGTCTGTCTGTCTGTCTGCGTCTGTCAGCCTGTCTGTCTGCCATGCTTTCTCTCTCTCTGTCCCTGCCTGTGTCTGTGTGTTGGTATGTTACCATTGACAGGTGGAAGACACCACACTTCACATCTTGACTTTGCCGTTCACACACCCGCTTTGCCTGGTAACCTAGCAACAATTACAAAGTTCAACTATGTTAGAGCAGTGAAAACAGCCAAATTACTGTCACACAATACAGTTTGTCAGCCTGCCTTCCATCCTGCCGCCTGTCTGTCAGCCTGCCTGTCAGTCAGTCAGTCAGTCAGTCAGTCAGCCTGCGTCTGTCTGCCTGCGTCTGCCTGTCTGCGTCTGTCAGCCTGCCTGCCTGCCTGTCTGCCTGCGTCTGCCTGTCTGCCAACCTGCCTGTCTGTCTGTCTCTCTGCGTCTGTCAGCATGCCTGCCTGTCTGTCTGTCTGCCTGCCTGTGTGTGTGTCTGTCTGTCAGCCTGCCTGCCTGTCTGTCTGTCTGTCTGCGTCTGTCAGCCTGTCTGTCGTTCAGCCAGTCAGTCAGTCAGTCAGCCTGTCTGTCTGCGTCTGTCAGCCTGTCTGCGTCTGTCAGCCTGCCTGCCTGCCTGTCTCTGCCTGTATGCCAACCTGCCTGTCTGTCTGCGTCTGTCAGCATGCCTGCCTGTCTGTCTGTCTGTGTGTCTGTCTGTGTGTCTGTCTGTCAGCCTGTCTGTCTGCGCCTGCCTGTCTATCTACCTGTCGGTCTGCCTGCCTGCGCCTGTCTGCGCCTAGCTGCCTGCCTGTCTGTCTGTCTGCCTGTCTGCGTCTGTCAGCCTGTCTGTCGTTCAGGCAGTCAGTCAGTCAGTCAGCCAGCCTGCCTGTCTGCACCTATCTGTCTGTCTGCCTGCCTGCGTTTGCCTGTGTGCGTCTGCCTGTCTGTCAACCTGCCTGTCTGTCTGTCAGCCTGCCTGTCTGTCTGCGTCTGTCAGCCTGCCTGCCTGCCTGTCTGTGCCTGCCTGCGTGCCTGCCTGCCTGTCACACAATACAGTTTGCCTGTCTGCCTATCTGGCTGCGTCTGTCAGCCTGCCTGTGTCTGCCTGTCTGTCTGCGTCTACCTGTCTGTCTGTCTGTATCTGTCTGTCTGTCTGTGCTTGCCTGTCTGTCTGCGCCTGCCTGCCTGTCTGTCTACCTGCCTGCGTCTGCCTGTCTGCGTCTGTCAGCCTGCCTGCCTGCCTGTCTGCCTGCGTCTGCCTGTCTGTCTGTCTGCGTCTGTCAGCCTGTCTGTCTGTCTGCCTGCCTGGGTCTGCCTGTCTGCGTCTGTCAGCCTGCCTGCCTGCCTGCCTGTCTGCCTGCGTCTGCCTGTCTGCCTGCGTCTGCCTGTCTGTCTGTCTGCGTCTGTCAGCCTGTCTGTCTGTCTGCCTGCCTGGGTCTGTCTCTCTGCGTCTGTCAGCATGCCTGCCTGTCTGTCTGTCTGCCTGCCTGTGTGTGTGTCTGTCTGTCAGCCTGCCTGCCTGTCTGTCTGTCTGTCTGCGTCTGTCAGCCTGTCTGTCGTTCAGCCAGTCAGTCAGTCAGTCAGCCAGCCTTCCTGCGCCTATCTGCCTGCGTCTACCTGTCTGTCTGCGTCTGTCAGCCTGTCTGCGTCTGTCAGCCTGCCTGCCTGCCTGTCTGCCTGCGTCTGCCTGTATGCCAACCTGCCTGTCTGTCTGTCTGCGTCTGTCAGCATGCCTGCCTGTCTGTCTGTCTGTGTGTCTGTCTGTCAGCCTGTCTGTCTGCGCCTGCCTGTCTGTCTACCTGTCGGTCTGCCTGCCTGCGCCTGCCTGTCTGCGCCTATCTGCCGCCTGTCTGTCTGTCTGTCTGTCTGCCTGCCTGTCTGTCAGCCTGTCTGTCTGCGCCTGCCTGCCTGTCTGTCTCCCTTTCGGTCTGCCTGCATCTGCCTGTCTGCGTCTGTCAGCCTGTCTGTCGTTCAGGCAGTCAGTCAGTCAGCCTGCCTGTCTGCACCTATCTGCCTGTCTGTCTGTCTGCCTGCCTGCGTTTGCCTGTCTGCGTCTGCCTGTCTGTCAACCTGCCTGTCTGTCTGTCAGCCTGCCTGTCTGTCTGCGTCTGTCAGCCTGCCTGTCTGTGCCTGCCTGCGTGCCTGCCTGCCTGTCACACAATACAGTTTGCCTGTCTGCCTATCTGGCTGCGTCTGTCAGCCTGCCTGTGTCTGCCTGTCTGTCTGCGTCTACATGTCTGTCTGTATGTATCTGTCTGTCTGTCTGTGCTTGCCTGTCTGTCTGCGCCTGCCTGCCTGTCTGTCTACCTGCCTGCGTCTGCCTGTCTGTCTGTCTGTCTGCGTCTGTCAGCCTGTCTGTCTGCCATGCTTTCTCTCTCTCTGTCCCTGCCTGTGTCTGTGTGTTGGTATGTTACCATTGACAGGTGGAAGACACCACACTCCACATCTTGACTTTGCCGTTCACACACCCGCTTTGCCTGGTAACCTAGCAACAATTACAAAGTTCAACTATGTTAGAGCAGTGAAAACAGCCAAATTACTGTCACACAATACAGTTTGTCAGCCTGCCTTCCATCCTGCCGCCTGTCTGTCAGCCTGCCTGTCAGTCAGTCAGTCAGTCAGTCAGTCAGTCAGTCAGTCAGTCAGCCTGCGTCTGTCTGCCTGCGTCTGCCTGTCTGCGTCTGTCAGCCTGCCTGCCTGCCTGTCTGCCAACCTGCCTGTCTGTCTGTCTCTCTGCGTCTGTCAGCATGCCTGCCTGTCTGTCTGTCTGCCTGCCTGTGTGTGTGTCTGTCTGTCAGCCTGCCTGCCTGTCTGTCTGTCTGTCTGCGTCTGTCAGCCTGTCTGTCGTTCAGCCAGTCAGTCAGTCAGTCAGCCTGTCTGTCTGCGTCTGTCAGCCTGTCTGCGTCTGTCAGCCTGCCTGCCTGCCTGTCTGCCTGTGTCTGCCTGTATGCCAACCTGCCTGTCTGTCTGCGTCTGTCAGCATGCCTGCCTGTCTGTCTGTCTGTGTGTCTGTCTGTGTGTCTGTCTGTCAGCCTGTCTGTCTGCGCCTGCCTGTCTGTCTACCTGTCGGTCTGCCTGCCTGCGCCTGTCTGCGCCTAGCTGCCTGCCTGTCTGTCTGTCTGTCTGTCTGCCTGTCTGCGTCTGTCAGCCTGTCTGTCGTTCAGGCAGTCAGTCAGTCAGCCAGCCTGCCTATCTGCACCTACCTGCCTGTCTGTCTGTCTGCCTGCCTGCCTGCGTTTGCCTGTGTGCGTCTGCCTGTCTGTCAACCTGCCTGTCTGTCTGTCAGCCTGCCTGTCTGTCTGCGTCTGTCAGCCTGCCTGCCTGCCTGTCTGTGCCTGCCTGCGTGCCTGCCTGCCTGTCACACAATACAGTTTGCCTGTCTGCCTATCTGGCTGCGTCTGTCAGCCTGCCTGTGTCTGCCTGTCTGTCTGCGTCTACCTGTCTGTCTGTATCTGTCTGTCTGTCTGTGCTTGCCTATCTGTCTGCGCCTGCCTGCCTGTCTGTCTACCTGCCTGCGTCTGCCTGTCTGCGTCTGTCAGCCTGCCTGCCTGCCTGTCTGCCTGCGTCTGCCTGTCTGTCTGTCTGCGTCTGTCAGCCTGTCTGTCTGTCTGCCTGCCTGCGTCTGCCTGTCTGCGTCTGTCAGCCTGCCTGCCTGCCTGCCTGTCTGCCTGCGTCTGCCTGTCTGCCAACCTGCCTGTCTGTCTGTCTGTCTCTCTGCGTCTGTCAGCATGCCTGCCTGTCTGTCTGTCTGCCTGTGTGTGTGTCTGTCTGTCAGCCTGCCTGCCTGTCTGTCTGTCTGCGTCTGTCAGCCTGTCTGTCGTTCAGCCAGTCAGTCAGTCAGTCAGCCAGCCTGCCTGCGCCTATCTGCCTGCGTCTACCTGTCTGTCTGCGTCTGTCAGCCTGTCTGCGTCTGTCAGCCTGCCTGCCTGCCTGTCTGCCTGCGTCTGCCTGTATGCCAACCTGCCTGTCTGTCTGTCTGCGTCTGTCAGCATGCCTGCCTGTCTGTCTGTCTGTGTGTCTGTCTGTCAGCCTGTCTGTCTGCGCCTGCCTGTCTGTCTACCTGTCGGTCTGCCTGCCTGCGCCTGCCTGTCTGCGCCTATCTGCCGCCTGTCTGTCTGTCTGTCTGTCTGCCTGCCTGTCTGTCAGCCTGTCTGTCAGCCTGTCTGTCTGCGCCTGCCTGCCTGTCTGTCTCCCTTTCGGTCTGCCTGCATCTGCCTGTCTGCGTCTGTCAGCCTGTCTGTCGTTCAGGCAGTCAGTCAGTCAGCCTGACTGTCTGCACCTATCTGCCTGTCTGTCTGTCTGCCTGCCTGCGTTTGCCTGTCTGCGTCTGCCTGTCTGTCAACCTGCCTGTCTGTCTGTCAGCCTGCCTGTCTGTCTGCGTCTGTCAGCCTGCCTGTCTGTGCCTGCCTGCGTGCCTGCCTGCCTGTCACACAATACAGTTTGCCTGTCTGCCTATCTGGCTGCGTCTGTCAGCCTGCCTGTGTCTGCCTGTCTGTCTGCGTCTACCTGTCTGTCTGTCTGTATCTGTCTGTCTGTCTGTGCTTGCCTGTCTGTCTGCGCCTGCCTGCCTGTCTGTCTACCTGCCTGCGTCTGCCTGTCTGCGTCTGTCAGCCTGCCTGCCTGCCTGCGTCTGCCTGTCTGTCTGTCTGTCTGCGTCTGTCAGCCTGTCTGTCTGCCATGCTTTCTCTCTCTCTGTCCCTGCCTGTGTCTGTGTGTTGGTATGTTACCATTGACAGGTGGAAGACACCACACTTCACATCTTGACTTTGCCGTTCACACACCCGCTTTGCCTGGTAACCTAGCAACAATTACAAAGTTCAACTATGTTAGAGCAGTGAAAACAGCCAAATTACTGTCACACAATACAGTTTGTCAGCCTGCCTTCCATCCTGCCGCCTGTCTGTCAGCCTGCCTGTCAGTCAGTCAGTCAGTCAGTCAGTCAGTCAGTCAGCCTGCGTCTGTCTGCCTGCGTCTGCCTGTCTGCGTCTGTCAGCCTGCCTGCCTGCCTGCCTGTCTGCCTGCGTCTGCCTGTCTGCCAACCTGCCTGTCTGTCTGTCTGTCTCTCTGCGTCTGTCAGCATGCCTGCCTGTCTGTCTGTCTGCCTGTGTGTGTGTCTGTCTGTCAGCCTGCCTGCCTGTCTGTCTGTCTGCGTCTGTCAGCCTGTCTGTCGTTCAGCCAGTCAGTCAGTCAGTCAGCCAGCCTGCCTGCGCCTATCTGCCTGCGTCTACCTGTCTGTCTGCGTCTGTCAGCCTGTCTGCGTCTGTCAGCCTGCCTGCCTGCCTGTCTGCCTGCGTCTGCCTGTATGCCAACCTGCCTGTCTGTCTGTCTGCGTCTGTCAGCATGCCTGCCTGTCTGTCTGTCTGTGTGTCTGTCTGTCAGCCTGTCTGTCTGCGCCTGCCTGTCTGTCTACCTGTCGGTCTGCCTGCCTGCGCCTGCCTGTCTGCGCCTATCTGCCGCCTGTCTGTCTGTCTGTCTGTCTGCCTGCCTGTCTGTCAGCCTGTCTGTCAGCCTGTCTGTCTGCGCCTGCCTGCCTGTCTGTCTCCCTTTCGGTCTGCCTGCATCTGCCTGTCTGCGTCTGTCAGCCTGTCTGTCGTTCAGGCAGTCAGTCAGTCAGCCTGCCTGTCTGCACCTATCTGCCTGTCTGTCTGTCTGCCTGCCTGCGTTTGCCTGTCTGCGTCTGCCTGTCTGTCAACCTGCCTGTCTGTCTGTCAGCCTGCCTGTCTGTCTGCGTCTGTCAGCCTGCCTGTCTGTGCCTGCCTGCGTGCCTGCCTGCCTGTCACACAATACAGTTTGCCTGTCTGCCTATCTGGCTGCGTCTGTCAGCCTGCCTGTGTCTGCCTGTCTGTCTGCGTCTACCTGTCTGTCTGTCTGTATCTGTCTGTCTGTCTGTGCTTGCCTGTCTGTCTGCGCCTGCCTGACTGTCTGTCTACCTGCCTGCGTCTGCCTGTCTGCGTCTGTCAGCCTGCCTGCCTGCCTGCGTCTGCCTGTCTGTCTGTCTGTCTGCGTCTGTCAGCCTGTCTGTCTGCCATGCTTTCTCTCTCTCTGTCCCTGCCTGTGTCTGTGTGTTGGTATGTTACCATTGACAGGTGGAAGACACCACACTTCACATCTTGACTTTGCCGTTCACACACCCGCTTTGCCTGGTAACCTAGCAACAATTACAAAGTTCAACTATGTTAGAGCAGTGAAAACAGCCAAATTACTGTCACACAATACAGTTTGTCAGCCTGCCTTCCATCCTGCCGCCTGTCTGTCAGCCTGCCTGTCAGTCAGTCAGTCAGTCAGTCAGTCAGTCAGTCAGCCTGCGTCTGTCTGCCTGCGTCTGCCTGTCTGCGTCTGTCAGCCTGCCTGCCTGCCTGTCTGCCTGCGTCTGCCTGTCTGCCAACCTGCCTGTCTGTCTGTCTCTCTGCGTCTGTCAGCATGCCTGCCTGTCTGTCTGTCTGCCTGCCTGTGTGTGTGTCTGTCTGTCAGCCTGCCTGCCTGTCTGTCTGTCTGTCTGCGTCTGTCAGCCTGTCTGTCGTTCAGCCAGTCAGTCAGTCAGTCAGCCTGTCTGTCTGCGTCTGTCAGCCTGTCTGCGTCTGTCAGCCTGCCTGCCTGCCTGTCTGCCTGTGTCTGCCTGTATGCCAACCTGCCTGTCTGTCTGCGTCTGTCAGCATGCCTGCCTGTCTGTCTGTCTGTGTGTCTGTCTGTGTGTCTGTCTGTCAGCCTGTCTGTCTGCGCCTGCCTGTCTGTCTACCTGTCGGTCTGCCTGCCTGCGCCTGTCTGCGCCTAGCTGCCTGCCTGTCTGTCTGTCTGCCTGTCTGCGTCTGTCAGCCTGTCTGTCGTTCAGGCAGTCAGTCAGTCAGTCAGCCAGCCTGCCTGTCTGCACCTATCTGCCTGTCTGTCTGTCTGTCTGCCTGCCTGCGTTTGCCTGTGTGCGTCTGCCTGTCTGTCAACCTGCCTGTCTGTCTGTCAGCCTGCCTGTCTGTCTGCGTCTGTCAGCCTGCCTGCCTGCCTGTCTGTGCCTGCCTGCTTGCCTGCCTGCCTGTCACACAATACAGTTTGCCTGTCTGCCTATCTGGCTGCGTCTGTCAGCCTGCCTGTGTCTGCCTGTCTGTCTGCGTCTACCTGTCTGTCTGTCTGTATCTGTCTGTCTGTCTGTGCTTGCCTGTCTGTCTGCGCCTGCCTGCCTGTCTGCCAACCTGCCTGTCTGTCTGTCTCTCTGCGTCTGTCAGCATGCCTGCCTGTCTGTCTGTCTGCCTGCCTGTGTGTGTGTCTGTCTGTCAGCCTGCCTGCCTGTCTGTCTGTCTGTCTGTCTGCGTCTGTCAGCCTGTCTGTCGTTCAGCCAGTCAGTCAGTCAGTCAGCCAGCCTGCCTGCGCCTATCTGCCTGCGTCTACCTGTCTGTCTGCGTCTGTCAGCCTGTCTGCGTCTGTCAGCCTGCCTGCCTGCCTGTCTGCCTGCGTCTGCCTGTATGCCAACCTGCCTGTCTGTCTGTCTGCGTCTGTCAGCATGCCTGCCTGTCTGTCTGTCTGTGTGTCTGTCTGTCAGCCTGTCTGTCTGCGCCTGCCTGTCTGTCTACCTGTCGGTCTGCCTGCCTGCGCCTGCCTGTCTGCGCCTATCTGCCGCCTGTCTGTCTGTCTGTCTGTCTGCCTGCCTGTCTGTCAGCCTGTCTGTCAGCCTGTCTGTCTGCGCCTGCCTGCCTGTCTGTCTCCCTTTCGGTCTGCCTGCATCTGCCTGTCTGCGTCTGTCAGCCTGTCTGTCGTTCAGGCAGTCAGTCAGTCAGCCTGCCTGTCTGCACCTATCTGCCTGTCTGTCTGTTTGCCTGCCTGCGTTTGCCTGTCTGCGTCTGCCTGTCTGTCAACCTGCCTGTCTGTCTGTCAGCCTGCCTGTCTGTCTGCGTCTGTCAGCCTGCCTGTCTGTGCCTGCCTGCGTGCCTGCCTGCCTGTCACACAATACAGTTTGCCTGTCTGCCTATCTGGCTGCGTCTGTCAGCCTGCCTGTGTCTGCCTGTCTGTCTGCGTCTACATGTCTGTCTGTATGTATCTGTCTGTCTGTCTGTGCTTGCCTGTCTGTCTGCGCCTGCCTGCCTGTCTGTCTACCTGCCTGCGTCTGCCTGTCTGCGTCTGTCAGCCTGCCTGCCTGCCTGCGTCTGCCTGTCTGTCTGTCTGTCTGCGTCTGTCAGCCTGTCTGTCTGTCTGTCTGCCTGCGTCTGTCTGTCTGTCTGTCTGCCATGCTTTCTCTCTCTCTGTCCCTGCCTGTGTCTGTGTGTTGGTATGTTACCATTGACAGGTGGAAGACACCACACTCCACATCTTGACTTTGCCGTTCACACACCCGCTTTGCCTGGTAACCTAGCAACAATTACAAAGTTCAACTATGTTAGAGCAGTGAAAACAGCCAAATTACTGTCACACAATACAGTTTGTCAGCCTGCCTTCCATCCTGCCGCCTGTCTGTCAGCCTGCCTGTCAGTCAGTCAGTCAGTCAGTCAGTCAGTCAGTCAGCCTGCGTCTGTCTGCCTGCGTCTGCCTGTCTGCGTCTGTCAGCCTGCCTGCCTGCCTGTCTGCCTGCGTCTGCCTGTCTGCCAACCTGCCTGTCTGTCTGTCTCTCTGCGTCTGTCAGCATGCCTGCCTGTCTGTCTGTCTGCCTGCCTGTGTGTGTGTCTGTCTGTCAGCCTGCCTGCCTGTCTGTCTGTCTGTCTGCGTCTGTCAGCCTGTCTGTCGTTCAGCCAGTCAGTCAGTCAGTCAGCCTGTCTGTCTGCGTCTGTCAGCCTGTCTGCGTCTGTCAGCCTGCCTGCCTGCCTGTCTGCCTGTGTCTGCCTGTATGCCAACCTGCCTGTCTGTCTGCGTCTGTCAGCATGCCTGCCTGTCTGTCTGTCTGTGTGTCTGTCTGTGTGTCTGTCTGTCTGTTCAACTATGTTAGAGCAGTGAAAACAGCCAAATTACTGTCACACAATACAGTTTGTCAGCCTGCCTTCCATCCTGCCGCCTGTCTGTCTGCGTCTGTCAGCCTGTCTGTCGTTCAGCCAGTCAGTCAGTCAGTCAGCCAGCCTGCCTGCGCCTATCTGCCTGCGTCTACCTGTCTGTCTGCGTCTGTCAGCCTGTCTGCGTCTGTCAGCCTGCCTGCCTGCCTGTCTGCCTGCGTCTGCCTGTATGCCAACCTGCCTGTCTGTCTGTCTGCGTCTGTCAGCATGCCTGCCTGTCTGTCTGTCTGTGTGTCTGTCTGTCAGCCTGTCTGTCTGCGCCTGCCTGTCTGTCTACCTGTCGGTCTGCCTGCCTGCGCCTGCCTGTCTGCGCCTATCTGCCGCCTGTCTGTCTGTCTGCCTGCCTGTCTGTCAGCCTGTCTGTCAGCCTGTCTGTCTGCGCCTGCCTGCCTGTCTGTCTCCCTTTCGGTCTGCCTGCATCTGCCTGTCTGCGTCTGTCAGCCTGTCTGTCGTTCAGGCAGTCAGTCAGTCAGCCTGCCTGTCTGCACCTATCTGCCTGTCTGTCTGTTTGCCTGCCTGCGTTTGCCTGTCTGCGTCTGCCTGTCTGTCAACCTGCCTGTCTGTCTGTCAGCCTGCCTGTCTGTCTGCGTCTGTCAGCCTGCCTGTCTGTGCCTGCCTGCGTGCCTGCCTGTCACACAATACAGTTTGCCTGTCTGCCTATCTGGCTGCGTCTGTCAGCCTGCCTGTGTCTGCCTGTCTGTCTGCGTCTACCTGTCTGTCTGTATGTATCTGTCTGTCTGTCTGTGCTTGCCTGTCTGTCTGCGCCTGCCTGCCTGTCTGTCTACCTGCCTGCGTCTGCCTGTCTGTCTGTCTGTCTGCGTCTGTCAGCCTGTCTGTCTGCCATGCTTTCTCTCTCTCTGTCCCTGCCTGTGTCTGTGTGTTGGTATGTTACCATTGACAGGTGGAAGACACCACACTCCACATCTTGACTTTGCCGTTCACACACCCGCTTTGCCTGGTAACCTAGCAACAATTACAAAGTTCAACTATGTTAGAGCAGTGAAAACAGCCAAATTACTGTCACACAATACAGTTTGTCAGCCTGCCTTCCATCCTGCCGCCTGTCTGTCAGCCTGCCTGTAAGTCAGTCAGTCAGTCAGTCAGTCAGCCTGCGTCTGTCTGCCTGCGTCTGCCTGTCTGCGTCTGTCAGCCTGCCTGCCTGCCTGTCTGCCTGTCTGCCAACCTGCCTGTCTGTCTGTCTCTCTGCGTCTGTCAGCATGCCTGCCTGTCTGTCTGTCTGCCTGCCTGTGTGTGTGTCTGTCTGTCAGCCTGCCTGCCTGTCTGTCTGTCTGTCTGCGTCTGTCAGCCTGTCTGTCGTTCAGCCAGTCAGTCAGTCAGTCAGCCTGTCTGTCTGCGTCTGTCAGCCTGTCTGCGTCTGTCAGCCTGCCTGCCTGCCTGTCTGCCTGTGTCTGCCTGTATGCCAACCTGCCTGTCTGTCTGCGTCTGTCAGCATGCCTGCCTGTCTGTCTGTCTGTGTGTCTGTCTGTGTGTCTGTCTGTCAGCCTGTCTGTCTGCGCCTGCCTGTCTGTCTACCTGTCGGTCTGCCTGCCTGCGCCTGTCTGCGCCTAGCTGCCTGCCTGTCTGTCTGTCTGTCTGTCTGCCTGTCTGCGTCTGTCAGCCTGTCTGTCGTTCAGGCAGTCAGTCAGTCAGTCAGCCAGCCTGCCTATCTGCACCTACCTGCCTGTCTGTCTGTCTGCCTGCCTGCCTGCGTTTGCCTGTGTGCGTCTGCCTGTCTGTCAACCTGCCTGTCTGTCTGTCAGCCTGCCTGTCTGTCTGCGTCTGTCAGCCTGCCTGCCTGCCTGTCTGTGCCTGCCTGCGTGCCTGCCTGTCACACAATACAGTTTGCCTGTCTGCCTATCTGGCTGCGTCTGTCAGCCTGCCTGTGTCTGCCTGTCTGTCTGCGTCTACCTGTCTGTCTGTCTGTATCTGTCTGTCTGTCTGTGCTTGCCTGTCTGTCTGCGCCTGCCTGCCTGTCTGTCTACCTGCCTGCGTCTGCCTGTCTGCGTCTGTCAGCCTGCCTGCCTGCCTGCGTCTGCCTGTCTGTCTGTCTGTCTGCGTCTGTCAGCCTGTCTGTCTGTCTGCCTGCCTGCGTCTGTCTGTCTGTCTGCCATGCTTTCTCTCTCTCTGTCCCTGCCTGTGTCTGTGTGTTGGTATGTTACCATTGACAGGTGGAAGACACCACACTCCACATCTTGACTTTGCCGTTCACACACCCGCTTTGCCTGGTAACCTAGCAACAATTACAAAGTTCAACTATGTTAGAGCAGTGAAAACAGCCAAATTACTGTCACACAATACAGTTTGTCAGCCTGCCTTCCATCCTGCCGCCTGTCTGTCAGCCTGCCTGTCAGTCAGTCAGTCAGTCAGTCAGTCAGCCTGCGTCTGTCTGCCTGCGTCTGCCTGTCTGCGTCTGTCAGCCTGCCTGCCTGCCTGTCTGCCTGCGTCTGCCTGTCTGCCAACCTGCCTGTCTGTCTGTCTCTCTGCGTCTGTCAGCATGCCTGCCTGTCTGTCTGTCTGCCTGCCTGTGTGTGTGTCTGTCTGTCAGCCTGCCTGCCTGTCTGTCTGTCTGTCTGCGTCTGTCAGCCTGTCTGTCGTTCAGCCAGTCAGTCAGTCAGTCAGCCTGTCTGTCTGCGTCTGTCAGCCTGTCTGCGTCTGTCAGCCTGCCTGCCTGCCTGTCTGCCTGTGTCTGCCTGTATGCCAACCTGCCTGTCTGTCTGCGTCTGTCAGCATGCCTGCCTGTCTGTCTGTCTGTGTGTCTGTCTGTGTGTCTGTCTGTTCAACTATGTTAGAGCAGTGAAAACAGCCAAATTACTGTCACACAATACAGTTTGTCAGCCTGCCTTCCATCCTGCCGCCTGTCTGTCTGCGTCTGTCAGCCTGTCTGTCGTTCAGCCAGTCAGTCAGTCAGTCAGCCAGCCTGCCTGCGCCTATCTGCCTGCGTCTACCTGTCTGTCTGCGTCTGTCAGCCTGTCTGCGTCTGTCAGCCTGCCTGCCTGCCTGTCTGCCTGCGTCTGCCTGTATGCCAACCTGCCTGTCTGTCTGTCTGCGTCTGTCAGCATGCCTGCCTGTCTGTCTGTCTGTGTGTCTGTCTGTCAGCCTGTCTGTCTGCGCCTGCCTGTCTGTCTACCTGTCGGTCTGCCTGCCTGCGCCTGCCTGTCTGCGCCTATCTGCCGCCTGTCTGTCTGTCTGTCTGTCTGCCTGCCTGTCTGTCAGCCTGTCTGTCAGCCTGTCTGTCTGCGCCTGCCTGCCTGTCTGTCTCCCTTTCGGTCTGCCTGCATCTGCCTGTCTGCGTCTGTCAGCCTGTCTGTCGTTCAGGCAGTCAGTCAGTCAGCCTGCCTGTCTGCACCTATCTGCCTGTCTGTCTGTCTGCCTGCCTGCGTTTGCCTGTCTGCGTCTGCCTGTCTGTCAACCTGCCTGTCTGTCTGTCAGCCTGCCTGTCTGTCTGCGTCTGTCAG
Organism: Gymnocephalus cernua; assembly: GCA_023631565.1. Taxonomy (NCBI): domain Eukaryota; kingdom Metazoa; phylum Chordata; class Actinopteri; order Perciformes; family Percidae; genus Gymnocephalus; species Gymnocephalus cernua. The sequence goes on along the minus strand of JALJEH010000025.1, from coordinate 1,538,026 downwards.
CCTGCCTGTCTGTGCCTGCCTGCGTGCCTGCCTGCCTGTCACACAATACAGTTTGCCTGTCTGCCTATCTGGCTGAGTCTGTCAGCCTGCCTGTGTCTGCCTGTCTGTCTGCGTCTACCTGTCTGTCTGTCTGTATCTGTCTGTCTGTCTGTGCTTGCCTGTCTGTCTGCGCCTGCCTGCCTGTCTGTCTACCTGCCTGCGTCTGCCTGTCTGCGTCTGTCAGCCTGCCTGCCTGCCTGTCTGCCTGCGTCTGCCTGTCTGTCTGTCTGCGTCTGTCAGCCTGTCTGTCTGTCTGCCTGCCTGGGTCTGCCTGTCTGCGTCTGTCAGCCTGCCTGCCTGCCTGCCTGTCTGCCTGCGTCTGCCTGTCTGCCAACCTGCCTGTCTGTCTGTCTCTCTGCGTCTGTCAGCATGCCTGCCTGTCTGTCTGTCTGCCTGCCTGTGTGTGTGTCTGTCTGTCAGCCTGCCTGCCTGTCTGTCTGTCTGTCTGTCTGCGTCTGTCAGCCTGTCTGTCGTTCAGCCAGTCAGTCAGTCAGTCAGCCAGCCTGCCTGCGCCTATCTGCCTGCGTCTACCTGTCTGTCTGCGTCTGTCAGCCTGTCTGCGTCTGTCAGCCTGCCTGCCTGCCTGTCTGCCTGCGTCTGCCTGTATGCCAACCTGCCTGTCTGTCTGTCTGCGTCTGTCAGCATGCCTGCCTGTCTGTCTGTCTGTGTGTCTGTCTGTCAGCCTGTCTGTCTGCGCCTGCCTGTCTGTCTACCTGTCGGTCTGCCTGCCTGCGCCTGCCTGTCTGCGCCTATCTGCCGCCTGTCTGTCTGTCTGCCTGCCTGTCTGTCAGCCTGTCTGTCAGCCTGTCTGTCTGCGCCTGCCTGCCTGTCTGTCTCCCTTTCGGTCTGCCTGCATCTGCCTGTCTGCGTCTGTCAGCCTGTCTGTCGTTCAGGCAGTCAGTCAGTCAGCCTGCCTGTCTGCACCTATCTGCCTGTCTGTCTGTTTGCCTGCCTGCGTTTGCCTGTCTGCGTCTGCCTGTCTGTCAACCTGCCTGTCTGTCTGTCAGCCTGCCTGTCTGTCTGCGTCTGTCAGCCTGCCTGTCTGTGCCTGCCTGCGTGCCTGCCTGTCACACAATACAGTTTGCCTGTCTGCCTATCTGGCTGCGTCTGTCAGCCTGCCTGTGTCTGCCTGTCTGTCTGCGTCTACCTGTCTGTCTGTATGTATCTGTCTGTCTGTCTGTGCTTGCCTGTCTGTCTGCGCCTGCCTGCCTGTCTGTCTACCTGCCTGCGTCTGCCTGTCTGTCTGTCTGTCTGCGTCTGTCAGCCTGTCTGTCTGCCATGCTTTCTCTCTCTCTGTCCCTGCCTGTGTCTGTGTGTTGGTATGTTACCATTGACAGGTGGAAGACACCACACTCCACATCTTGACTTTGCCGTTCACACACCCGCTTTGCCTGGTAACCTAGCAACAATTACAAAGTTCAACTATGTTAGAGCAGTGAAAACAGCCAAATTACTGTCACACAATACAGTTTGTCAGCCTGCCTTCCATCCTGCCGCCTGTCTGTCAGCCTGCCTGTCAGTCAGTCAGTCAGTCAGTCAGTCAGTCAGTCAGTCAGTCAGCCTGCGTCTGTCTGCCTGCGTCTGCCTGTCTGCGTCTGTCAGCCTGCCTGCCTGCCTGTCTGCCTGTCTGCCAACCTGCCTGTCTGTCTGTCTCTCTGCGTCTGTCAGCATGCCTGCCTGTCTGTCTGTCTGCCTGCCTGTGTGTGTGTCTGTCTGTCAGCCTGCCTGCCTGTCTGTCTGTCTGTCTGCGTCTGTCAGCCTGTCTGTCGTTCAGCCAGTCAGTCAGTCAGTCAGCCTGTCTGTCTGCGTCTGTCAGCCTGTCTGCGTCTGTCAGCCTGCCTGCCTGCCTGTCTGCCTGTGTCTGCCTGTATGCCAACCTGCCTGTCTGTCTGCGTCTGTCAGCATGCCTGCCTGTCTGTCTGTCTGTGTGTCTGTCTGTGTGTCTGTCTGTCAGCCTGTCTGTCTGCGCCTGCCTGTCTGTCTACCTGTCGGTCTGCCTGCCTGCGCCTGTCTGCGCCTAGCTGCCTGCCTGTCTGTCTGTCTGTCTGTCTGCCTGTCTGCGTCTGTCAGCCTGTCTGTCGTTCAGGCAGTCAGTCAGTCAGCCAGCCTGCCTATCTGCACCTACCTGCCTGTCTGTCTGTCTGCCTGCCTGCCTGCGTTTGCCTGTGTGCGTCTGCCTGTCTGTCAACCTGCCTGTCTGTCTGTCAGCCTGCCTGTCTGTCTGCGTCTGTCAGCCTGCCTGCCTGCCTGTCTGTGCCTGCCTGCGTGCCTGCCTGCCTGTCACACAATACAGTTTGCCTGTCTGCCTATCTGGCTGCGTCTGTCAGCCTGCCTGTGTCTGCCTGTCTGTCTGCGTCTACCTGTCTGTCTGTATCTGTCTGTCTGTCTGTGCTTGCCTATCTGTCTGCGCCAGCCTGCCTGTCTGTCTACCTGCCTGCGTCTGCCTGTCTGCGTCTGTCAGCCTGCCTGCCTGCCTGTCTGCCTGCGTCTGCCTGTCTGTCTGTCTGCGTCTGTCAGCCTGTCTGTCTGTCTGCCTGCCTGCGTCTGCCTGTCTGCGTCTGTCAGCCTGCCTGCCTGCCTGCCTGTCTGCCTGCGTTTGCCTGTCTGCCAACCTGCCTGTCTGTCTGTCTGTCTCTCTGCGTCTGTCAGCATGCCTGCCTGTCTGTCTGCCTGTGTGTGTGTCTGTCTGTCAGCCTGCCTGCCTGTCTGTCTGTCTGCGTCTGTCAGCCTGTCTGTCGTTCAGCCAGTCAGTCAGTCAGTCAGCCAGCCTGCCTGCGCCTATCTGCCTGCGTCTACCTGTCTGTCTGCGTCTGTCAGCCTGTCTGCGTCTGTCAGCCTGCCTGCCTGCCTGTCTGCCTGCGTCTGCCTGTATGCCAACCTGCCTGTCTGTCTGTCTGCGTCTGTCAGCATGCCTGCCTGTCTGTCTGTCTGTGTGTCTGTCTGTCAGCCTGTCTGTCTGCGCCTGCCTGTCTGTCTACCTGTCGGTCTGCCTGCCTGCGCCTGCCTGTCTGCGCCTATCTGCCGCCTGTCTGTCTGTCTGTCTGTCTGCCTGCCTGTCTGTCAGCCTGTCTGTCAGCCTGTCTGTCTGCGCCTGCCTGCCTGTCTGTCTCCCTTTCGGTCTGCCTGCATCTGCCTGTCTGCGTCTGTCAGCCTGTCTGTCGTTCAGGCAGTCAGTCAGTCAGCCTGCCTGTCTGCACCTATCTGCCTGTCTGTCTGTCTGCCTGCCTGCGTTTGCCTGTCTGCGTCTGCCTGTCTGTCAACCTGCCTGTCTGTCTGTCAGCCTGCCTGTCTGTCTGCGTCTGTCAGCCTGCCTGTCTGTGCCTGCCTGCGTGCCTGCCTGCCTGTCACACAATACAGTTTGCCTGTCTGCCTATCTGGCTGCGTCTGTCAGCCTGCCTGTGTCTGCCTGTCTGTCTGCGTCTACCTGTCTGTCTGTCTGTATCTGTCTGTCTGTCTGTGCTTGCCTGTCTGTCTGCGCCTGCCTGCCTGTCTGTCTACCTGCCTGCGTCTGCCTGTCTGCGTCTGTCAGCCTGCCTGCCTGCCTGCGTCTGCCTGTCTGTCTGTCTGTCTGCGTCTGTCAGCCTGTCTGTCTGCCATGCTTTCTCTCTCTCTGTCCCTGCCTGTGTCTGTGTGTTGGTATGTTACCATTGACAGGTGGAAGACACCACACTTCACATCTTGACTTTGCCGTTCACACACCCGCTTTGCCTGGTAACCTAGCAACAATTACAAAGTTCAACTATGTTAGAGCAGTGAAAACAGCCAAATTACTGTCACACAATACAGTTTGTCAGCCTGCCTTCCATCCTGCCGCCTGTCTGTCAGCCTGCCTGTCAGTCAGTCAGTCAGTCAGTCAGTCAGTCAGTCAGTCAGCCTGCGTCTGTCTGCCTGCGTCTGCCTGTCTGCGTCTGTCAGCCTGCCTGCCTGCCTGCCTGTCTGCCTGCGTCTGCCTGTCTGCCAACCTGCCTGTCTGTCTGTCTGTCTCTCTGCGTCTGTCAGCATGCCTGCCTGTCTGTCTGTCTGCCTGTGTGTGTGTCTGTCTGTCAGCCTGCCTGCCTGTCTGTCTGTCTGCGTCTGTCAGCCTGTCTGTCGTTCAGCCAGTCAGTCAGTCAGTCAGCCAGCCTGCCTGCGCCTATCTGCCTGCGTCTACCTGTCTGTCTGCGTCTGTCAGCCTGTCTGCGTCTGTCAGCCTGCCTGCCTGCCTGTCTGCCTGCGTCTGCCTGTATGCCAACCTGCCTGTCTGTCTGTCTGCGTCTGTCAGCATGCCTGCCTGTCTGTCTGTCTGTGTGTCTGTCTGTCAGCCTGTCTGTCTGCGCCTGCCTGTCTGTCTACCTGTCGGTCTGCCTGCCTGCGCCTGCCTGTCTGCGCCTATCTGCCGCCTGTCTGTCTGTCTGTCTGTCTGCCTGCCTGTCTGTCAGCCTGTCTGTCAGCCTGTCTGTCTGCGCCTGCCTGCCTGTCTGTCTCCCTTTCGGTCTGCCTGCATCTGCCTGTCTGCGTCTGTCAGCCTGTCTGTCGTTCAGGCAGTCAGTCAGTCAGCCTGCCTGTCTGCACCTATCTGCCTGTCTGTCTGTCTGCCTGCCTGCGTTTGCCTGTCTGCGTCTGCCTGTCTGTCAACCTGCCTGTCTGTCTGTCAGCCTGCCTGTCTGTCTGCGTCTGTCAGCCTGCCTGTCTGTGCCTGCCTGCGTGCCTGCCTGCCTGTCACACAATACAGTTTGCCTGTCTGCCTATCTGGCTGCGTCTGTCAGCCTGCCTGTGTCTGCCTGTCTGTCTGCGTCTACCTGTCTGTCTGTCTGTATCTGTCTGTCTGTCTGTGCTTGCCTGTCTGTCTGCGCCTGCCTGACTGTCTGTCTACCTGCCTGCGTCTGCCTGTCTGCGTCTGTCAGCCTGCCTGCCTGCCTGCGTCTGCCTGTCTGTCTGTCTGTCTGCGTCTGTCAGCCTGTCTGTCTGCCATGCTTTCTCTCTCTCTGTCCCTGCCTGTGTCTGTGTGTTGGTATGTTACCATTGACAGGTGGAAGACACCACACTTCACATCTTGACTTTGCCGTTCACACACCCGCTTTGCCTGGTAACCTAGCAACAATTACAAAGTTCAACTATGTTAGAGCAGTGAAAACAGCCAAATTACTGTCACACAATACAGTTTGTCAGCCTGCCTTCCATCCTGCCGCCTGTCTGTCAGCCTGCCTGTCAGTCAGTCAGTCAGTCAGTCAGTCAGTCAGTCAGTCAGCCTGCGTCTGTCTGCCTGCGTCTGCCTGTCTGCGTCTGTCAGCCTGCCTGCCTGCCTGTCTGCCTGCGTCTGCCTGTCTGCCAACCTGCCTGTCTGTCTGTCTCTCTGCGTCTGTCAGCATGCCTGCCTGTCTGTCTGTCTGCCTGCCTGTGTGTGTGTCTGTCTGTCAGCCTGCCTGCCTGTCTGTCTGTCTGTCTGCGTCTGTCAGCCTGTCTGTCGTTCAGCCAGTCAGTCAGTCAGTCAGCCAGCCTGCCTGCGCCTATCTGCCTGCGTCTACCTGTCTGTCTGCGTCTGTCAGCCTGTCTGCGTCTGTAAGCCTGCCTGCCTGTCTGCCTGCGTCTGCCTGTATGCCAACCTGCCTGTCTGTCTGTCTGCGTCTGTCAGCATGCCTGCCTGTCTGTCTGTGTGCCTGTCTGTCAGCCTGTCTGTCTGCGCCTGCCTGCCTGTCTGTCTCCCTTTCGGTCTGCCTGCATCTGCCTGTCTGCGTCTGTCAGCCTGTCTGTCGTTCAGGCAGTCAGTCAGTCAGCCTGCCTGTCTGCACCTATCTGCCTGTCTGTCTGTCTGCCTGCCTGCGTTTGCCTGTCTGCGTCTGCCTGTCTGTCAACCTGCCTGTCTGTCTGTCAGCCTGCCTGTCTGTCTGCGTCTGTCAGCCTGCCTGTCTGTGCCTGCCTGCGTGCCTGCCTGCCTGTCACACAATACAGTTTGCCTGTCTGCCTATCTGGCTGCGTCTGTCAGCCTGCCTGTGTCTGCCTGTCTGTCTGCGTCTACCTGTCTGTCTGTCTGTATCTGTCTGTCTGTCTGTGCTTGCCTGTCTGTCTGCGCCTGCCTGACTGTCTGTCTACCTGCCTGCGTCTGCCTGTCTGCGTCTGTCAGCCTGCCTGCCTGCCTGCGTCTGCCTGTCTGTCTGTCTGTCTGCGTCTGTCAGCCTGTCTGTCTGCCATGCTTTCTCTCTCTCTGTCCCTGCCTGTGTCTGTGTGTTGGTATGTTACCATTGACAGGTGGAAGACACCACACTTCACATCTTGACTTTGCCGTTCACACACCCGCTTTGCCTGGTAACCTAGCAACAATTACAAAGTTCAACTATGTTAGAGCAGTGAAAACAGCCAAATTACTGTCACACAATACAGTTTGTCAGCCTGCCTTCCATCCTGCCGCCTGTCTGTCAGCCTGCCTGTCAGTCAGTCAGTCAGTCAGTCAGTCAGTCAGTCAGTCAGCCTGAGTCTGTCTGCCTGCGTCTGCCTGTCTGCGTCTGTCAGCCTGCCTGCCTGCCTGTCTGCCTGCGTCTGCCTGTCTGCCAACCTGCCTGTCTGTCTGTCTCTCTGCGTCTGTCAGCATGCCTGCCTGTCTGTCTGTCTGCCTGCCTGTGTGTGTGTCTGTCTGTCAGCCTGCCTGCCTGTCTGTCTGTCTGTCTGCGTCTGTCAGCCTGTCTGTCGTTCAGCCAGTCAGTCAGTCAGTCAGCCAGCCTGCCTGCGCCTATCTGCCTGCGTCTACCTGTCTGTCTGCGTCTGTCAGCCTGTCTGCGTCTGTCAGCCTGCCTGCCTGCCTGTCTGCCTGCGTCTGCCTGTATGCCAACCTGCCTGTCTGTCTGTCTGCGTCTGTCAGCATGCCTGCCTGTCTGTCTGTCTGTGTGTCTGTCTGTCAGCCTGTCTGTCTGCGCCTGCCTGTCTGTCTACCTGTCGGTCTGCCTGCCTGCGCCTGCCTGTCTGCGCCTATCTGCCGCCTGTCTGTCTGTCTGTCTGTCTGCCTGCCTGTCTGTCAGCCTGTCTGTCAGCCTGTCTGTCTGCGCCTGCCTGCCTGTCTGTCTCCCTTTCGGTCTGCCTGCATCTGCCTGTCTGCGTCTGTCAACCTGCCTGTCTGTCTGTCAGCCTGCCTGTCTGTCTGCGTCTGTCAGCCTGCCTGTCTGTGCCTGCCTGCGTGCCTGCCTGCCTGTCACACAATACAGTTTGCCTGTCTGCCTATCTGGCTGCGTCTGTCAGCCTGCCTGTGTCTGCCTGTCTGTCTGCGTCTACATGTCTGTCTGTATGTATCTGTCTGTCTGTCTGTGCTTGCCTGTCTGTCTGCGCCTGCCTGCCTGTCTGTCTACCTGCCTGCGTCTGCCTGTCTGCGTCTGTCAGCCTGCCTGCCTGCCTGCGTCTGCCTGTCTGTCTGTCTGTCTGCGTCTGTCAGCCTGTCTGTCTGTCTGTCTGCCTGCGTCTGTCTGTCTGTCTGTCTGCCATGCTTTCTCTCTCTCTGTCCCTGCCTGTGTCTGTGTGTTGGTATGTTACCATTGACAGGTGGAAGACACCACACTCCACATCTTGACTTTGCCGTTCACACACCCGCTTTGCCTGGTAACCTAGCAACAATTACAAAGTTCAACTATGTTAGAGCAGTGAAAACAGCCAAATTACTGTCACACAATACAGTTTGTCAGCCTGCCTTCCATCCTGCCGCCTGTCTGTCAGCCTGCCTGTCAGTCAGTCAGTCAGTCAGTCAGTCAGTCAGTCAGCCTGCGTCTGTCTGCCTGCGTCTGCCTGTCTGCGTCTGTCAGCCTGCCTGCCTGCCTGTCTGCCTGCGTCTGCCTGTCTGCCAACCTGCCTGTCTGTCTGTCTCTCTGCGTCTGTCAGCATGCCTGCCTGTCTGTCTGTCTGCCTGCCTGTGTGTGTGTCTGTCTGTCAGCCTGCCTGCCTGTCTGTCTGTCTGTCTGCGTCTGTCAGCCTGTCTGTCGTTCAGCCAGTCAGTCAGTCAGTCAGCCTGTCTGTCTGCGTCTGTCAGCCTGTCTGCGTCTGTCAGCCTGCCTGCCTGCCTGTCTGCCTGTGTCTGCCTGTATGCCAACCTGCCTGTCTGTCTGCGTCTGTCAGCATGCCTGCCTGTCTGTCTGTCTGTGTGTCTGTCTGTGTGTCTGTCTGTCTGTTCAACTATGTTAGAGCAGTGAAAACAGCCAAATTACTGTCACACAATACAGTTTGTCAGCCTGCCTTCCATCCTGCCGCCTGTCTGTCAGCCTGCCAGTCAGTCAGTCAGTCAGTCAGTCAGTCAGTCAGCCTGCGTCTGTCTGCCTGCGTCTGTCTGCCTGCGTCTGCCTGTCTGCGTCTGTCAGCCTGCCTGCCTGCCTGTCTGCCTGCGTCTGCCTGTCTGCCAACCTGCCTGTCTGTCTGTCTCTCTGCGTCTGTCAGCATGCCTGCCTGTCTGTCTGTCTGCCTGCCTGTGTGTGTGTCTGTCTGTCAGCCTGCCTGCCTGTCTGTCTGTCTGTCTGCGTCTGTCAGCCTGTCTGTCGTTCAGCCAGTCAGTCAGTCAGTCAGCCAGCCTGCCTGCGCCTATCTGCCTGCGTCTACCTGTCTGTCTGCGTCTGTCAGCCTGTCTGCGTCTGTCAGCCTGCCTGCCTGCCTGTCTGCCTGCGTCTGCCTGTATGCCAACCTGCCTGTCTGTCTGTCTGCGTCTGTCAGCATGCCTGCCTGTCTGTCTGTCTGTGTGTCTGTCTGTCAGCCTGTCTGTCTGCGCCTGCCTGTCTGTCTACCTGTCGGTCTGCCTGCCTGCGCCTGCCTGTCTGCGCCTATCTGCCGCCTGTCTGTCTGTCTGTCTGCCTGCCTGTCTGTCAGCCTGTCTGTCAGCCTGTCTGTCTGCGCCTGCCTGCCTGTCTGTCTCCCTTTCGGTCTGCCTGCATCTGCCTGTCTGCGTCTGTCAACCTGCCTGTCTGTCTGTCAGCCTGCCTGTCTGTCTGCGTCTGTCAGCCTGCCTGTCTGTGCCTGCCTGCGTGCCTGCCTGCCTGTCACACAATACAGTTTGCCTGTCTGCCTATCTGGCTGCGTCTGTCAGCCTGCCTGTGTCTGCCTGTCTGTCTGCGTCTACCTGTCTGTCTGTCTGTATCTGTCTGTCTGTCTGTGCTTGCCTGTCTGTCTGCGCCTGCCTGCCTGTCTGTCTACCTGCCTGCGTCTGCCTGTCTGCGTCTGTCAGCCTGCCTGCCTGCCTGCCTGCGTCTGCCTGTCTGTCTGTCTGTCTGCGTCTGTCAGCCTGTCTGTCTGCCATGCTTTCTCTCTCTCTGTCCCTGCCTGTGTCTGTGTGTTGGTATGTTACCATTGACAGGTGGAAGACACCACACTTCACATCTTGACTTTGCCGTTCACACACCCGCTTTGCCTGGTAACCTAGCAACAATTACAAAGTTCAACTATGTTAGAGCAGTGAAAACAGCCAAATTACTGTCACACAATACAGTTTGTCAGCCTGCCTTCCATCCTGCCGCCTGTCTGTCAGCCTGCCTGTCAGTCAGTCAGTCAGTCAGTCAGTCAGCCTGCGTCTGTCTGCCTGCGTCTGCCTGTCTGCCAACCTGCCTGTCTGTCTGTCTCTCTGCGTCTGTCAGCATGCCTGCCTGTCTGTCTGTCTGCCTGCCTGTGTGTGTGTCTGTCTGTCAGCCTGCCTGCCTGTCTGTCTGTCTGTCTGCGTCTGTCAGCCTGTCTGTCGTTCAGCCAGTCAGTCAGTCAGTCAGCCTGTCTGTCTGCGTCTGTCAGCCTGTCTGCGTCTGTCAGCCTGCCTGCCTGCCTGTCTCTGCCTGTATGCCAACCTGCCTGTCTGTCTGCGTCTGTCAGCATGCCTGCCTGTCTGTCTGTCTGTGTGTCTGTCTGTGTGTCTGTCTGTCAGCCTGTCTGTCTGCGCCTGCCTGTCTATCTACCTGTCGGTCTGCCTGCCTGCGCCTGTCTGCGCCTAGCTGCCTGCCTGTCTGTCTGTCTGCCTGTCTGCGTCTGTCAGCCTGTCTGTCGTTCAGGCAGTCAGTCAGTCAGTCAGCCAGCCTGCCTGTCTGCACCTATCTGTCTGTCTGCCTGCCTGCGTTTGCCTGTGTGCGTCTGCCTGTCTGTCAACCTGCCTGTCTGTCTGTCAGCCTGCCTGTCTGTCTGCGTCTGTCAGCCTGCCTGCCTGCCTGTCTGTGCCTGCCTGCGTGCCTGCCTGCCTGTCACACAATACAGTTTGCCTGTCTGCCTATCTGGCTGCGTCTGTCAGCCTGCCTGTGTCTGCCTGTCTGTCTGCGTCTACCTGTCTGTCTGTCTGTATCTGTCTGTCTGTCTGTGCTTGCCTGTCTGTCTGCGCCTGCCTGCCTGTCTGTCTACCTGCCTGCGTCTGCCTGTCTGCGTCTGTCAGCCTGCCTGCCTGCCTGTCTGCCTGCGTCTGCCTGTCTGTCTGTCTGCGTCTGTCAGCCTGTCTGTCTGTCTGCCTGCCTGGGTCTGCCTGTCTGCGTCTGTCAGCCTGCCTGCCTGCCTGCCTGTCTGCCTGCGTCTGCCTGTCTGCCTGCGTCTGCCTGTCTGTCTGTCTGCGTCTGTCAGCCTGTCTGTCTGTCTGCCTGCCTGGGTCTGTCTCTCTGCGTCTGTCAGCATGCCTGCCTGTCTGTCTGTCTGCCTGCCTGTGTGTGTGTCTGTCTGTCAGCCTGCCTGCCTGTCTGTCTGTCTGTCTGCGTCTGTCAGCCTGTCTGTCGTTCAGCCAGTCAGTCAGTCAGTCAGCCAGCCTTCCTGCGCCTATCTGCCTGCGTCTACCTGTCTGTCTGCGTCTGTCAGCCTGTCTGCGTCTGTCAGCCTGCCTGCCTGCCTGTCTGCCTGCGTCTGCCTGTATGCCAACCTGCCTGTCTGTCTGTCTGCGTCTGTCAGCATGCCTGCCTGTCTGTCTGTCTGTGTGTCTGTCTGTCAGCCTGTCTGTCTGCGCCTGCCTGTCTGTCTACCTGTCGGTCTGCCTGCCTGCGCCTGCCTGTCTGCGCCTATCTGCCGCCTGTCTGTCTGTCTGTCTGTCTGCCTGCCTGTCTGTCAGCCTGTCTGTCTGCGCCTGCCTGCCTGTCTGTCTCCCTTTCGGTCTGCCTGCATCTGCCTGTCTGCGTCTGTCAGCCTGTCTGTCGTTCAGGCAGTCAGTCAGTCAGCCTGCCTGTCTGCACCTATCTGCCTGTCTGTCTGTCTGCCTGCCTGCGTTTGCCTGTCTGCGTCTGCCTGTCTGTCAACCTGCCTGTCTGTCTGTCAGCCTGCCTGTCTGTCTGCGTCTGTCAGCCTGCCTGTCTGTGCCTGCCTGCGTGCCTGCCTGCCTGTCACACAATACAGTTTGCCTGTCTGCCTATCTGGCTGCGTCTGTCAGCCTGCCTGTGTCTGCCTGTCTGTCTGCGTCTACATGTCTGTCTGTATGTATCTGTCTGTCTGTCTGTGCTTGCCTGTCTGTCTGCGCCTGCCTGCCTGTCTGTCTACCTGCCTGCGTCTGCCTGTCTGTCTGTCTGTCTGCGTCTGTCAGCCTGTCTGTCTGCCATGCTTTCTCTCTCTCTGTCCCTGCCTGTGTCTGTGTGTTGGTATGTTACCATTGACAGGTGGAAGACACCACACTCCACATCTTGACTTTGCCGTTCACACACCCGCTTTGCCTGGTAACCTAGCAACAATTACAAAGTTCAACTATGTTAGAGCAGTGAAAACAGCCAAATTACTGTCACACAATACAGTTTGTCAGCCTGCCTTCCATCCTGCCGCCTGTCTGTCAGCCTGCCTGTCAGTCAGTCAGTCAGTCAGTCAGTCAGTCAGTCAGTCAGTCAGCCTGCGTCTGTCTGCCTGCGTCTGCCTGTCTGCGTCTGTCAGCCTGCCTGCCTGCCTGTCTGCCAACCTGCCTGTCTGTCTGTCTCTCTGCGTCTGTCAGCATGCCTGCCTGTCTGTCTGTCTGCCTGCCTGTGTGTGTGTCTGTCTGTCAGCCTGCCTGCCTGTCTGTCTGTCTGTCTGCGTCTGTCAGCCTGTCTGTCGTTCAGCCAGTCAGTCAGTCAGTCAGCCTGTCTGTCTGCGTCTGTCAGCCTGTCTGCGTCTGTCAGCCTGCCTGCCTGCCTGTCTGCCTGTGTCTGCCTGTATGCCAACCTGCCTGTCTGTCTGCGTCTGTCAGCATGCCTGCCTGTCTGTCTGTCTGTGTGTCTGTCTGTGTGTCTGTCTGTCAGCCTGTCTGTCTGCGCCTGCCTGTCTGTCTACCTGTCGGTCTGCCTGCCTGCGCCTGTCTGCGCCTAGCTGCCTGCCTGTCTGTCTGTCTGTCTGCCTGTCTGCGTCTGTCAGCCTGTCTGTCGTTCAGGCAGTCAGTCAGTCAGCCAGCCTGCCTATCTGCACCTACCTGCCTGTCTGTCTGTCTGCCTGCCTGCCTGCGTTTGCCTGTGTGCGTCTGCCTGTCTGTCAACCTGCCTGTCTGTCTGTCAGCCTGCCTGTCTGTCTGCGTCTGTCAGCCTGCCTGCCTGCCTGTCTGTGCCTGCCTGCGTGCCTGCCTGCCTGTCACACAATACAGTTTGCCTGTCTGCCTATCTGGCTGCGTCTGTCAGCCTGCCTGTGTCTGCCTGTCTGTCTGCGTCTACCTGTCTGTCTGTATCTGTCTGTCTGTCTGTGCTTGCCTATCTGTCTGCGCCTGCCTGCCTGTCTGTCTACCTGCCTGCGTCTGCCTGTCTGCGTCTGTCAGCCTGCCTGCCTGCCTGTCTGCCTGCGTCTGCCTGTCTGTCTGTCTGCGTCTGTCAGCCTGTCTGTCTGTCTGCCTGCCTGCGTCTGCCTGTCTGCGTCTGTCAGCCTGCCTGCCTGCCTGCCTGTCTGCCTGCGTCTGCCTGTCTGCCAACCTGCCTGTCTGTCTGTCTGTCTCTCTGCGTCTGTCAGCATGCCTGCCTGTCTGTCTGTCTGCCTGTGTGTGTGTCTGTCAGCCTGCCTGCCTGTCTGTCTGTCTGCGTCTGTCAGCCTGTCTGTCGTTCAGCCAGTCAGTCAGTCAGTCAGCCAGCCTGCCTGCGCCTATCTGCCTGCGTCTACCTGTCTGTCTGCGTCTGTCAGCCTGTCTGCGTCTGTCAGCCTGCCTGCCTGCCTGTCTGCCTGCGTCTGCCTGTATGCCAACCTGCCTGTCTGTCTGTCTGCGTCTGTCAGCATGCCTGCCTGTCTGTCTGTCTGTGTGTCTGTCTGTCAGCCTGTCTGTCTGCGCCTGCCTGTCTGTCTACCTGTCGGTCTGCCTGCCTGCGCCTGCCTGTCTGCGCCTATCTGCCGCCTGTCTGTCTGTCTGTCTGTCTGCCTGCCTGTCTGTCAGCCTGTCTGTCAGCCTGTCTGTCTGCGCCTGCCTGCCTGTCTGTCTCCCTTTCGGTCTGCCTGCATCTGCCTGTCTGCGTCTGTCAGCCTGTCTGTCGTTCAGGCAGTCAGTCAGTCAGCCTGCCTGTCTGCACCTATCTGCCTGTCTGTCTGTCTGCCTGCCTGCGTTTGCCTGTCTGCGTCTGCCTGTCTGTCAACCTGCCTGTCTGTCTGTCAGCCTGCCTGTCTGTCTGCGTCTGTCAGCCTGCCTGTCTGTGCCTGCCTGCGTGCCTGCCTGCCTGTCACACAATACAGTTTGCCTGTCTGCCTATCTGGCTGCGTCTGTCAGCCTGCCTGTGTCTGCCTGTCTGTCTGCGTCTACCTGTCTGTCTGTCTGTATCTGTCTGTCTGTCTGTGCTTGCCTGTCTGTCTGCGCCTGCCTGCCTGTCTGTCTACCTGCCTGCGTCTGCCTGTCTGCGTCTGTCAGCCTGCCTGCCTGCCTGCGTCTGCCTGTCTGTCTGTCTGTCTGCGTCTGTCAGCCTGTCTGTCTGCCATGCTTTCTCTCTCTCTGTCCCTGCCTGTGTCTGTGTGTTGGTATGTTACCATTGACAGGTGGAAGACACCACACTTCACATCTTGACTTTGCCGTTCACACACCCGCTTTGCCTGGTAACCTAGCAACAATTACAAAGTTCAACTATGTTAGAGCAGTGAAAACAGCCAAATTACTGTCACACAATACAGTTTGTCAGCCTGCCTTCCATCCTGCCGCCTGTCTGTCAGCCTGCCTGTCAGTCAGTCAGTCAGTCAGTCAGCCAGTCAGTCAGTCAGTCAGCCAGCCTGCCTGCGCCTATCTGCCTGCGTCTACCTGTCTGTCTGCGTCTGTCAGCCTGTCTGCGTCTGTCAGCCTGCCTGCCTGCCTGTCTGCCTGCGTCTGCCTGTATGCCAACCTGCCTGTCTGTCTGTCTGCGTCTGTCAGCATGCCTGCCTGTCTGTCTGTCTGTGTGTCTGTCTGTCAGCCTGTCTGTCTGCGCCTGCCTGTCTGTCTACCTGTCGGTCTGCCTGCCTGCGCCTGCCTGTCTGCGCCTATCTGCCGCCTGTCTGTCTGTCTGTCTGTCTGCCTGCCTGTCTGTCAGCCTGTCTGTCAGCCTGTCTGTCTGCGCCTGCCTGCCTGTCTGTCTCCCTTTCGGTCTGCCTGCATCTGCCTGTCTGCGTCTGTCAGCCTGTCTGTCGTTCAGGCAGTCAGTCAGTCAGCCTGCCTGTCTGCACCTATCTGCCTGTCTGTCTGTCTGCCTGCCTGCGTTTGCCTGTCTGCGTCTGCCTGTCTGTCAACCTGCCTGTCTGTCTGTCAGCCTGCCTGTCTGTCTGCGTCTGTCAGCCTGCCTGTCTGTGCCTGCCTGCGTGCCTGCCTGCCTGTCACACAATACAGTTTGCCTGTCTGCCTATCTGGCTGCGTCTGTCAGCCTGCCTGTGTCTGCCTGTCTGTCTGCGTCTACCTGTCTGTCTGTCTGTATCTGTCTGTCTGTCTGTGCTTGCCTGTCTGTCTGCGCCTGCCTGACTGTCTGTCTACCTGCCTGCGTCTGCCTGTCTGCGTCTGTCAGCCTGCCTGCCTGCCTGCGTCTGCCTGTCTGTCTGTCTGTCTGCGTCTGTCAGCCTGTCTGTCTGCCATGCTTTCTCTCTCTCTGTCCCTGCCTGTGTCTGTGTGTTGGTATGTTACCATTGACAGGTGGAAGACACCACACTTCACATCTTGACTTTGCCGTTCACACACCCGCTTTGCCTGGTAACCTAGCAACAATTACAAAGTTCAACTATGTTAGAGCAGTGAAAACAGCCAAATTACTGTCACACAATACAGTTTGTCAGCCTGCCTTCCATCCTGCCGCCTGTCTGTCAGCCTGCCTGTCAGTCAGTCAGTCAGTCAGTCAGTCAGTCAGTCAGCCTGCGTCTGTCTGCCTGCGTCTGCCTGTCTGCGTCTGTCAGCCTGCCTGCCTGCCTGTCTGCCTGCGTCTGCCTGTCTGCCAACCTGCCTGTCTGTCTGTCTCTCTGCGTCTGTCAGCATGCCTGCCTGTCTGTCTGTCTGCCTGCCTGTGTGTGTGTCTGTCTGTCAGCCTGCCTGCCTGTCTGTCTGTCTGTCTGCGTCTGTCAGCCTGTCTGTCGTTCAGCCAGTCAGTCAGTCAGTCAGCCTGTCTGTCTGCGTCTGTCAGCCTGTCTGCG
Source organism: Gymnocephalus cernua (assembly GCA_023631565.1). NCBI lineage: Eukaryota > Metazoa > Chordata > Actinopteri > Perciformes > Percidae > Gymnocephalus > Gymnocephalus cernua. The sequence goes on along the minus strand of JALJEH010000025.1, from coordinate 1,522,540 downwards.
TCTGTCAGCCTGCCTGCCTGCCTGTCTGCCTGTGTCTGCCTGTATGCCAACCTGCCTGTCTGTCTGCGTCTGTCAGCATGCCTGCCTGTCTGTCTGTCTGTGTGTCTGTCTGTGTGTCTGTCTGTCAGCCTGTCTGTCTGCGCCTGCCTGTCTGTCTACCTGTCGGTCTGCCTGCCTGCGCCTGTCTGCGCCTAGCTGCCTGCCTGTCTGTCTGTCTGCCTGTCTGCGTCTGTCAGCCTGTCTGTCGTTCAGGCAGTCAGTCAGTCAGTCAGCCAGCCTGCCTGTCTGCACCTATCTGCCTGTCTGTCTGTCTGTCTGCCTGCCTGCGTTTGCCTGTGTGCGTCTGCCTGTCTGTCAACCTGCCTGTCTGTCTGTCAGCCTGCCTGTCTGTCTGCGTCTGTCAGCCTGCCTGCCTGCCTGTCTGTGCCTGCCTGCTTGCCTGCCTGCCTGTCACACAATACAGTTTGCCTGTCTGCCTATCTGGCTGCGTCTGTCAGCCTGCCTGTGTCTGCCTGTCTGTCTGCGTCTACCTGTCTGTCTGTCTGTATCTGTCTGTCTGTCTGTGCTTGCCTGTCTGTCTGCGCCTGCCTGCCTGTCTGTCTACCTGCCTGCGTCTGCCTGTCTGCGTCTGTCAGCCTGCCTGCCTGCCTGTCTGCCTGCGTCTGCCTGTCTGTCTGTCTGCGTCTGTCAGCCTGTCTGTCTGTCTGCCTGCCTGGGTCTGCCTGTCTGCGTCTGTCAGCCTGCCTGCCTGCCTGCCTGTCTGCCTGCGTCTGCCTGTCTGCCAACCTGCCTGTCTGTCTGTCTCTCTGCGTCTGTCAGCATGCCTGCCTGTCTGTCTGTCTGCCTGCCTGTGTGTGTGTCTGTCTGTCAGCCTGCCTGCCTGTCTGTCTGTCTGTCTGTCTGCGTCTGTCAGCCTGTCTGTCGTTCAGCCAGTCAGTCAGTCAGTCAGCCAGCCTGCCTGCGCCTATCTGCCTGCGTCTACCTGTCTGTCTGCGTCTGTCAGCCTGTCTGCGTCTGTCAGCCTGCCTGCCTGCCTGTCTGCCTGCGTCTGCCTGTATGCCAACCTGCCTGTCTGTCTGTCTGCGTCTGTCAGCATGCCTGCCTGTCTGTCTGTCTGTGTGTCTGTCTGTCAGCCTGTCTGTCTGCGCCTGCCTGTCTGTCTACCTGTCGGTCTGCCTGCCTGCGCCTGCCTGTCTGCGCCTATCTGCCGCCTGTCTGTCTGTCTGTCTGTCTGCCTGCCTGTCTGTCAGCCTGTCTGTCAGCCTGTCTGTCTGCGCCTGCCTGCCTGTCTGTCTCCCTTTCGGTCTGCCTGCATCTGCCTGTCTGCGTCTGTCAGCCTGTCTGTCGTTCAGGCAGTCAGTCAGTCAGCCTGCCTGTCTGCACCTATCTGCCTGTCTGTCTGTTTGCCTGCCTGCGTTTGCCTGTCTGCGTCTGCCTGTCTGTCAACCTGCCTGTCTGTCTGTCAGCCTGCCTGTCTGTCTGCGTCTGTCAGCCTGCCTGTCTGTGCCTGCCTGCGTGCCTGCCTGCCTGTCACACAATACAGTTTGCCTGTCTGCCTATCTGGCTGCGTCTGTCAGCCTGCCTGTGTCTGCCTGTCTGTCTGCGTCTACATGTCTGTCTGTATGTATCTGTCTGTCTGTCTGTGCTTGCCTGTCTGTCTGCGCCTGCCTGCCTGTCTGTCTACCTGCCTGCGTCTGCCTGTCTGCGTCTGTCAGCCTGCCTGCCTGCCTGCGTCTGCCTGTCTGTCTGTCTGTCTGCGTCTGTCAGCCTGTCTGTCTGTCTGTCTGCCTGCGTCTGTCTGTCTGTCTGCCATGCTTTCTCTCTCTCTGTCCCTGCCTGTGTCTGTGTGTTGGTATGTTACCATTGACAGGTGGAAGACACCACACTCCACATCTTGACTTTGCCGTTCACACACCCGCTTTGCCTGGTAACCTAGCAACAATTACAAAGTTCAACTATGTTAGAGCAGTGAAAACAGCCAAATTACTGTCACACAATACAGTTTGTCAGCCTGCCTTCCATCCTGCCGCCTGTCTGTCAGCCTGCCTGTCAGTCAGTCAGTCAGTCAGTCAGTCAGTCAGTCAGCCTGCGTCTGTCTGCCTGCGTCTGCCTGTCTGCGTCTGTCAGCCTGCCTGCCTGCCTGTCTGCCTGCGTCTGCCTGTCTGCCAACCTGCCTGTCTGTCTGTCTCTCTGCGTCTGTCAGCATGCCTGCCTGTCTGTCTGTCTGCCTGCCTGTGTGTGTGTCTGTCTGTCAGCCTGCCTGCCTGTCTGTCTGTCTGTCTGCGTCTGTCAGCCTGTCTGTCGTTCAGCCAGTCAGTCAGTCAGTCAGCCTGTCTGTCTGCGTCTGTCAGCCTGTCTGCGTCTGTCAGCCTGCCTGCCTGCCTGTCTGCCTGTGTCTGCCTGTATGCCAACCTGCCTGTCTGTCTGCGTCTGTCAGCATGCCTGCCTGTCTGTCTGTCTGTGTGTCTGTCTGTGTGTCTGTCTGTCTGTTCAACTATGTTAGAGCAGTGAAAACAGCCAAATTACTGTCACACAATACAGTTTGTCAGCCTGCCTTCCATCCTGCCGCCTGTCTGTCTGCGTCTGTCAGCCTGTCTGTCGTTCAGCCAGTCAGTCAGTCAGTCAGCCAGCCTGCCTGCGCCTATCTGCCTGCGTCTACCTGTCTGTCTGCGTCTGTCAGCCTGTCTGCGTCTGTCAGCCTGCCTGCCTGCCTGTCTGCCTGCGTCTGCCTGTATGCCAACCTGCCTGTCTGTCTGTCTGCGTCTGTCAGCATGCCTGCCTGTCTGTCTGTCTGTGTGTCTGTCTGTCAGCCTGTCTGTCTGCGCCTGCCTGTCTGTCTACCTGTCGGTCTGCCTGCCTGCGCCTGCCTGTCTGCGCCTATCTGCCGCCTGTCTGTCTGTCTGTCTGTCTGCCTGCCTGTCTGTCAGCCTGTCTGTCAGCCTGTCTGTCTGCGCCTGCCTGCCTGTCTGTCTCCCTTTCGGTCTGCCTGCATCTGCCTGTCTGCGTCTGTCAGCCTGTCTGTCGTTCAGGCAGTCAGTCAGTCAGCCTGCCTGTCTGCACCTATCTGCCTGTCTGTCTGTCTGCCTGCCTGCGTTTGCCTGTCTGCGTCTGCCTGTCTGTCAACCTGCCTGTCTGTCTGTCAGCCTGCCTGTCTGTCTGCGTCTGTCAGCCTGCCTGTCTGTGCCTGCCTGCGTGCCTGCCTGCCTGTCACACAATACAGTTTGCCTGTCTGCCTATCTGGCTGAGTCTGTCAGCCTGCCTGTGTCTGCCTGTCTGTCTGCGTCTACCTGTCTGTCTGTCTGTATCTGTCTGTCTGTCTGTGCTTGCCTGTCTGTCTGCGCCTGCCTGCCTGTCTGTCTACCTGCCTGCGTCTGCCTGTCTGCGTCTGTCAGCCTGCCTGCCTGCCTGTCTGCCTGCGTCTGCCTGTCTGTCTGTCTGCGTCTGTCAGCCTGTCTGTCTGTCTGCCTGCCTGGGTCTGCCTGTCTGCGTCTGTCAGCCTGCCTGCCTGCCTGCCTGTCTGCCTGCGTCTGCCTGTCTGCCAACCTGCCTGTCTGTCTGTCTCTCTGCGTCTGTCAGCATGCCTGCCTGTCTGTCTGTCTGCCTGCCTGTGTGTGTGTCTGTCTGTCAGCCTGCCTGCCTGTCTGTCTGTCTGTCTGTCTGCGTCTGTCAGCCTGTCTGTCGTTCAGCCAGTCAGTCAGTCAGTCAGCCAGCCTGCCTGCGCCTATCTGCCTGCGTCTACCTGTCTGTCTGCGTCTGTCAGCCTGTCTGCGTCTGTCAGCCTGCCTGCCTGCCTGTCTGCCTGCGTCTGCCTGTATGCCAACCTGCCTGTCTGTCTGTCTGCGTCTGTCAGCATGCCTGCCTGTCTGTCTGTCTGTGTGTCTGTCTGTCAGCCTGTCTGTCTGCGCCTGCCTGTCTGTCTACCTGTCGGTCTGCCTGCCTGCGCCTGCCTGTCTGCGCCTATCTGCCGCCTGTCTGTCTGTCTGCCTGCCTGTCTGTCAGCCTGTCTGTCTGCGCCTGCCTGCCTGTCTGTCTCCCTTTCGGTCTGCCTGCATCTGCCTGTCTGCGTCTGTCAGCCTGTCTGTCGTTCAGGCAGTCAGTCAGTCAGCCTGCCTGTCTGCACCTATCTGCCTGTCTGTCTGTTTGCCTGCCTGCGTTTGCCTGTCTGCGTCTGCCTGTCTGTCAACCTGCCTGTCTGTCTGTCAGCCTGCCTGTCTGTCTGCGTCTGTCAGCCTGCCTGTCTGTGCCTGCCTGCGTGCCTGCCTGTCACACAATACAGTTTGCCTGTCTGCCTATCTGGCTGCGTCTGTCAGCCTGCCTGTGTCTGCCTGTCTGTCTGCGTCTACCTGTCTGTCTGTATGTATCTGTCTGTCTGTCTGTGCTTGCCTGTCTGTCTGCGCCTGCCTGCCTGTCTGTCTACCTGCCTGCGTCTGCCTGTCTGTCTGTCTGTCTGCGTCTGTCAGCCTGTCTGTCTGCCATGCTTTCTCTCTCTCTGTCCCTGCCTGTGTCTGTGTGTTGGTATGTTACCATTGACAGGTGGAAGACACCACACTCCACATCTTGACTTTGCCGTTCACACACCCGCTTTGCCTGGTAACCTAGCAACAATTACAAAGTTCAACTATGTTAGAGCAGTGAAAACAGCCAAATTACTGTCACACAATACAGTTTGTCAGCCTGCCTTCCATCCTGCCGCCTGTCTGTCAGCCTGCCTGTAAGTCAGTCAGTCAGTCAGTCAGTCAGCCTGCGTCTGTCTGCCTGCGTCTGCCTGTCTGCGTCTGTCAGCCTGCCTGCCTGCCTGTCTGCCTGTCTGCCAACCTGCCTGTCTGTCTGTCTCTCTGCGTCTGTCAGCATGCCTGCCTGTCTGTCTGTCTGCCTGCCTGTGTGTGTGTCTGTCTGTCAGCCTGCCTGCCTGTCTGTCTGTCTGTCTGCGTCTGTCAGCCTGTCTGTCGTTCAGCCAGTCAGTCAGTCAGTCAGCCTGTCTGTCTGCGTCTGTCAGCCTGTCTGCGTCTGTCAGCCTGCCTGCCTGCCTGTCTGCCTGTGTCTGCCTGTATGCCAACCTGCCTGTCTGTCTGCGTCTGTCAGCATGCCTGCCTGTCTGTCTGTCTGTGTGTCTGTCTGTGTGTCTGTCTGTCAGCCTGTCTGTCTGCGCCTGCCTGTCTGTCTACCTGTCGGTCTGCCTGCCTGCGCCTGTCTGCGCCTAGCTGCCTGCCTGTCTGTCTGTCTGTCTGTCTGCCTGCCTGTCTGCGTCTGTCAGCCTGTCTGTCGTTCAGGCAGTCAGTCAGTCAGTCAGCCAGCCTGCCTATCTGCACCTACCTGCCTGTCTGTCTGTCTGCCTGCCTGCCTGCGTTTGCCTGTGTGCGTCTGCCTGTCTGTCAACCTGCCTGTCTGTTTGTCAGCCTGCCTGTCTGTCTGCGTCTGTCAGCCTGCCTGCCTGCCTGTCTGTGCCTGCCTGCGTGCCTGCCTGTCACACAATACAGTTTGCCTGTCTGCCTATCTGGCTGCGTCTGTCAGCCTGCCTGTGTCTGCCTGTCTGTCTGCGTCTACCTGTCTGTCTGTCTGTATCTGTCTGTCTGTCTGTGCTTGCCTGTCTGTCTGCGCCTGCCTGCCTGTCTGTCTACCTGCCTGCGTCTGCCTGTCTGCGTCTGTCAGCCTGCCTGCCTGCCTGCGTCTGCCTGTCTGTCTGTCTGTCTGCGTCTGTCAGCCTGTCTGTCTGTCTGCCTGCCTGCGTCTGTCTGTCTGTCTGCCATGCTTTCTCTCTCTCTGTCCCTGCCTGTGTCTGTGTGTTGGTATGTTACCATTGACAGGTGGAAGACACCACACTCCACATCTTGACTTTGCCGTTCACACACCCGCTTTGCCTGGTAACCTAGCAACAATTACAAAGTTCAACTATGTTAGAGCAGTGAAAACAGCCAAATTACTGTCACACAATACAGTTTGTCAGCCTGCCTTCCATCCTGCCGCCTGTCTGTCAGCCTGCCTGTCAGTCAGTCAGTCAGTCAGTCAGTCAGTCAGTCAGCCTGCGTCTGTCTGCCTGCGTCTGCCTGTCTGCGTCTGTCAGCCTGCCTGCCTGCCTGTCTGCCTGCGTCTGCCTGTCTGCCAACCTGCCTGTCTGTCTGTCTCTCTGCGTCTGTCAGCATGCCTGCCTGTCTGTCTGTCTGCCTGCCTGTGTGTGTGTCTGTCTGTCAGCCTGCCTGCCTGTCTGTCTGTCTGTCTGCGTCTGTCAGCCTGTCTGTCGTTCAGCCAGTCAGTCAGTCAGTCAGCCTGTCTGTCTGCGTCTGTCAGCCTGTCTGCGTCTGTCAGCCTGCCTGCCTGCCTGTCTGCCTGTGTCTGCCTGTATGCCAACCTGCCTGTCTGTCTGCGTCTGTCAGCATGCCTGCCTGTCTGTCTGTCTGTGTGTCTGTCTGTGTGTCTGTCTGTCTGTTCAACTATGTTAGAGCAGTGAAAACAGCCAAATTACTGTCACACAATACAGTTTGTCAGCCTGCCTTCCATCCTGCCGCCTGTCTGTCTGCGTCTGTCAGCCTGTCTGTCGTTCAGCCAGTCAGTCAGTCAGTCAGCCAGCCTGCCTGCGCCTATCTGCCTGCGTCTACCTGTCTGTCTGCGTCTGTCAGCCTGTCTGCGTCTGTCAGCCTGCCTGCCTGCCTGTCTGCCTGCGTCTGCCTGTATGCCAACCTGCCTGTCTGTCTGTCTGCGTCTGTCAGCATGCCTGCCTGTCTGTCTGTCTGTGTGTCTGTCTGTCAGCCTGTCTGTCTGCGCCTGCCTGTCTGTCTACCTGTCGGTCTGCCTGCCTGCGCCTGCCTGTCTGCGCCTATCTGCCGCCTGTCTGTCTGTCTGTCTGTCTGCCTGCCTGTCTGTCAGCCTGTCTGTCAGCCTGTCTGTCTGCGCCTGCCTGCCTGTCTGTCTCCCTTTCGGTCTGCCTGCATCTGCCTGTCTGCGTCTGTCAGCCTGTCTGTCGTTCAGGCAGTCAGTCAGTCAGCCTGCCTGTCTGCACCTATCTGCCTGTCTGTCTGTCTGCCTGCCTGCGTTTGCCTGTCTGCGTCTGCCTGTCTGTCAACCTGCCTGTCTGTCTGTCAGCCTGCCTGTCTGTCTGCGTCTGTCAGCCTGCCTGTCTGTGCCTGCCTGCGTGCCTGCCTGCCTGTCACACAATACAGTTTGCCTGTCTGCCTATCTGGCTGAGTCTGTCAGCCTGCCTGTGTCTGCCTGTCTGTCTGCGTCTACCTGTCTGTCTGTCTGTATCTGTCTGTCTGTCTGTGCTTGCCTGTCTGTCTGCGCCTGCCTGCCTGTCTGTCTACCTGCCTGCGTCTGCCTGTCTGCGTCTGTCAGCCTGCCTGCCTGCCTGTCTGCCTGCGTCTGCCTGTCTGTCTGTCTGCGTCTGTCAGCCTGTCTGTCTGTCTGCCTGCCTGGGTCTGCCTGTCTGCGTCTGTCAGCCTGCCTGCCTGCCTGCCTGTCTGCCTGCGTCTGCCTGTCTGCCAACCTGCCTGTCTGTCTGTCTCTCTGCGTCTGTCAGCATGCCTGCCTGTCTGTCTGTCTGCCTGCCTGTGTGTGTGTCTGTCTGTCAGCCTGCCTGCCTGTCTGTCTGTCTGTCTGTCTGCGTCTGTCAGCCTGTCTGTCGTTCAGCCAGTCAGTCAGTCAGTCAGCCAGCCTGCCTGCGCCTATCTGCCTGCGTCTACCTGTCTGTCTGCGTCTGTCAGCCTGTCTGCGTCTGTCAGCCTGCCTGCCTGCCTGTCTGCCTGCGTCTGCCTGTATGCCAACCTGCCTGTCTGTCTGTCTGCGTCTGTCAGCATGCCTGCCTGTCTGTCTGTCTGTGTGTCTGTCTGTCAGCCTGTCTGTCTGCGCCTGCCTGTCTGTCTACCTGTCGGTCTGCCTGCCTGCGCCTGCCTGTCTGCGCCTATCTGCCGCCTGTCTGTCTGTCTGCCTGCCTGTCTGTCAGCCTGTCTGTCTGCGCCTGCCTGCCTGTCTGTCTCCCTTTCGGTCTGCCTGCATCTGCCTGTCTGCGTCTGTCAGCCTGTCTGTCGTTCAGGCAGTCAGTCAGTCAGCCTGCCTGTCTGCACCTATCTGCCTGTCTGTCTGTTTGCCTGCCTGCGTTTGCCTGTCTGCGTCTGCCTGTCTGTCAACCTGCCTGTCTGTCTGTCAGCCTGCCTGTCTGTCTGCGTCTGTCAGCCTGCCTGTCTGTGCCTGCCTGCGTGCCTGCCTGTCACACAATACAGTTTGCCTGTCTGCCTATCTGGCTGCGTCTGTCAGCCTGCCTGTGTCTGCCTGTCTGTCTGCGTCTACCTGTCTGTCTGTATGTATCTGTCTGTCTGTCTGTGCTTGCCTGTCTGTCTGCGCCTGCCTGCCTGTCTGTCTACCTGCCTGCGTCTGCCTGTCTGTCTGTCTGTCTGCGTCTGTCAGCCTGTCTGTCTGCCATGCTTTCTCTCTCTCTGTCCCTGCCTGTGTCTGTGTGTTGGTATGTTACCATTGACAGGTGGAAGACACCACACTCCACATCTTGACTTTGCCGTTCACACACCCGCTTTGCCTGGTAACCTAGCAACAATTACAAAGTTCAACTATGTTAGAGCAGTGAAAACAGCCAAATTACTGTCACACAATACAGTTTGTCAGCCTGCCTTCCATCCTGCCGCCTGTCTGTCAGCCTGCCTGTAAGTCAGTCAGTCAGTCAGTCAGTCAGCCTGCGTCTGTCTGCCTGCGTCTGCCTGCCTGCCTGTCTGCCTGTCTGCCAACCTGCCTGTCTGTCTGTCTCTCTGCGTCTGTCAGCATGCCTGCCTGTCTGTCTGTCTGCCTGCCTGTGTGTGTGTCTGTCTGTCAGCCTGCCTGCCTGTCTGTCTGTCTGTCTGCGTCTGTCAGCCTGTCTGTCGTTCAGCCAGTCAGTCAGTCAGTCAGCCTGTCTGTCTGCGTCTGTCAGCCTGTCTGCGTCTGTCAGCCTGCCTGCCTGCCTGTCTGCCTGTGTCTGCCTGTATGCCAACCTGCCTGTCTGTCTGCGTCTGTCAGCATGCCTGCCTGTCTGTCTGTCTGTGTGTCTGTCTGTGTGTCTGTCTGTCAGCCTGTCTGTCTGCGCCTGCCTGTCTGTCTACCTGTCGGTCTGCCTGCCTGCGCCTGTCTGCGCCTAGCTGCCTGCCTGTCTGTCTGTCTGTCTGTCTGTCTGCCTGTCTGCGTCTGTCAGCCTGTCTGTCGTTCAGGCAGTCAGTCAGTCAGTCAGCCAGCCTGCCTATCTGCACCTACCTGCCTGTCTGTCTGTCTGCCTGCCTGCCTGCGTTTGCCTGTGTGCGTCTGCCTGTCTGTCAACCTGCCTGTCTGTCTGTCAGCCTGCCTGTCTGTCTGCGTCTGTCAGCCTGCCTGCCTGCCTGTCTGTGCCTGCCTGCGTGCCTGCCTGTCACACAATACAGTTTGCCTGTCTGCCTATCTGGCTGCGTCTGTCAGCCTGCCTGTGTCTGCCTGTCTGTCTGCGTCTACCTGTCTGTCTGTCTGTATCTGTCTGTCTGTCTGTGCTTGCCTGTCTGTCTGCGCCTGCCTGCCTGTCTGTCTACCTGCCTGCGTCTGCCTGTCTGCGTCTGTCAGCCTGCCTGCCTGCCTGCGTCTGCCTGTCTGTCTGTCTGTCTGCGTCTGTCAGCCTGTCTGTCTGTCTGCCTGCCTGCGTCTGTCTGTCTGTCTGCCATGCTTTCTCTCTCTCTGTCCCTGCCTGTGTCTGTGTGTTGGTATGTTACCATTGACAGGTGGAAGACACCACACTCCACATCTTGACTTTGCCGTTCACACACCCGCTTTGCCTGGTAACCTAGCAACAATTACAAAGTTCAACTATGTTAGAGCAGTGAAAACAGCCAAATTACTGTCACACAATACAGTTTGTCAGCCTGCCTTCCATCCTGCCGCCTGTCTGTCAGCCTGCCTGTCAGTCAGTCAGTCAGTCAGTCAGTCAGTCAGCCTGCGTCTGTCTGCCTGCGTCTGCCTGTCTGCGTCTGTCAGCCTGCCTGCCTGCCTGTCTGCCTGCGTCTGCCTGTCTGCCAACCTGCCTGTCTGTCTGTCTCTCTGCGTCTGTCAGCATGCCTGCCTGTCTGTCTGTCTGCCTGCCTGTGTGTGTGTCTGTCTGTCAGCCTGCCTGCCTGTCTGTCTGTCTGTCTGCGTCTGTCAGCCTGTCTGTCGTTCAGCCAGTCAGTCAGTCAGTCAGCCTGTCTGTCTGCGTCTGTCAGCCTGTCTGCGTCTGTCAGCCTGCCTGCCTGCCTGTCTGCCTGTGTCTGCCTGTATGCCAACCTGCCTGTCTGTCTGCGTCTGTCAGCATGCCTGCCTGTCTGTCTGTCTGTGTGTCTGTCTGTGTGTCTGTCTGTCTGTTCAACTATGTTAGAGCAGTGAAAACAGCCAAATTACTGTCACACAATACAGTTTGTCAGCCTGCCTTCCATCCTGCCGCCTGTCTGTCAGCCTGCCTGTCAGTCAGTCAGTCAGTCAGTCAGTCAGTCAGTCAGCCTGCGTCTGTCTGCCTGCGTCTGCCTGTCTGCGTCTGTCAGCCTGCCTGCCTGCCTGTCTGCCTGCGTCTGCCTGTCTGTCTGTCTGCGTCTGTCAGCCTGTCTGTGTCTGTCTGTCTGCCTGCCTGCGTCTGCCTGTCTGCGTCTGTCAGCCTGCCTGCCTGCCTGTCTGCCTGTCTGCCAACCTGCCTGTCTGTCTGTCTCTCTGCGTCTGTCAGCATGCCTGCCTGTCTGTCTGTCTGCCTGCCTGTGTGTGTGTCTGTCTGTCAGCCTGCCTGCCTGTCTGTCTGTCTGTCTGTCTGCGTCTGTCAGCCTGTCTGTCGTTCAGCCAGTCAGTCAGTCAGTCAGCCAGCCTGCCTGCGCCTATCTGCCTGCGTCTACCTGTCTGTCTGCGTCTGTCAGCCTGTCTGCGTCTGTCAGCCTGCCTGCCTGCCTGTCTGCCTGCGTCTGCCTGTATGCCAACCTGCCTGTCTGTCTGTCTGCGTCTGTCAGCATGCCTGCCTGTCTGTCTGTCTGTGTGTCTGTCTGTCAGCCTGTCTGTCTGCGCCTGCCTGTCTGTCTACCTGTCGGTCTGCCTGCCTGCGCCTGCCTGTCTGCGCCTATCTGCCGCCTGTCTGTCTGTCTGTCTGTCTGCCTGCCTGTCTGTCAGCCTGTCTGTCAGCCTGTCTGTCTGCGCCTGCCTGCCTGTCTGTCTCCCTTTCGGTCTGCCTGCATCTGCCTGTCTGCGTCTGTCAGCCTGTCTGTCGTTCAGGCAGTCAGTCAGTCAGCCTGCCTGTCTGCACCTATCTGCCTGTCTGTCTGTCTGCCTGCCTGCGTTTGCCTGTCTGCGTCTGCCTGTCTGTCAACCTGCCTGTCTGTCTGTCAGCCTGCCTGTCTGTCTGCGTCTGTCAGCCTGCCTGTCTGTGCCTGCCTGCGTGCCTGCCTGCCTGTCACACAATACAGTTTGCCTGTCTGCCTATCTGGCTGCGTCTGTCAGCCTGCCTGTGTCTGCCTGTCTGTCTGCGTCTACCTGTCTGTCTGTCTGTATCTGTCTGTCTGTCTGTGCTTGCCTGTCTGTCTGCGCCTGCCTGCCTGTCTGTCTACCTGCCTGCGTCTGCCTGTCTGCGTCTGTCAGCCTGCCTGCCTGCCTGCGTCTGCCTGTCTGTCTGTCTGTCTGTCTGCGTCTGTCAGCCTGTCTGTCTGCCATGCTTTCTCTCTCTCTGTCCCTAACTGTGTCTGTGTGTTGGTATGTTACCATTGACAGGTGGAAGACACCACACTTCACATCTTGACTTTGCCGTTCACACACCCGCTTTGCCTGGTAACCTAGCAACAATTACAAAGTTCAACTATGTTAGAGCAGTGAAAACAGCCAAATTACTGTCACACAATACAGTTTGTCAGCCTGCCTTCCATCCTGCCGCCTGTCTGTCAGCCTGCCTGTCAGTCAGTCAGTCAGTCAGTCAGTCAGTCAGTCAGCCTGCGTCTGTCTGCCTGCGTCTGCCTGTCTGCGTCTGTCAGCCTGCCTGCCTGCCTGCGTCTGCCTGTCTGCCAACCTGCCTGTCTGTCTGTCTCTCTGCGTCTGTCAGCATGCCTGCCTGTCTGTCTGTCTGCCTGCCTGTGTGTGTGTCTGTCTGTCAGCCTGCCTGCCTGTCTGTCTGTCTGTCTGCGTCTGCCAGCCTGTCTGTCGTTCAGCCAGTCAGTCAGTCAGTCAGCCTGTCTGTCTGCGTCTGTCAGCCTGTCTGCGTCTGTCAGCCTGCCTGCCTGCCTGTCTGCCTGTGTCTGCCTGTATGCCAACCTGCCTGTCTGTCTGCGTCTGTCAGCATGCCTGCCTGTCTGTCTGTCTGTGTGTCTGTCTGTGTGTCTGTCTGTCTGTTCAACTATGTTAGAGCAGTGAAAACAGCCAAATTACTGTCACACAATACAGTTTGTCAGCCTGCCTTCCATCCTGCCGCCTGTCTGTCAGCCTGCCTGTCAGTCAGTCAGTCAGTCAGTCAGTCAGTCAGCCTGCGTCTGTCTGCCTGCGTCTGCCTGTCTGCGTCTGTCAGCCTGCCTGCCTGCCTGTCTGCCTGCGTCTGCCTGTCTGTCTGTCTGCGTCTGTCAGCCTGTCTGTGTCTGTCTGTCTGCCTGCCTGCGTCTGCCTGTCTGCGTCTGTCAGCCTGCCTGCCTGCCTGTCTGCCTGTCTGCCAACCTGCCTGTCTGTCTGTCTCTCTGCGTCTGTCAGCATGCCTGCCTGTCTGTCTGTCTGCCTGCCTGTGTGTGTGTCTGTCTGTCAGCCTGCCTGCCTGTCTGTCTGTCTGTCTGTCTGCGTCTGTCAGCCTGTCTGTCGTTCAGCCAGTCAGTCAGTCAGTCAGCCAGCCTGCCTGCGCCTATCTGCCTGCGTCTACCTGTCTGTCTGCGTCTGTCAGCCTGTCTGCGTCTGTCAGCCTGCCTGCCTGCCTGTCTGCCTGCGTCTGCCTGTATGCCAACCTGCCTGTCTGTCTGTCTGCGTCTGTCAGCATGCCTGCCTGTCTGTCTGTCTGTGTGTCTGTCTGTCAGCCTGTCTGTCTGCGCCTGCCTGTCTGTCTACCTGTCGGTCTGCCTGCCTGCGCCTGCCTGTCTGCGCCTATCTGCCGCCTGTCTGTCTGTCTGTCTGTCTGCCTGCCTGTCTGTCAGCCTGTCTGTCAGCCTGTCTGTCTGCGCCTGCCTGCCTGTCTGTCTCCCTTTCGGTCTGCCTGCATCTGCCTGTCTGCGTCTGTCAGCCTGTCTGTCGTTCAGGCAGTCAGTCAGTCAGCCTGCCTGTCTGCACCTATCTGCCTGTCTGTCTGTCTGCCTGCCTGCGTTTGCCTGTCTGCGTCTGCCTGTCTGTCAACCTGCCTGTCTGTCTGTCAGCCTGCCTGTCTGTCTGCGTCTGTCAGCCTGCCTGTCTGTGCCTGCCTGCGTGCCTGCCTGCCTGTCACACAATACAGTTTGCCTGTCTGCCTATCTGGCTGAGTCTGTCAGCCTGCCTGTGTCTGCCTGTCTGTCTGCGTCTACCTGTCTGTCTGTCTGTATCTGTCTGTCTGTCTGTGCTTGCCTGTCTGTCTGCGCCTGCCTGCCTGTCTGTCTACCTGCCTGCGTCTGCCTGTCTGCGTCTGTCAGCCTGCCTGCCTGCCTGTCTGCCTGCGTCTGCCTGTCTGTCTGTCTGCGTCTGTCAGCCTGTCTGTCTGTCTGCCTGCCTGGGTCTGCCTGTCTGCGTCTGTCAGCCTGCCTGCCTGCCTGCCTGTCTGCCTGCGTCTGCCTGTCTGCCAACCTGCCTGTCTGTCTGTCTCTCTGCGTCTGTCAGCATGCCTGCCTGTCTGTCTGTCTGCCTGCCTGTGTGTGTGTCTGTCTGTCAGCCTGCCTGCCTGTCTGTCTGTCTGTCTGTCTGCGTCTGTCAGCCTGTCTGTCGTTCAGCCAGTCAGTCAGTCAGTCAGCCAGCCTGCCTGCGCCTATCTGCCTGCGTCTACCTGTCTGTCTGCGTCTGTCAGCCTGTCTGCGTCTGTCAGCCTGCCTGCCTGCCTGTCTGCCTGCGTCTGCCTGTATGCCAACCTGCCTGTCTGTCTGTCTGCGTCTGTCAGCATGCCTGCCTGTCTGTCTGTCTGTGTGTCTGTCTGTCAGCCTGTCTGTCTGCGCCTGCCTGTCTGTCTACCTGTCGGTCTGCCTGCCTGCGCCTGCCTGTCTGCGCCTATCTGCCGCCTGTCTGTGTCTGCCTGCCTGTCTGTCAGCCTGTCTGTCAGCCTGTCTGTCTGCGCCTGCCTGCCTGTCTGTCTCCCTTTCGGTCTGCCTGCATCTGCCTGTCTGCGTCTGTCAGCCTGTCTGTCGTTCAGGCAGTCAGTCAGTCAGCCTGCCTGTCTGCACCTATCTGCCTGTCTGTCTGTTTGCCTGCCTGCGTTTGCCTGTCTGCGTCTGCCTGTCTGTCAACCTGCCTGTCTGTCTGTCAGCCTGCCTGTCTGTCTGCGTCTGTCAGCCTGCCTGTCTGTGCCTGCCTGCGTGCCTGCCTGCCTGTCACACAATACAGTTTGCCTGTCTGCCTATCTGGCTGCGTCTGTCAGCCTGCCTGTGTCTGCCTGTCTGTCTGCGTCTACCTGTCTGTCTGTATGTATCTGTCTGTCTGTCTGTGCTTGCCTGTCTGTCTGCGCCTGCCTGCCTGTCTGTCTACCTGCCTGCGTCTGCCTGTCTGTCTGTCTGTCTGCGTCTGTCAGCCTGTCTGTCTGCCATGCTTTCTCTCTCTCTGTCCCTGCCTGTGTCTGTGTGTTGGTATGTTACCATTGACAGGTGGAAGACACCACACTCCACATCTTGACTTTGCCGTTCACACACCCGCTTTGCCTGGTAACCTAGCAACAATTACAAAGTTCAACTATGTTAGAGCAGTGAAAACAGCCAAATTACTGTCACACAATACAGTTTGTCAGCCTGCCTTCCATCCTGCCGCCTGTCTGTCAGCCTGCCTGTAAGTCAGTCAGTCAGTCAGTCAGTCAGCCTGCGTCTGTCTGCCTGCGTCTGCCTGTCTGCGTCTGTCAGCCTGCCTGCCTGCCTGTCTGCCTGTCTGCCAACCTGCCTGTCTGTCTGTCTCTCTGCGTCTGTCAGCATGCCTGCCTGTCTGTCTGTCTGCCTGCCTGTGTGTGTGTCTGTCTGTCTGTCAGCCTGCCTGTCTGTCTGTCTGTCTGCGTCTGTCAGCCTGTCTGTCGTTCAGCCAGTCAGTCAGTCAGTCAGCCTGTCTGTCTGCGTCTGTCAGCCTGTCTGCGTCTGTCAGCCTGCCTGCCTGCCTGTCTGCCTGTGTCTGCCTGTATGCCAACCTGCCTGTCTGTCTGCGTCTGTCAGCATGCCTGCCTGTCTGTCTGTCTGTGTGTCTGTCTGTGTGTCTGTCTGTCAGCCTGTCTGTCTGCGCCTGCCTGTCTGTCTACCTGTCGGTCTGCCTGCCTGCGCCTGTCTGCGCCTAGCTGCCTGCCTGTCTGTCTGTCTGTCTGTCTGCCTGTCTGCGTCTGTCAGCCTGTCTGTCGTTCAGGCAGTCAGTCAGTCAGTCAGCCAGCCTGCCTATCTGCACCTACCTGCCTGTCTGTCTGTCTGCCTGCCTGCCTGCGTTTGCCTGTGTGCGTCTGCCTGTCTGTCAACCTGCCTGTCTGTCTGTCAGCCTGCCTGTCTGTCTGCGTCTGTCAGCCTGCCTGCCTGCCTGTCTGTGCCTGCCTGCGTGCCTGCCTGTCACACAATACAGTTTGCCTGTCTGCCTATCTGGCTGCGTCTGTCAGCCTGCCTGTGTCTGCCTGTCTGTCTGCGTCTACCTGTCTGTCTGTCTGTATCTGTCTGTCTGTCTGTGCTTGCCTGTCTGTCTGCGCCTGCCTGCCTGTCTGTCTACCTGCCTGCGTCTGCCTGTCTGCGTCTGTCAGCCTGCCTGCCTGCCTGCGTCTGCCTGTCTGTCTGTCTGTCTGCGTCTGTCAGCCTGTCTGTCTGTCTGCCTGCCTGCGTCTGTCTGTCTGTCTGCCATGCTTTCTCTCTCTCTGTCCCTGCCTGTGTCTGTGTGTTGGTATGTTACCATTGACAGGTGGAAGACACCACACTCCACATCTTGACTTTGCCGTTCACACACCCGCTTTGCCTGGTAACCTAGCAACAATTACAAAGTTCAACTATGTTAGAGCAGTGAAAACAGCCAAATTACTGTCACACAATACAGTTTGTCAGCCTGCCTTCCATCCTGCCGCCTGTCTGTCAGCCTGCCTGTCAGTCAGTCAGTCAGTCAGTCAGTCAGTCAGTCAGTCAGTCAGCCTGCGTCTGTCTGCCTGCGTCTGCCTGTCTGCGTCTGTCAGCCTGCCTGCCTGCCTGTCTGCCTGCGTCTGCCTGTCTGCCAACCTGCCTGTCTGTCTGTCTCTCTGCGTCTGTCAGCATGCCTGCCTGTCTGTCTGTCTGCCTGCCTGTGTGTGTGTCTGTCTGTCAGCCTGCCTGCCTGTCTGTCTGTCTGTCTGCGTCTGTCAGCCTGTCTGTCGTTCAGCCAGTCAGTCAGTCAGTCAGCCTGTCTGTCTGCGTCTGTCAGCCTGTCTGCGTCTGTCAGCCTGCCTGCCTGCCTGTCTGCCTGTGTCTGCCTGTATGCCAACCTGCCTGTCTGTCTGCGTCTGTCAGCATGCCTGCCTGTCTGTCTGTCTGTGTGTCTGTCTGTGTGTCTGTCTGTCTGTTCAACTATGTTAGAGCAGTGAAAACAGCCAAATTACTGTCACACAATACAGTTTGTCAGCCTGCCTTCCATCCTGCCGCCTGTCTGTCAGCCTGCCTGTCAGTCAGTCAGTCAGTCAGTCAGCCTGCGTCTGTCTGCCTGCGTCTGCCTGTCTGCGTCTGTCAGCCTGCCTGCCTGCCTGTCTGCCTGCGTCTGCCTGTCTGTCTGTCTGCGTCTGTCAGCCTGTCTGTGTCTGTCTGTCTGCCTGCCTGCGTCTGCCTGTCTGCGTCTGTCAGCCTGCCTGCCTGCCTGTCTGCCTGTCTGCCAACCTGCCTGTCTGTCTGTCTCTCTGCGTCTGTCAGCATGCCTGCCTGTCTGTCTGTCTGCCTGCCTGTGTGTGTGTCTGTCTGTCAGCCTGCCTGCCTGTCTGTCTGTCTGTCTGTCTGCGTCTGTCAGCCTGTCTGTCGTTCAGCCAGTCAGTCAGTCAGTCAGCCAGCCTGCCTGCGCCTATCTGCCTGCGTCTACCTGTCTGTCTGCGTCTGTCAGCCTGTCTGCGTCTGTCAGCCTGCCTGCCTGCCTGTCTGCCTGCGTCTGCCTGTATGCCAACCTGCCTGTCTGTCTGTCTGCGTCTGTCAGCATGCCTGCCTGTCTGTCTGTCTGTGTGTCTGTCTGTCAGCCTGTCTGTCTGCGCCTGCCTGTCTGTCTACCTGTCGGTCTGCCTGCCTGCGCCTGCCTGTCTGCGCCTATCTGCCGCCTGTCTGTCTGTCTGTCTGTCTGCCTGCCTGTCTGTCAGCCTGTCTGTCAGCCTGTCTGTCTGCGCCTGCCTGCCTGTCTGTCTCCCTTTCGGTCTGCCTGCATCTGCCTGTCTGCGTCTGTCAGCCTGTCTGTCGTTCAGGCAGTCAGTCAGTCAGCCTGCCTGTCTGCACCTATCTGCCTGTCTGTCTGTCTGCCTGCCTGCGTTTGCCTGTCTGCGTCTGCCTGTCTGTCAACCTGCCTGTCTGTCTGTCAGCCTGCCTGTCTGTCTGCGTCTGTCAGCCTGCCTGTCTGTGCCTGCCTGCGTGCCTGCCTGCCTGTCACACAATACAGTTTGCCTGTCTGCCTATCTGGCTGCGTCTGTCAGCCTGCCTGTGTCTGCCTGTCTGTCTGCGTCTACCTGTCTGTCTGTCTGTATCTGTCTGTCTGTCTGTGCTTGCCTGTCTGTCTGCGCCTGCCTGCCTGTCTGTCTACCTGCCTGCGTCTGCCTGTCTGCGTCTGTCAGCCTGCCTGCCTGCCTGCGTCTGCCTGTCTGTCTGTCTGTCTGTCTGTCTGCGTCTGTCAGCCTGTCTGTCTGCCATGCTTTCTCTCTCTCTGTCCCTGCCTGTGTCTGTGTGTTGGTATGTTACCATTGACAGGTGGAAGACACCACACTTCACATCTTGACTTTGCCGTTCACACACCCGCTTTGCCTGGTAACCTAGCAACAATTACAAAGTTCAACTATGTTAGAGCAGTGAAAACAGCCAAATTACTGTCACACAATACAGTTTGTCAGCCTGCCTTCCATCCTGCCGCCTGTCTGTCAGCCTGCCTGTCAGTCAGTCAGTCAGTCAGTCAGTCAGTCAGTCAGTCAGTCAGTCAGTCAGCCTGCGTCTGTCTGCCTGCGTCTGCCTGTCTGCGTCTGTCAGCCTGCCTGCCTGCCTGTCTGCCTGCGTCTGCCTGTCTGCCAACCTGCCTGTCTGTCTGTCTCTCTGCGTCTGTCAGCATGCCTGCCTGTCTGTCTGTCTGCCTGCCTGTGTGTGTGTCTGTCTGTCAGCCTGCCTGCCTGTCTGTCTGTCTGTCTGCGTCTGTCAGCCTGTCTGTCGTTCAGCCAGTCAGTCAGTCAGTCAGCCTGTCTGTCTGCGTCTGTCAGCCTGTCTGCGTCTGTCAGCCTGTCTGCCTGTGTCTGCCTGTATGCCAACCTGCCTGTCTGTCTGCGTCTGTCAGCATGCCTGCCTGTCTGTCTGTCTGTGTGTCTGTCTGTGTGTCTGTCTGTCTGTTCAACTATGTTAGAGCAGTGAAAACAGCCAAATTACTGTCACACAATACAGTTTGTCAGCCTGCCTTCCATCCTGCCGCCTGTCTGTCAGCCTGCCTGTCAGTCAGTCAGTCAGTCAGTCAGTCAGTCAGCCTGCGTCTGTCTGCCTGCGTCTGCCTGTCTGCGTCTGTCAGCCTGCCTGCCTGCCTGTCTGCCTGTCTGTCTGTCTGCGTCTGTCAGCCTGTCTGTGTCTGTCTGTCTGCCTGCCTGCGTCTGCCTGTCTGCGTCTGTCAGCCTGCCTGCCTGCCTGTCTGCCTGTCTGCCAACCTGCCTGTCTGTCTGTCTCTCTGCGTCTGTCAGCATGCCTGCCTGTCTGTCTGTCTGCCTGCCTGTGTGTGGGTCTGTCTGTCAGCCTGCCTGCCTGTCTGTCTGTCTGTCTGCGTCTGTCAGCCTGTCTGTCGTTCAGCCAGTCAGTCAGTCAGCCAGCCTGCCTGCGCCTATCTGCCTGCGTCTACCTGTCTGTCTGCGTCTGTCAGCCTGTCTGCGTCTG
This sequence comes from Gymnocephalus cernua, assembly GCA_023631565.1. Taxonomy (NCBI): domain Eukaryota; kingdom Metazoa; phylum Chordata; class Actinopteri; order Perciformes; family Percidae; genus Gymnocephalus; species Gymnocephalus cernua. The sequence continues at coordinate 1,503,404 of JALJEH010000025.1, read as the reverse complement.
TCAGCCTGCCTGCCTGCCTGTCTGCCTGCGTCTGCCTGTATGCCAACCTGCCTGTCTGTCTGTCTGCGTCTGTCAGCATGCCTGCCTGTCTGTCTGTCTGTGTGTCTGTCTGTCTGCCTGCCTGTCTGTCAGCCTGTCTGTCAGCCTGTCTGTCTGCGCCTGCCTGCCTGTCTGTCTCCCTTTCGGTCTGCCTGCATCTGCCTGTCTGCGTCTGTCAGCCTGTCTGTCGTTCAGGCAGTCAGTCAGTCAGCCTGCCTGTCTGCACCTATCTGCCTGTCTGTCTGTCTGCCTGCCTGCGTTTGCCTGTCTGCGTCTGCCTGTCTGTCAACCTGCCTGTCTGTGTGTGTGTCTGTCTGTCAGCCTGCCTGCCTGTCTGTCTGTCTGCGTCTGTCAGCCTGTCTGTCGTTCAGCCAGTCAGTCAGTCAGTCAGCCAGCCTGCCTGCGCCTATCTGCCTGCGTCTACCTGTCTGTCTGCGTCTGTCAGCCTGTCTGCGTCTGTCAGCCTGCCTGTCTGCCTGCGTCTGCCTGTATGCCAACCTGCCTGTCTGTCTGTCTGCGTCTGTCAGCATGCCTGCCTGTCTGTCTGTCTGTGTGTCTGTCTGTCAGCCTGTCTGTCTGCGCCTGCCTGTCTGTCTACCTGTCGGTCTGCCTGCCTGCGCCTGCCTGTCTGCGCCTATCTGCCGCCTGTCTGTCTGTCTGTCTGCCTGCCTGTCTGTCAGCCTGTCTGTCAGCCTGTCTGTCTGCGCCTGCCTGCCTGTCTGTCTCCCTTTCGGTCTGCCTGCATCTGCCTGTCTGCGTCTGTCAGCCTGTCTGTCGTTCAGGCAGTCAGTCAGTCAGCCTGCCTGTCTGCACCTATCTGCCTGTCTGTCTGTCTGCCTGCCTGCGTTTGCCTGTCTGCGTCTGCCTGTCTGTCAACCTGCCTGTCTGTCTGTCAGCCTGCCTGTCTGTCTGCGTCTGTCAGCCTGCCTGTCTGTGCCTGCCTGCGTGCCTGCCTGCCTGTCACACAATACAGTTTGCCTGTCTGCCTATCTGGCTGCGTCTGTCAGCCTGCCTGTGTCTGCCTGTCTGTCTGCGTCTACCTGTCTGTCTGTCTGTATCTGTCTGTCTGTCTGTGCTTGCCTGTCTGTCTGCGCCTGCCTGCCTGTCTGTCTACCTGCCTGCGTCTGCCTGTCTGCGTCTGTCAGCCTGCCTGCCTGCCTGCGTCTGCCTGTCTGTCTGTCTGTCTGCGTCTGTCAGCCTGTCTGTCTGTCTGCCTGCCTGCGTCTGTCTGTCTGTCTGCCATGCTTTCTCTCTCTCTGTCCCTGCCTGTGTCTGTGTGTTGGTATGTTACCATTGACAGGTGGAAGACACCACACTCCACATCTTGACTTTGCCGTTCACACACCCGCTTTGCCTGGTAACCTAGCAACAATTACAAAGTTCAACTATGTTAGAGCAGTGAAAACAGCCAAATTACTGTCACACAATACAGTTTGTCAGCCTGCCTTCCATCCTGCCGCCTGTCTGTCAGCCTGCCAGTCAGTCAGTCAGTCAGTCAGTCAGTCAGTCAGTCAGCCTGCGTCTGTCTGCCTGCGTCTGCCTGTCTGCGTCTGTCAGCCTGCCTGCCTGCCTGTCTGCCTGCGTCTGCCTGTCTGCCAACCTGCCTGTCTGTCTGTCTCTCTGCGTCTGTCAGCATGCCTGCCTGTCTGTCTGTCTGCCTGCCTGTGTGTGTGTCTGTCTGTCAGCCTGCCTGCCTGTCTGTCTGTCTGTCTGCGTCTGTCAGCCTGTCTGTCGTTCAGCCAGTCAGTCAGTCAGTCAGCCTGTCTGTCTGCGTCTGTCAGCCTGTCTGCGTCTGTCAGCCTGCCTGCCTGCCTGTCTGCCTGTGTCTGCCTGTATGCCAACCTGCCTGTCTGTCTGCGTCTGTCAGCATGCCTGCCTGTCTGTCTGTCTGTGTGTCTGTCTGTGTGTCTGTCTGTCTGTTCAACTATGTTAGAGCAGTGAAAACAGCCAAATTACTGTCACACAATACAGTTTGTCAGCCTGCCTTCCATCCTGCCGCCTGTCTGTCAGCCTGCCTGTCAGTCAGTCAGTCAGTCAGTCAGTCAGCCTGCGTCTGTCTGCCTGCGTCTGCCTGTCTGCGTCTGTCAGCCTGCCTGCCTGCCTGTCTGCCTGCGTCTGCCTGTCTGCCAACCTGCCTGTCTGTCTGTCTCTCTGCGTCAGTCAGCATGCCTGCATGTCTGTCTGTCTGCCTGCCTGTGTGTGTGTCTGTCTGTCAGCCTGCCTGCCTGTCTGTCTGTCTGCGTCTGTCATCCTGTCTGTCTGCCTGCGTCTGCCTGTCTGTCAACCTGCCTGTCTGTCTGTCAGCCTGCCTGTCTGTCTGTGTCTGTCAGCCTGCCTGCCTGCCTGTCTGTGCCTGCCTGCCTGCCTGTCACACAATACAGTTTGCCTGTCTGCCTATCTGGCTGCGTCTGTCAGCCTGCCTGTGTCTGCCTGTCTGTCTGCGTCTACCTGTCTGTCTGTCTGTATCTGTCTGTCTGTCTGTGCTTGCCTGTCTGTCTGCGCCTGCCTGCCTGTCTGTCTACCTGCCTGCGTCTGCCTGTCTGCGTCTGTCAGCCTGCCTGCCTGCCTGTCTGCCTGCGCCTGCCTGTCTGCCAACCTGCCTGTCTGTCTGTCTGTCTCTCTGCGTCTGTCAGCATGCCTGCCTGTCTGTCTGTCTGCCTGCCTGTGTGTGTGTCTGTCTGTCAGCCTGCCTGTCTGTCTGTCTGCGTCTGTCAGCCTGTCTGTCGTTCAGCCAGTCAGTCACTCAGTCAGCCAGCCTGCCTGCGCCTATCTGCCTGCGTCTACCTGTCTGTCTGCGTCTGTCAGCCTGTCTGCGTCTGTCAGCCTGCCTGCCTGCCTGTCTGCCTGCGTCTGCCTGTATGCCAACCTGCCTGTCTGTCTGTCTGCGTCTGTCAGCATGCCTGTCTGTCTACCTGCCTGCGTCTGCCTGTCTGCGTCTGTCAGCCTGCCTGCCTGCCTGTCTGCCTGCGTCTGCCTGTCTGCCAACCTGCCTGTCTGTCTGTCTGTCTGTCTCTCTGCGTCTGTCAGCATGCCTGCCTGTCTGTCTGTCTGCCTGCCTGTGTGTGTGTCTGTCTGTCAGCCTGCCTGCCTGCCTGTCTGTCTCTCTGCGTCTGTCAGCATGCCTGCCTGTGTGTGTGTCAGCCTGCCAGTCTGCCTGCGTCTGTCTGTGCTTGCCTGTCTGTCTGCGCCTGCCTGCCTGTCTGTCTACCTGCCTGCGTCTGCCTGTCTGCGTCTGTCAGCCTGGCTGTCAGTCAGTCAGCCTGCCTGTCTGCACCTATCTGCCTGTCTGTCTGTCTGCCTGCCTGCGTTTGCCTGTCTGCGTCTGCCTGTCTGTCAACCTGCCTGTCTGTCTGTCAGCCTGCCTGTCTGTCTGCGTCTGTCAGCCTGCCTGTCTGTGCCTGCCTGCGTGCCTGCCTGCCTGTCACACAATACAGTTTGCCTGTCTGCCTATCTGGCTGCGTCTGTCTGCCTGCCTGCGTCTGCCTGTCTGCGTCTGTCAGCCTGCCTGCCTGCCTGTCTGCCTGCGTCTGCCTGTCTGCCAACCTGCCTGTCTGTCTGTCTGTCTCTCTGCGTCTGTCAGCATGCCTGCCTGTCTGTCTGTCTGCCTGCCTGTGTGTGTGTCTGTCTGTCAGCCTGCCTGCCTGCGCCTATCTGCCTGCGTCTGTCAGCCTGTCTGTCGTTCAGCCAGTCAGTCAGTCAGTCAGCCAGCCTGCCTGCGCCTATCTGCCTGCGTCTACCTGTCTGTCTGCGTCTGTCAGCCTGTCTGCGTCTGTCAGCCTGCCTGCCTGCCTGTCTGCCTGCGTCTGCCTGTATGCCAACCTGCCTGTCTGTCTGTCTGCGTCTGTCAGCATGCCTGCCTGTCTGTCTGTCTGTGTGTCTGTCTGTCAGCCTGTCTGTCTGCGCCTGCCTGTCTGTCTACCTGTCGGTCTGCCTGCCTGCGCCTGCCTGTCTGCGCCTATCTGCCGCCTGTCTGTCTGTCTGTCTGTCTGCCTGCCTGTCTGTCAGCCTGTCTGTCAGCCTGTCTGTCTGCGCCTGCCTGCCTGTCTGTCTCCCTTTCGGTCTGCCTGCATCTGCCTGTCTGCGTCTGTCAGCCTGTCTGTCGTTCAGGCAGTCAGTCAGTCAGCCTGCCTGTCTGCACCTATCTGCCTGTCTGTCTGTCTGCCTGCCTGCGTTTGCCTGTCTGCGTCTGCCTGTCTGTCAACCTGCCTGTCTGTCTGTCAGCCTGCCTGTCTGTCTGCGTCTGTCAGCCTGCCTGTCTGTGCCTGCCTGCGTGCCTGCCTGCCTGTCACACAATACAGTTTGCCTGTCTGCCTATCTGGCTGCGTCTGTCAGCCTGCCTGTGTCTGCCTGTCTGTCTGCGTCTACCTGTCTGTCTGTCTGTATCTGTCTGTCTGTCTGTGCTTGCCTGTCTGTCTGCCTGCCTGCGTCTGCCTGTCTGCGTCTGTCAGCCTGCCTGCCTGCCTGTCTGCCTGCCAACCTGCCTGTCTGTCTGTCTCTCTGCGTCTGTCAGCATGCCTGCCTGTCTGTCTGTCTGCCTGCCTGTGTGTGTGTCTGTCTGTCAGCCTGCCTGCCTGTCTGTCTGTCTGTCTGTCTGCGTCTGTCAGCCTGTCTGTCGTTCAGCCAGTCAGTCAGTCAGTCAGCCAGCCTGCCTGCGCCTATCTGCCTGCGTCTACCTGTCTGTCTGCGTCTGTCAGCCTGTCTGCGTCTGTCAGCCTGCCTGCCTGCCTGTCTGCCTGCGTCTGCCTGTATGCCAACCTGCCTGTCTGTCTGTCTGCGTCTGTCAGCATGCCTGCCTGTCTGTCTGTCTGTGTGTCTGTCTGTCAGCCTGTCTGTCTGCGCCTGCCTGTCTGTCTACCTGTCGGTCTGCCTGCCTGCGCCTGCCTGTCTGCGCCTATCTGCCGCCTGTCTGTCTGTCTGTCTGTCTGCCTGCCTGTCTGTCAGCCTGTCTGTCAGCCTGTCTGTCTGCGCCTGCCTGCCTGTCTGTCTCCCTTTCGGTCTGCCTGCATCTGCCTGTCTGCGTCTGTCAGCCTGTCTGTCGTTCAGGCAGTCAGTCAGTCAGCCTGCCTGTCTGCACCTATCTGCCTGTCTGTCTGTCTGCCTGCCTGCGTTTGCCTGTCTGCGTCTGCCTGTCTGTCAACCTGCCTGTCTGTCTGTCAGCCTGCCTGTCTGTCTGCGTCTGTCAGCCTGCCTGTCTGTGCCTGCCTGCGTGCCTGCCTGCCTGTCACACAATACAGTTTGCCTGTCTGCCTATCTGGCTGCGTCTGTCAGCCTGCCTGTGTCTGCCTGTCTGTCTGCGTCTACCTGTCTGTCTGTCTGTATCTGTCTGTCTGTCTGTGCTTGCCTGTCTGTCTGCGCCTGCCTGCCTGTCTGTCTACCTGCCTGCGTCTGCCTGTCTGCGTCTGTCAGCCTGCCTGCCTGCCTGCGTCTGCCTGTCTGTCTGTCTGTCTGTCTGTCTGCGTCTGTCAGCCTGTCTGTCTGCCATGCTTTCTCTCTCTCTGTCCCTGCCTGTGTCTGTGTGTTGGTATGTTACCATTGACAGGTGGAAGACACCACACTTCACATCTTGACTTTGCCGTTCACACACCCGCTTTGCCTGGTAACCTAGCAACAATTACAAAGTTCAACTATGTTAGAGCAGTGAAAACAGCCAAATTACTGTCACACAATACAGTTTGTCAGCCTGCCTTCCATCCTGCCGCCTGTCTGTCAGCCTGCCTGTCAGTCAGTCAGTCAGTCAGTCAGTCAGTCAGTCAGTCAGCCTGCGTCTGTCTGCCTGCGTCTGCCTGTCTGCGTCTGTCAGCCTGCCTGCCTGCCTGTCTGCCTGCGTCTGCCTGTCTGCCAACCTGCCTGTCTGTCTGTCTCTCTGCGTCTGTCAGCATGCCTGCCTGTCTGTCTGTCTGCCTGCCTGTGTGTGTGTCTGTCTGTCAGCCTGCCTGCCTGTCTGTCTGTCTGTCTGCGTCTGTCAGCCTGTCTGTCGTTCAGCCAGTCAGTCAGTCAGTCAGCCTGTCTGTCTGCGTCTGTCAGCCTGTCTGCGTCTGTCAGCCTGCCTGCCTGCCTGTCTGCCTGTGTCTGCCTGTATGCCAACCTGCCTGTCTGTCTGCGTCTGTCAGCATGCCTGCCTGTCTGTCTGTCTGTGTGTCTGTCTGTGTGTCTGTCTGTGTGTCTGTCTGTCAGCCTGTCTGTCTGCGCCTGCCTGTCTGTCTACCTGTCGGTCTGCCTGCCTGCGCCTGTCTGCGCCTAGCTGCCTGCCTGTCTGTCTGTCTGCCTGTCTGCGTCTGTCAGCCTGTCTGTCGTTCAGGCAGTCAGTCAGTCAGTCAGCCAGCCTGCACCTATCTGCCTGTCTGTCTGTCTGTCTGCCTGCCTGCGTTTGCCTGTGTGCGTCTGCCTGTCTGTCAACCTGCCTGTCTGTCTGTCAGCCTGCCTGTCTGTCTGCGTCTGTCAGCCTGCCTGCCTGCCTGTCTGTGCCTGCCTGCGTGCCTGCCTGCCTGTCACACAATACAGTTTGCCTGTCTGCCTATCTGGCTGCGTCTGTCAGCCTGCCTGTGTCTGCCTGTCTGTCTGCGTCTACCTGTCTGTCTGTCTGTATCTGTCTGTCTGTCTGTGCTTGCCTGTCTGTCTGCGCCTGCCTGCCTGTCTGTCTACCTGCCTGCGTCTGCCTGTCTGCGTCTGTCAGCCTGCCTGCCTGCCTGTCTGCCTGCGTCTGCCTGTCTGTCTGTCTGCGTCTGTCAGCCTGTCTGTCTGTCTGCCTGCCTGGGTCTGCCTGTCTGCGTCTGTCAGCCTGCCTGCCTGCCTGCCTGTCTGCCTGCGTCTGCCTGTCTGCCAACCTGCCTGTCTGTCTGTCTCTCTGCGTCTGTCAGCATGCCTGCCTGTCTGTCTGTCTGCCTGCCTGTGTGTGGGTCTGTCTGTCAGCCTGCCTGCCTGTCTGTCTGTCTGTCTGCGTCTGTCAGCCTGTCTGTCGTTCAGCCAGTCAGTCAGTCAGCCAGCCTGCCTGCGCCTATCTGCCTGCGTCTACCTGTCTGTCTGCGTCTGTCAGCCTGTCTGCGTCTGTCAGCCTGCCTGCCTGCCTGTCTGCCTGCGTCTGCCTGTATGCCAACCTGCCTGTCTGTCTGTCTGCGTCTGTCAGCATGCCTGCCTGTCTGTCTGTCTGTGTGTCTGTCTGTCTGCCTGCCTGTCTGTCAGCCTGTCTGTCAGCCTGTCTGTCTGCGCCTGCCTGCCTGTCTGTCTCCCTTTCGGTCTGCCTGCATCTGCCTGTCTGCGTCTGTCAGCCTGTCTGTCGTTCAGGCAGTCAGTCAGTCAGCCTGCCTGTCTGCACCTATCTGCCTGTCTGTCTGTCTGCCTGCCTGCGTTTGCCTGTCTGCGTCTGCCTGTCTGTCAACCTGCCTGTCTGTGTGTGTGTCTGTCTGTCAGCCTGCCTGCCTGTCTGTCTGTCTGCGTCTGTCAGCCTGTCTGTCGTTCAGCCAGTCAGTCAGTCAGTCAGCCAGCCTGCCTGCGCCTATCTGCCTGCGTCTACCTGTCTGTCTGCGTCTGTCAGCCTGTCTGCGTCTGTCAGCCTGCCTGTCTGCCTGCGTCTGCCTGTATGCCAACCTGCCTGTCTGTCTGTCTGCGTCTGTCAGCATGCCTGCCTGTCTGTCTGTCTGTGTGTCTGTCTGTCAGCCTGTCTGTCTGCGCCTGCCTGTCTGTCTACCTGTCGGTCTGCCTGCCTGCGCCTGCCTGTCTGCGCCTATCTGCCGCCTGTCTGTCTGTCTGTCTGCCTGCCTGTCTGTCAGCCTGTCTGTCAGCCTGTCTGTCTGCGCCTGCCTGCCTGTCTGTCTCCCTTTCGGTCTGCCTGCATCTGCCTGTCTGCGTCTGTCAGCCTGTCTGTCGTTCAGGCAGTCAGTCAGTCAGCCTGCCTGTCTGCACCTATCTGCCTGTCTGTCTGTCTGCCTGCCTGCGTTTGCCTGTCTGCGTCTGCCTGTCTGTCAACCTGCCTGTCTGTCTGTCAGCCTGCCTGTCTGTCTGCGTCTGTCAGCCTGCCTGTCTGTGCCTGCCTGCGTGCCTGCCTGCCTGTCACACAATACAGTTTGCCTGTCTGCCTATCTGGCTGCGTCTGTCAGCCTGCCTGTGTCTGCCTGTCTGTCTGCGTCTACCTGTCTGTCTGTCTGTATCTGTCTGTCTGTCTGTGCTTGCCTGTCTGTCTGCGCCTGCCTGCCTGTCTGTCTACCTGCCTGCGTCTGCCTGTCTGCGTCTGTCAGCCTGCCTGCCTGCCTGCGTCTGCCTGTCTGTCTGTCTGTCTGCGTCTGTCAGCCTGTCTGTCTGTCTGCCTGCCTGCGTCTGTCTGTCTGTCTGCCATGCTTTCTCTCTCTCTGTCCCTGCCTGTGTCTGTGTGTTGGTATGTTACCATTGACAGGTGGAAGACACCACACTCCACATCTTGACTTTGCCGTTCACACACCCGCTTTGCCTGGTAACCTAGCAACAATTACAAAGTTCAACTATGTTAGAGCAGTGAAAACAGCCAAATTACTGTCACACAATACAGTTTGTCAGCCTGCCTTCCATCCTGCCGCCTGTCTGTCAGCCTGCCTGTCAGTCAGTCAGTCAGTCAGTCAGTCAGTCAGTCAGTCAGCCTGCGTCTGTCTGCCTGCGTCTGCCTGTCTGCGTCTGTCAGCCTGCCTGCCTGCCTGTCTGCCTGCGTCTGCCTGTCTGCCAACCTGCCTGTCTGTCTGTCTCTCTGCGTCTGTCAGCATGCCTGCCTGTCTGTCTGTCTGCCTGCCTGTGTGTGTGTCTGTCTGTCAGCCTGCCTGCCTGTCTGTCTGTCTGTCTGCGTCTGTCAGCCTGTCTGTCGTTCAGCCAGTCAGTCAGTCAGTCAGCCTGTCTGTCTGCGTCTGTCAGCCTGTCTGCGTCTGTCAGCCTGCCTGCCTGCCTGTCTGCCTGTGTCTGCCTGTATGCCAACCTGCCTGTCTGTCTGCGTCTGTCAGCATGCCTGCCTGTCTGTCTGTCTGTGTGTCTGTCTGTGTGTCTGTCTGTCTGTTCAACTATGTTAGAGCAGTGAAAACAGCCAAATTACTGTCACACAATACAGTTTGTCAGCCTGCCTTCCATCCTGCCGCCTGTCTGTCAGCCTGCCTGTCAGTCAGTCAGTCAGTCAGTCAGTCAGCCTGCGTCTGTCTGCCTGCGTCTGCCTGTCTGCGTCTGTCAGCCTGCCTGCCTGCCTGTCTGCCTGCGTCTGCCTGTCTGCCAACCTGCCTGTCTGTCTGTCTCTCTGCGTCAGTCAGCATGCCTGCATGTCTGTCTGTCTGCCTGCCTGTGTGTGTGTCTGTCTGTCAGCCTGCCTGCCTGTCTGTCTGTCTGCGTCTGTCATCCTGTCTGTCTGCCTGCGTCTGCCTGTCTGTCAACCTGCCTGTCTGTCTGTCAGCCTGCCTGTCTGTCTGTGTCTGTCAGCCTGCCTGCCTGCCTGTCTGTGCCTGCCTGCCTGCCTGTCACACAATACAGTTTGCCTGTCTGCCTATCTGGCTGCGTCTGTCAGCCTGCCTGTGTCTGCCTGTCTGTCTGCGTCTACCTGTCTGTCTGTCTGTATCTGTCTGTCTGTCTGTGCTTGCCTGTCTGTCTGCGCCTGCCTGCCTGTCTGTCTACCTGCCTGCGTCTGCCTGTCTGCGTCTGTCAGCCTGCCTGCCTGCCTGTCTGCCTGCGCCTGCCTGTCTGCCAACCTGCCTGTCTGTCTGTCTGTCTCTCTGCGTCTGTCAGCATGCCTGCCTGTCTGTCTGTCTGCCTGCCTGTGTGTGTGTCTGTCTGTCAGCCTGCCTGTCTGTCTGTCTGCGTCTGTCAGCCTGTCTGTCGTTCAGCCAGTCAGTCACTCAGTCAGCCAGCCTGCCTGCGCCTATCTGCCTGCGTCTACCTGTCTGTCTGCGTCTGTCAGCCTGTCTGCGTCTGTCAGCCTGCCTGCCTGCCTGTCTGCCTGCGTCTGCCTGTATGCCAACCTGCCTGTCTGTCTGTCTGCGTCTGTCAGCATGCCTGTCTGTCTACCTGCCTGCGTCTGCCTGTCTGCGTCTGTCAGCCTGCCTGCCTGCCTGTCTGCCTGCGTCTGCCTGTCTGCCAACCTGCCTGTCTGTCTGTCTGTCTGTCTCTCTGCGTCTGTCAGCATGCCTGCCTGTCTGTCTGTCTGCCTGCCTGTGTGTGTGTCTGTCTGTCAGCCTGCCTGCCTGCCTGTCTGTCTCTCTGCGTCTGTCAGCATGCCTGCCTGTGTGTGTGTCAGCCTGCCAGTCTGCCTGCGTCTGTCTGTGCTTGCCTGTCTGTCTGCGCCTGCCTGCCTGTCTGTCTACCTGCCTGCGTCTGCCTGTCTGCGTCTGTCAGCCTGGCTGTCAGTCAGTCAGCCTGCCTGTCTGCACCTATCTGCCTGTCTGTCTGTCTGCCTGCCTGCGTTTGCCTGTCTGCGTCTGCCTGTCTGTCAACCTGCCTGTCTGTCTGTCAGCCTGCCTGTCTGTCTGCGTCTGTCAGCCTGCCTGTCTGTGCCTGCCTGCGTGCCTGCCTGCCTGTCACACAATACAGTTTGCCTGTCTGCCTATCTGGCTGCGTCTGTCTGCCTGCCTGCGTCTGCCTGTCTGCGTCTGTCAGCCTGCCTGCCTGCCTGTCTGCCTGCGTCTGCCTGTCTGCCAACCTGCCTGTCTGTCTGTCTGTCTCTCTGCGTCTGTCAGCATGCCTGCCTGTCTGTCTGTCTGCCTGCCTGTGTGTGTGTCTGTCTGTCAGCCTGCCTGCCTGCGCCTATCTGCCTGCGTCTGTCAGCCTGTCTGTCGTTCAGCCAGTCAGTCAGTCAGTCAGCCAGCCTGCCTGCGCCTATCTGCCTGCGTCTACCTGTCTGTCTGCGTCTGTCAGCCTGTCTGCGTCTGTAAGCCTGCCTGCCTGTCTGCCTGCGTCTGCCTGTATGCCAACCTGCCTGTCTGTCTGTCTGCGTCTGTCAGCATGCCTGCCTGTCTGTCTGTCTGTGTGTCTGTCTGTCAGCCTGTCTGTCTGCGCCTGCCTGTCTGTCTACCTGTCGGTCTGCCTGCCTGCGCCTGCCTGTCTGCGCCTATCTGCCGCCTGTCTGTCTGTCTGTCTGTCTGTCTGCCTGCCTGTCTGTCAGCCTGTCTGTCAGCCTGTCTGTCTGCGCCTGCCTGCCTGTCTGTCTCCCTTTCGGTCTGCCTGCATCTGCCTGTCTGCGTCTGTCAGCCTGTCTGTCGTTCAGGCAGTCAGTCAGTCAGCCTGCCTGTCTGCACCTATCTGCCTGTCTGTCTGTCTGCCTGCCTGCGTTTGCCTGTCTGCGTCTGCCTGTCTGTCAACCTGCCTGTCTGTCTGTCAGCCTGCCTGTCTGTCTGCGTCTGTCAGCCTGCCTGTCTGTGCCTGCCTGCGTGCCTGCCTGCCTGTCACACAATACAGTTTGCCTGTCTGCCTATCTGGCTGCGTCTGTCAGCCTGCCTGTGTCTGCCTGTCTGTCTGCGTCTACCTGTCTGTCTGTCTGTATCTGTCTGTCTGTCTGTGCTTGCCTGTCTGTCTGCGCCTGCCTGCCTGTCTGTCTACCTGCCTGCGTCTGCCTGTCTGCGTCTGTCAGCCTGCCTGCCTGCCTGCGTCTGCCTGTCTGTCTGCGTCTGTCTGCCTGCGTCTGCCTGTCTGCGTCTGTCAGCCTGCCTGCCTGCCTGTCTGCCTGCGTCTGCCTGTCTGCCAACCTGCCTGTCTGTCTGTCTCTCTGCGTCTGTCAGCATGCCTGCCTGTCTGTCTGTCTGCCTGCCTGTGTGTGTGTCTGTCTGTCAGCCTGCCTGCCTGTCTGTCTGTCTGCGTCTGTCATCCTGTCTGTCAGCCTGCCTGTGTCTGCCTGTCTGTCTGCGTCTACCTGTCTGTCTGTCTGTATCTGTCTGTCTGTCTGTGCTTGCCTGTCTGTCTGCGCCTGCCTGCCTGTCTGTCTACCTGCCTGCGTCTGCCTGTCTGCGTCTGTCAGCCTGCCTGCCTGCCTGCGTCTGCCTGTCTGTCTGTCTGTCTGCGTCTGTCAGCCTGTCTGTCTGTCTGCCTGCCTGCGTCTGTCTGTCTGTCTGCCATGCTTTCTCTCTCTCTGTCCCTGCCTGTGTCTGTGTGTTGGTATGTTACCATTGACAGGTGGAAGACACCACACTCCACATCTTGACTTTGCCGTTCACACACCCGCTTTGCCTGGTAACCTAGCAACAATTACAAAGTTCAACTATGTTAGAGCAGTGAAAACAGCCAAATTACTGTCACACAATACAGTTTGTCAGCCTGCCTTCCATCCTGCCGCCTGTCTGTCAGCCTGCCTGTCAGTCAGTCAGTCAGTCAGTCAGTCAGTCAGTCAGTCAGTCAGCCTGCGTCTGTCTGCCTGCGTCTGCCTGTCTGCGTCTGTCAGCCTGCCTGCCTGCCTGTCTGCCTGCGTCTGCCTGTCTGCCAACCTGCCTGTCTGTCTGTCTCTCTGCGTCTGTCAGCATGCCTGCCTGTCTGTCTGTCTGCCTGCCTGTGTGTGTGTCTGTCTGTCAGCCTGCCTGCCTGTCTGTCTGTCTGTCTGCGTCTGTCAGCCTGTCTGTCGTTCAGCCAGTCAGTCAGTCAGTCAGCCTGTCTGTCTGCGTCTGTCAGCCTGTCTGCGTCTGTCAGCCTGCCTGCCTGCCTGTCTGCCTGTGTCTGCCTGTATGCCAACCTGCCTGTCTGTCTGCGTCTGTCAGCATGCCTGCCTGTCTGTCTGTCTGTGTGTCTGTCTGTGTGTCTGTCTGTCTGTTCAACTATGTTAGAGCAGTGAAAACAGCCAAATTACTGTCACACAATACAGTTTGTCAGCCTGCCTTCCATCCTGCCGCCTGTCTGTCAGCCTGCCTGTCAGTCAGTCAGTCAGTCAGTCAGTCAGCCTGCGTCTGTCTGCCTGCGTCTGCCTGTCTGCGTCTGTCAGCCTGCCTGCCTGCCTGTCTGCCTGCGTCTGCCTGTCTGCCAACCTGCCTGTCTGTCTGTCTCTCTGCGTCAGTCAGCATGCCTGCATGTCTGTCTGTCTGCCTGCCTGTGTGTGTGTCTGTCTGTCAGCCTGCCTGCCTGTCTGTCTGTCTGCGTCTGTCATCCTGTCTGTCTGCCTGCGTCTGCCTGTCTGTCAACCTGCCTGTCTGTCTGTCAGCCTGCCTGTCTGTCTGTGTCTGTCAGCCTGCCTGCCTGCCTGTCTGTGCCTGCCTGCCTGCCTGTCACACAATACAGTTTGCCTGTCTGCCTATCTGGCTGCGTCTGTCAGCCTGCCTGTGTCTGCCTGTCTGTCTGCGTCTACCTGTCTGTCTGTCTGTATCTGTCTGTCTGTCTGTGCTTGCCTGTCTGTCTGCGCCTGCCTGCCTGTCTGTCTACCTGCCTGCGTCTGCCTGTCTGCGTCTGTCAGCCTGCCTGCCTGCCTGTCTGCCTGCGCCTGCCTGTCTGCCAACCTGCCTGTCTGTCTGTCTGTCTCTCTGCGTCTGTCAGCATGCCTGCCTGTCTGTCTGTCTGCCTGCCTGTGTGTGTGTCTGTCTGTCAGCCTGCCTGTCTGTCTGTCTGCGTCTGTCAGCCTGTCTGTCGTTCAGCCAGTCAGTCACTCAGTCAGCCAGCCTGCCTGCGCCTATCTGCCTGCGTCTACCTGTCTGTCTGCGTCTGTCAGCCTGTCTGCGTCTGTCAGCCTGCCTGCCTGCCTGTCTGCCTGCGTCTGCCTGTATGCCAACCTGCCTGTCTGTCTGTCTGCGTCTGTCAGCATGCCTGTCTGTCTACCTGCCTGCGTCTGCCTGTCTGCGTCTGTCAGCCTGCCTGCCTGCCTGTCTGCCTGCGTCTGCCTGTCTGCCAACCTGCCTGTCTGTCTGTCTGTCTGTCTCTCTGCGTCTGTCAGCATGCCTGCCTGTCTGTCTGTCTGCCTGCCTGTGTGTGTGTCTGTCTGTCAGCCTGCCTGCCTGCCTGTCTGTCTCTCTGCGTCTGTCAGCATGCCTGCCTGTGTGTGTGTCAGCCTGCCAGTCTGCCTGCGTCTGTCTGTGCTTGCCTGTCTGTCTGCGCCTGCCTGCCTGTCTGTCTACCTGCCTGCGTCTGCCTGTCTGCGTCTGTCAGCCTGGCTGTCAGTCAGTCAGCCTGCCTGTCTGCACCTATCTGCCTGTCTGTCTGTCTGCCTGCCTGCGTTTGCCTGTCTGCGTCTGCCTGTCTGTCAACCTGCCTGTCTGTCTGTCAGCCTGCCTGTCTGTCTGCGTCTGTCAGCCTGCCTGTCTGTGCCTGCCTGCGTGCCTGCCTGCCTGTCACACAATACAGTTTGCCTGTCTGCCTATCTGGCTGCGTCTGTCTGCCTGCCTGCGTCTGCCTGTCTGCGTCTGTCAGCCTGCCTGCCTGCCTGTCTGCCTGCGTCTGCCTGTCTGCCAACCTGCCTGTCTGTCTGTCTGTCTCTCTGCGTCTGTCAGCATGCCTGCCTGTCTGTCTGTCTGCCTGCCTGTGTGTGTGTCTGTCTGTCAGCCTGCCTGCCTGCGCCTATCTGCCTGCGTCTGTCAGCCTGTCTGTCGTTCAGCCAGTCAGTCAGTCAGTCAGCCAGCCTGCCTGCGCCTATCTGCCTGCGTCTACCTGTCTGTCTGCGTCTGTCAGCCTGTCTGCGTCTGTAAGCCTGCCTGCCTGTCTGCCTGCGTCTGCCTGTATGCCAACCTGCCTGTCTGTCTGTCTGCGTCTGTCAGCATGCCTGCCTGTCTGTCTGTCTGTGTGTCTGTCTGTCAGCCTGTCTGTCTGCGCCTGCCTGTCTGTCTACCTGTCGGTCTGCCTGCCTGCGCCTGCCTGTCTGCGCCTATCTGCCGCCTGTCTGTCTGTCTGTCTGTCTGTCTGCCTGCCTGTCTGTCAGCCTGTCTGTCAGCCTGTCTGTCTGCGCCTGCCTGCCTGTCTGTCTCCCTTTCGGTCTGCCTGCATCTGCCTGTCTGCGTCTGTCAGCCTGTCTGTCGTTCAGGCAGTCAGTCAGTCAGCCTGCCTGTCTGCACCTATCTGCCTGTCTGTCTGTCTGCCTGCCTGCGTTTGCCTGTCTGCGTCTGCCTGTCTGTCAACCTGCCTGTCTGTCTGTCAGCCTGCCTGTCTGTCTGCGTCTGTCAGCCTGCCTGTCTGTGCCTGCCTGCGTGCCTGCCTGCCTGTCACACAATACAGTTTGCCTGTCTGCCTATCTGGCTGCGTCTGTCAGCCTGCCTGTGTCTGCCTGTCTGTCTGCGTCTACCTGTCTGTCTGTCTGTATCTGTCTGTCTGTCTGTGCTTGCCTGTCTGTCTGCGCCTGCCTGCCTGTCTGTCTACCTGCCTGCGTCTGCCTGTCTGCGTCTGTCAGCCTGCCTGCCTGCCTGCGTCTGCCTGTCTGTCTGTCTGTCTGCGTCTGTCAGCCTGTCTGTCTGCCATGCTTTCTCTCTCTCTGTCCCTGCCTGTGTCTGTGTGTTGGTATGTTACCATTGACAGGTGGAAGACACCACACTCCACATCTTGACTTTGCCGTTCACACACCCGCTTTGCCTGGTAACCTAGCAACAATTACAAAGTTCAACTATGTTAGAGCAGTGAAAACAGCCAAATTACTGTCACACAATACAGTTTGTCAGCCTGCCTTCCATCCTGCCGCCTGTCTGTCAGCCTGCCTGTCAGTCAGTCAGTCAGTCAGTCAGTCAGTCAGCCTGCGTCTGTCTGCCTGCGTCTGCCTGTCTGCGTCTGTCAGCCTGCCTGCCTGCCTGTCTGCCTGCGTCTGCCTGTCTGCCAACCTGCCTGTCTGTCTGTCTCTCTGCGTCTGTCAGCATGCCTGCCTGTCTGTCTGTCTGCCTGCCTGTGTGTGTGTCTGTCTGTCAGCCTGCCTGCCTGTCTGTCTGTCTGCGTCTGTCATCCTGTCTGTCTGCCTGCGTTTGCCTGTGTGCGTCTGCCTGTCTGTCAACCTGCCTGTCTGTCTGTCAGCCTGCCTGTCTGTCTGTGTCTGTCAGCCTGCCTGCCTGCCTGTCTGTGCCTGCCTGCGTGCCTGCCTGCCTGTCACACAATACAGTTTGCCTGTCTGCCTATCTGGCTGCGTCTGTCAGCCTGCCTGTGTCTGCCTGTCTGTCTGCGTCTACCTGTCTGTCTGTCTGTATCTGTCTGTCTGTCTGTGCTTGCCTGTCTGTCTGCGCCTGCCTGCCTGTCTGTCTACCTGCCTGCGTCTGCCTGTCTGCGTCTGTCAGCCTGCCTGCCTGCCTGTCTGCCTGCGTCTGCCTGTCTGTCTGTCTGTCTGCGTCTGTCAGCCTGTCTGTCTGTCTGCCTGCCTGCGTCTGCCTGTCTGCGTCTGTCAGCCTGCCTGCCTGCCTGTCTGCCTGCGCCTGCCTGTCTGCCAACCTGCCTGTCTGTCTGTCTGTCTCTCTGCGTCTGTCAGCATGCCTGCCTGTCTGTCTGTCTGCCTGCCTGTGTGTGTGTCTGTCTGTCAGCCTGCCTGTCTGTCTGTCTGCGTCTGTCAGCCTGTCTGTCGTTCAGCCAGTCAGTCACTCAGTCAGCCAGCCTGCCTGCGCCTATCTGCCTGCGTCTACCTGTCTGTCTGCGTCTGTCAGCCTGTCTGCGTCTGTCAGCCTGCCTGCCTGCCTGTCTGCCTGCGTCTGCCTGTATGCCAACCTGCCTGTCTGTCTGTCTGCGTCTGTCAGCATGCCTGTCTGTCTACCTGCCTGCGTCTGCCTGTCTGCGTCTGTCAGCCTGCCTGCCTGCCTGTCTGCCTGCGTCTGCCTGTCTGCCAACCTGCCTGTCTGTCTGTCTGTCTGTCTCTCTGCGTCTGTCAGCATGCCTGCCTGTCTGTCTGTCTGCCTGCCTGTGTGTGTGTCTGTCTGTCAGCCTGCCTGCCTGTCTGTCTCTCTGCGTCTGTCAGCATGCCTGCCTGTCTGTCTGTCTGCCTGCCTGTGTGTGTGTCAGCCTGCCAGTCTGCCTGCGTCTGTCTGTGCTTGCCTGTCTGTCTGCGCCTGCCTGCCTGTCTGTCTACCTGCCTGCGTCTGCCTGTCTGCGTCTGTCAGCCTGGCTGTCAGTCAGTCAGCCTGCCTGTCTGCACCTATCTGCCTGTCTGTCTGTCTGCCTGCCTGCGTTTGCCTGTCTGCGTCTGCCTGTCTGTCAACCTGCCTGTCTGTCAGCCTGCCTGTCTGTCTGCGTCTGTCAGCCTGCCTGTCTGTGCCTGCCTGCGTGCCTGCCTGCCTGTCACACAATACAGTTTGCCTGTCTGCCTATCTGGCTGCGTCTGTCTGCCTGCCTGCGTCTGCCTGTCTGCGTCTGTCAGCCTGCCTGCCTGCCTGTCTGCCTGCGTCTGCCTGTCTGCCAACCTGCCTGTCTGTCTGTCTGTCTCTCTGCGTCTGTCAGCATGCCTGCCTGTCTGTCTGTCTGCCTGCCTGTGTGTGTGTCTGTCTGTCAGCCTGCCTGCCTGCGCCTATCTGCCTGCGTCTGTCAGCCTGTCTGTCGTTCAGCCAGTCAGTCAGTCAGTCAGCCAGCCTGCCTGCGCCTATCTGCCTGCGTCTACCTGTCTGTCTGCGTCTGTCAGCCTGTCTGCGTCTGTAAGCCTGCCTGCCTGTCTGCCTGCGTCTGCCTGTATGCCAACCTGCCTGTCTGTCTGTCTGCGTCTGTCAGCATGCCTGCCTGTCTGTCTGTCTGTGTGTCTGTCTGTCAGCCTGTCTGTCTGCGCCTGCCTGTCTGTCTACCTGTCGGTCTGCCTGCCTGCGCCTGCCTGTCTGCGCCTATCTGCCGCCTGTCTGTCTGTCTGTCTGTCTGCCTGCCTGTCTGTCAGCCTGTCTGTCTGCGCCTGCCTGCCTGTCTGTCTCCCTTTCGGTCTGCCTGCATCTGCCTGTCTGCGTCTGTCAGCCTGTCTGTCGTTCAGGCAGTCAGTCAGTCAGCCTGCCTGTCTGCACCTATCTGCCTGTCTGTCTGTCTGCCTGCCTGCGTTTGCCTGTCTGCGTCTGCCTGTCTGTCAACCTGCCTGTCTGTCTGTCAGCCTGCCTGTCTGTCTGCGTCTGTCAGCCTGCCTGTCTGTGCCTGCCTGCGTGCCTGCCTTCCTGTCACACAATACAGTTTGCCTGTCTGCCTATCTGGCTGCGTCTGTCAGCCTGCCTGTGTCTGCCTGTCTGTCTGCGTCTACCTGTCTGTCTGTCTGTATCTGTCTGTCTGTCTGTGCTTGCCTGTCTGTCTGCGCCTGCCTGCCTGTCTGTCTACCTGCCTGCGTCTGCCTGTCTGCGTCTGTCAGCCTGCCTGCCTGCCTGCGTCTGCCTGTCTGTCTGTCTGTCTGCGTCTGTCAGCCTGTCTGTCTGCCATGCTTTCTCTCTCTCTGTCCCTGCCTGTGTCTGTGTGTTGGTATGTTACCATTGACAGGTGGAAGACACCACACTCCACATCTTGACTTTGCCGTTCACACACCCGCTTTGCCTGGTAACCTAGCAACAATTACAAAGTTCAACTATGTTAGAGCAGTGAAAACAGCCAAATTACTGTCACACAATACAGTTTGTCAGCCTGCCTTCCATCCTGCCGCCTGTCTGTCAGCCTGCCTGTCAGTCAGTCAGTCAGTCAGTCAGTCAGTCAGTCAGTCAGCCTGCGTCTGTCTGCCTGCGTCTGCCTGTCTGCGTCTGTCAGCCTGCCTGCCTGCCTGTCTGCCTGCGTCTGCCTGTCTGCCAACCTGCCTGTCTGTCTGTCTCTCTGCGTCTGTCAGCATGCCTGCCTGTCTGTCTGTCTGCCTGCCTGTGTGTGTGTCTGTCTGTCAGCCTGCTAGCTGTCTGTCTGTCTGTCTGCGTCTGTCAGCCTGTCTGTCGTTCAGCCAGTCAGTCAGTCAGTCAGCCTGTCTGTCTGCGTCTGTCAGCCTGTCTGCGTCTGTCAGCCTGCCTGCCTGCCTGTCTGCCTGTGTCTGCCTGTATGCCAACCTGCCTGTCTGTCTGAGTCTGTCAGCATGCCTGCCTGTCTGTCTGTCTGTGTGTCTGTCTGTGTGTCTGTCTGTCAGCCTGTCTGTCTGCGCCTGCCTGTCTGTCTACCTGTCGGTCTGCCTGCCTGCGCCTGTCTGCGCCTAGCTGCCTGCCTGTCTGTCTGTCTGTCTGTCTGCGTCTGTCAGCCTGTCTGTCGTTCAGGCAGTCAGCCAGCCTGCCTGTCTGCACCTATCTGCCTGTCTGTCTGTCTGTCTGCCTGCCTGCGTTTGCCTGTGTGCGTCTGCCTGTCTGTCAACCTGCCTGTCTGTCTGTCAGCCTGCCTGTCTGTCTGCGTCTGTCAGCCTGCCTGCCTGCCTGTCTGTGCCTGCCTGCGTGCCTGCCTGCCTGTCACACAATACAGTTTGCCTGTCTGCCTATCTGGCTGCGTCTGTCAGCCTGCCTGTGTCTGCCTGTCTGTCTGCGTCTACCTGTCTGTCTGTCTGTATCTGTCTGTCTGTCTGTGCTTGCCTGTCTGTCTGCGCCTGCCTGCCTGTCTGTCTACCTGCCTGCGTCTGCCTGTCTGCGTCTGTCAGCCTGCCTGCCTGCCTGTCTGCATGCATCTGCCTGTCTGTCTGTCTGCGTCTGTCAGCCTGTCTGTCTGTCTGCCTGCCTGGGTCTGCCTGTCTGCGTCTGTCAGCCTGCCTGCCTGCCTGCCTGTCTGCCTGTCTGCCTGCGTCTGCCTGTCTGCCAACCTGCCTGTCTGTCTGTCTCTCTGCGTCTGTCAGCATGCCTGCCTGTCTGTCTGTCTGCCTGCCTGTGTGTGTGTCTGTCTGTCAGCCTGCCTGCCTGTCTGTCTGTCTGTCTGCGTCTGTCAGCCTGTCTGTCGTTCAGCCAGTCAGTCAGTCAGTCAGCCAGCCTGCCTGCGCCTATCTGCCTGCGTCTACCTGTCTGTCTGCGTCTGTCAGCCTGTCTGCGTCTGTCAGCCTGCCTGCCTGCCTGTCTGCCTGCGTCTGCCTGTATGCCAACCTGCCTGTCTGTCTGTCTGCGTCTGTCAGCATGCCTGCCTGTCTGTCTGTCTGTGTGTCTGTCTGTCAGCCTGTCTGTCTGCGCCTGCCTGTCTGTCTACCTGTCGGTCTGCCTGCCTGCGCCTGCTTTCTGCGCCTATCTGCCGCCTGTCTGTCTGTCTGTCTGTCTGCCTGCCTGTCTGTCAGCCTGTCTGTCAGCCTGTCTGTCTGCGCCTGCCTGCCTGTATGTCTCCCTTTCGGTCTGCCTGCATCTGCCTGTCTGCGTCTGTCAGCCTGTCTGTCGTTCAGGCAGTCAGTCAGTCAGCCTGCCTGTCTGCACCTATCTGCCTGTCTGTCTGTCTGCCTGCCTGCGTTTGCCTGTCTGCGTCTGCCTGTCTGTCAACCTGCCTGTCTGTCTGTCAGCCTGCCTGTCTGTCTGCGTCTGTCAGCCTGCCTGTCTGTGCCTGCCTGCGTGCCTGCCTGCCTGTCACACAATACAGTTTGCCTGTCTGCCTATCTGGCTGCGTCTGTCAGCCTGCCTGTGTCTGCCTGTCTGTCTGCGTCTACCTGTCTGTCTGTCTGTATCTGTCTGTCTGTCTGTGCTTGCCTGTCTGTCTGCGCCTGCCTGCCTGTCTGTCTACCTGCCTGCGTCTGCCTGTCTGTCTGTCTGTCTGCGTCTGTCAGCCTGTCTGTCTGCCATGCTTTCTCTCTCTCTGTCCCTGCCTGTGTCTGTGTGTTGGTATGTTACCATTGACAGGTGGAAGACACCACACTCCACATCTTGACTTTGCCGTTCACACACCCGCTTTGCCTGGTAACCTAGCAACAATTACAAAGTTCAACTATGTTAGAGCAGTGAAAACAGCCAAATTACTGTCACACAATACAGTTTGTCAGCCTGCCTTCCATCCTGCCGCCTGTCTGTCAGCCTGCCTGTCAGTCAGTCAGTCAGTCAGTCAGTCAGTCAGCCTGCGTCTGTCTGCCTGCGTCTGCCTGTCTGCGTCTGTCAGCCTGCCTGCCTGCCTGTCTGCCTGCGTCTGCCTGTCTGCCAACCTGCCTGTCTGTCTGTCTCTCTGCGTCTGTCAGCATGCCTGCCTGTCTGTCTGTCTGCCTGCCTGTGTGTGTGTCTGTCTGTCAGCCTGCCTGCCTGTCTGTCTGTCTGTCTGCGTCTGTCAGCCTGTCTGTCGTTCAGCCAGTCAGTCAGTCAGTCAGCCTGTCTGTCTGCGTCTGTCAGCCTGTCTGCGTCTGTCAGCCTGCCTGCCTGCCTGTCTGCCTGTGTCTGCCTGTATGCCAACCTGCCTGTCTGTCTGCGTCTGTCAGCATGCCTGCCTGTCTGTCTGTCTGTGTGTCTGTCTGTGTGTCTGTCTGTCAGCCTGTCTGTCTGCGCCTGCCTGTCTGTCTACCTGTCGGTCTGCCTGCCTGCGCCTGTCTGCGCCTAGCTGCCTGCCTGCGCCTAGCTGCCTGCCTGTCTGTCTGTCTGTCTGTCTGCCTGTCTGCGTCTGTCAGCCTGTCTGTCGTTCAGGCAGTCAGTCAGTCAGTCAGCCAGCCTGCCTATCTGCACCTACCTGCCTGTCTGTCTGTCTGTCTGCCTGCCTGCGTTTGCCTGTGTGCGTCTGCCTGTCTGTCAACCTGCCTGTCTGTCTGTCAGCCTGCCTGTCTGTCTGCGTCTGTCAGCCTGCCTGCCTGCCTGTCTGTGCCTGCCTGCGTGCCTGCCTGCCTGTCACACAATACAGTTTGCCTGTCTGCCTATCTGGCTGCGTCTGTCAGCCTGCCTGTGTCTGCCTGTCTGTCTGCGTCTACCTGTCTGTATCTGTCTGTCTGTCTGTGCTTGCCTGTCTGTCTGCGCCTGCCTGCCTGTCTGTCTACCTGCCTGCGTCTGCCTGTCTGCGTCTGTCAGCCTGCCTGCCTGCCTGTCTGCCTGCGTCTGCCTGGCTGTCTGTCTGCGTCTGTCAGCCTGTCTGTCTGTCTGCCTGCCTGCGTCTGCCTGTCTGCGTCTGTCAGCCTGCCTGCCTGTCTGCCTGCGTCTGCCTGTCTGCCAACCTGCCTGTCTGTCTGTCTGTCTCTCTGCGTCTGTCAGCATGCCTGCCTGTCTGTCTGTCTGCCTGCCTGTGTGTGTGTCTGTCTGTCAGCC
The DNA here is from genome assembly GCA_023631565.1 of Gymnocephalus cernua. Lineage (NCBI taxonomy): Eukaryota > Metazoa > Chordata > Actinopteri > Perciformes > Percidae > Gymnocephalus > Gymnocephalus cernua. The sequence goes on along the minus strand of JALJEH010000025.1, from coordinate 1,481,418 downwards.
TGCCTGCCTGTCTGTCTGTCTGCGTCTGTCAGCCTGTCTGTCGTTCAGCCAGTCAGTCAGTCAGTCAGTCAGCCAGCCTGCCTGCGCCTATCTGCCTGCGTCTACCTGTCTGTCTGCGTCTGTCAGCCTGTCTGCGTCTGTCAGCCTGCCTGCGTCTGCCTGTATGCCACCCTGCCTGTCTGTCTGTCTGCGTCTGTCAGCATGCCTGCCTGTCTGTCTGTCTGTGTGTCTGTCTGTCAGCCTGTCTGTCTGCGCCTGCCTGTCTGTCTACCTGTCGGTCTGCCTGCCTGCGCCTGCCTGTCTGCGCCTATCTGCCGCCTGTCTGTCTGTCTGTCTGTCTGCCTGCCTGTCTGTCAGCCTGTCTGTCAGCCTGTCTGTCTGCGCCTGCCTGCCTGTCTGTCTCCCTTTCGGTCTGCCTGCATCTGCCTGTCTGCGTCTGTCAGCCTGTCTGTCGTTCAGGCAGTCAGTCAGTCAGCCTGCCTGTCTGCACCTATCTGCCTGTCTGTCTGTCTGCCTGCCTGCGTTTGCCTGTCTGCGTCTGCCTGTCTGTCAACCTGCCTGTCTGTCTGTCAGCCTGCCTGTCTGTCTGCGTCTGTCAGCCTGCCTGTCTGTGCCTGCCTGCGTGCCTGCCTTCCTGTCACACAATACAGTTTGCCTGTCTGCCTATCTGGCTGCGTCTGTCAGCCTGCCTGTGTCTGCCTGTCTGTCTGCGTCTACCTGTCTGTCTGTCTGTATCTGTCTGTCTGTCTGTGCTTGCCTGTCTGTCTGCGCCTGCCTGCCTGTCTGTCTACCTGCCTGCGTCTGCCTGTCTGTCTGTCTGTCTGCGTCTGTCAGCCTGTCTGTCTGCCATGCTTTCTCTCTCTCTGTCCCTGCCTGTGTCTGTGTGTTGGTATGTTACCATTGACAGGTGGAAGACACCACACTCCACATCTTGACTTTGCCGTTCACACACCCGCTTTGCCTGGTAACCTAGCAACAATTACAAAGTTCAACTATGTTAGAGCAGTGAAAACAGCCAAATTACTGTCACACAATACAGTTTGTCAGCCTGCCTTCCATCCTGCCGCCTGTCTGTCAGCCTGCCTGTCAGTCAGTCAGTCAGTCAGTCAGTCAGTCAGCCTGCGTCTGTCTGCCTGCGTCTGCCTGTCTGCGTCTGTCAGCCTGCCTGCCTGCCTGTCTGCCTGCGTCTGCCTGTCTGCCAACCTGCCTGTCTGTCTGTCTCTCTGCGTCTGTCAGCATGCCTGCCTGTCTGTCTGTCTGCCTGCCTGTGTGTGTGTCTGTCTGTCAGCCTGCCTGCCTGTCTGTCTGTCTGTCTGCGTCTGTCAGCCTGTCTGTCGTTCAGCCAGTCAGTCAGTCAGTCAGCCTGTCTGTCTGCGTCTGTCAGCCTGTCTGCGTCTGTCAGCCTGCCTGCCTACCTGTCTGCCTGTGTCTGCCTGTATGCCAACCTGCCTGTCTGTCTGAGTCTGTCAGCATGCCTGCCTGTCTGTCTGTCTGTGTGTCTGTCTGTGTGTCTGTCTGTCAGCCTGTCTGTCTGCGCCTGCCTGTCTGTCTACCTGTCGGTCTGCCTGCCTGCGCCTGTCTGCGCCTAGCTGCCTGCCTGCGCCTAGCTGCCTGCCTGTCTGTCTGTCTGTCTGTCTGTCTGTCTGCGTCTGTCAGCCTGTCTGTCGTTCAGGCAGTCAGTCAGTCAGTCAGCCAGCCTGCCTATCTGCACCTACCTGCCTGTCTGTCTGTCTGTCTGCCTGCCTGCGTTTGCCTGTGTGCGTCTGCCTGTCTGTCAACCTGCCTGTCTGTCTGTCAGCCTGCCTGTCTGTCTGCGTCTGTCAGCCTGCCTGCCTGCCTGTCTGTGCCTGCCTGCGTGCCTGCCTGCCTGTCACACAATACAGTTTGCCTGTCTGCCTATCTGGCTGCGTCTGTCAGCCTGCCTGTGTCTGCCTGTCTGTCTGCGTCTACCTGTCTGTCTGTCTGTATCTGTCTGTCTGTCTGTGCTTGCCTGTCTGTCTGCGCCTGCCTGCCTGTCTGTCTACCTGCCTGCGTCTGCCTGTCTGCGTCTGTCAGCCTGCCTGCCTGCCTGTCTGCCTGGCTGTCTGTCTGCGTCTGTCAGCCTGTCTGTCTGTCTGCCTGCCTGCGTCTGCCTGTCTGCGTCTGTCAGCCTGCCTGCCTGCCTGCCTGTCTGCCTGCGTCTGCCTGTCTGCCAACCTGCCTGTCTGTCTGTCTGTCTCTCTGCGTCTGTCAGCATGCCTGCCTGTCTGTCTGTCTGCCTGCCTGTGTGTGTGTCTGTCTGTCAGCCTGCCTGCCTGTCTGTCTGTCTGCGTCTGTCAGCCTGTCTGTCGTTCAGCCAGTCAGTCAGTCAGTCAGCCAGCCTGCCTGCGCCTATCTGCCTGCGTCTACCTGTCTGTCTGCGTCTGTCAGCCTGTCTGCGTCTGTCAGCCTGCCTGCCTGCCTGTCTGCCTGCGTCTGCCTGTATGCCACCCTGCCTGTCTGTCTGTCTGCGTCTGTCAGCATGCCTGCCTGTCTGTCTGTCTGTGTGTCTGTCTGTCAGCCTGTCTGTCTGCGCCTGCCTGTCTGTCTACCTGTCGGTCTGCCTGCCTGCGCCTGCCTGTCTGCGCCTATCTGCCGCCTGTCTGTCTGTCAGCCTGCCTGCCTGTCTGTCTGCGTCTGTAAGCCTGTCTGTCGTTCAGCCAGTCAGTCAGTCAGTCAGCCAGCCTGCCTGTCTGCGCCTATCTGCCTGCCTGTCTGCCTGCCTGCGTCTACCTGTCTGTCTGCGTCTGTCAGCCTGCGTCTGCCTGTCTGCCAACCTGACTGTCTGTCTGTCTGTCTTGGTCTGTCAGCATGCCTGCCTGTCTGTCTGTCTGTCTGTCTGTCTGTCTGTCTGTCTGTCAGCCTGCCCGCCTGTCTGTCAGCCTGCCTGTCTGTCTGTCTGCGTCTGTCAGCCTGTCTGTCATTCAGCCAGTCAGTCAGTCAGTCAGCCTGCTTGCCTGTGCCTATCTGCCTAAGTCTACCTGTCTGTCTGCGTCTGTCAGCCTGTCTGCGTCTGTCAGCCTGCCTGCCTGCGTCTGCCTGCGTCTGCCTGTCTGCCAACCTGCCTGTCTGTCTGTCTGCGTCTGTCAGCATGCCTGTCTGCCTGCCTGTCTGCGTCTGTCAGCCTGCCTGCCTGCCTGCCAACCTGCCTGTCTGCGTCTGTCAGCCTGCCTTCCATTCTGCCGCCTGTCTGTCAGCCTGCCTGTCAGTCAGTCAGTCAGTCAGTCAGCCTGAGTCTGTCTGCCTGCGTCTGCCTGTCTGTCTGCCTGTCTGTCAACCTGCCTGTCTGTCTGTCAGCCTGCCTGCCTGTCTGCCTGTCTGCCAACCTGCCTGTCTGTCTGTCTGTCTGTCTGTCTGCGTCTGTCAGCATGCCTGCCTGTCTGTCTGTCTGTCTGTCTGTCAGCCTGCCTGTCTGTCTGCGTCTGTCAGCCTGTCTGTCGTTCAGCCAGTCAGTCAGTCAGCCAGCCTGCCTGTCTGCGCCTATCTGCCTGCCTGTCTGCCTGCCTGCGTCTACCTGTCTGTCTGCGTCTGTCAGCCTGCGTCTGCCTGTCTGCCAACCTGACTGTCTGTCTGTCTGTCTGCGTCTGTCAGCATGCCTGCCTGTCTGTCTGTCTGTCTGTCTGCCTGTCTGTCTGCCTGTGTGTCTGTCTGTCAGCCTGCCCGCCTGTCTGTCAGCCTGCCTGTCTGTCTGTCTGCGTCTGTCAGCATGCCTGTCTGCCTGCCTGTCTGCGTCTGTCAGCCTGCCTGTCTGCCTGCCTGTCTGCGTCTGCCTGTCTGCCAACCTGCCTGTCTGCGTCTGTCAGCCTGCCTTCCATTCTGCCGCCTGTCTGTCAGCCTGCCTGTCTGTCAGTCAGTCAGTCAGTCAGTCAGCCTGCGTCTGTCTGCCTGCGTCTGCCTGTCTGTCTGCCTGTCTGTCAACCTGCCTGCCTGTCTGTTTGTCAGCCTGCCTGCCTGCCTGTCTGTCTGCGTCTGTCAGCCTGCGTCTGCCTGTCTGCCAACCTGACTGTCTGTCTGTCTGTCTTGGTCTGTCAGCATGCCTGCCTGTCTGTCTGTCTGTCTGTCTGTCTGTCTGTCAGCCTGCCCGCCTGTCTGTCAGCCTGCCTGTCTGTCTGCGTCTGTCAGCCTGTCTGTCATTCAGCCAGTCAGTCAGTCAGTCAGCCTGCTTGCCTGTGCCTATCTGCCTAAGTCTACCTGTCTGTCTGCGTCTGTCAGCCTGTCTGCGTCTGTCAGCCTGCCTGCCTGCGTCTGCCTGCGTCTGCCTGTCTGCCAACCTGCCTGTCTGTCTGTCTGCGTCTGTCAGCATGCCTGTCTGCCTGCCTGTCTGCGTCTGTCAGCCTGCCTGCCTGCCTGTCTGCCAACCTGCCTGTCTGCGTCTGTCAGCCTGCCTTCCATTCTGCCGCCTGTCTGTCAGCCTGCCTGTCAGTCAGTCAGTCAGTCAGTCAGCCTGAGTCTGTCTGCCTGCGTCTGCCTGTCTGTCTGCCTGTCTGTCAACCTGCCTGTCTGTCTGTCAGCCTGCCTGCCTGTCTGCCTGTCTGCCAACCTGCCTGTCTGTCTGTCTGTCTGTCTGTCTGCGTCTGTCAGCCTGCCTGTCTGTCTGCGTCTGTCAGCCTGTCTGTCGTTCAGCCAGTCAGTCAGTCAGCCAGCCTGCCTGTCTGCGCCTATCTGCCTGCCTGTCTGCCTGCCTGCGTCTACCTGTCTGTCTGCGTCTGTCAGCATGCCTGCCTGTCTGTCTGTCTGCCTGTCTGTCTGTCTGTCTGCCTGTGTGTCTGTCTGTCAGCCTGCCCGCCTGTCTGTCAGCCTGCCTGTCTGTCTGTCTGCGTCTGTCAGCATGCCTGTCTGCCTGCCTGTCTGCGTCTGTCAGCCTGCCTGTCTGCCTGCCTGTCTGCGTCTGCCTGTCTGCCAACCTGCCTGTCTGCGTCTGTCAGCCTGCCTTCCATTCTGCCGCCTGTCTGTCAGCCTGCCTGTCTGTCAGTCAGTCAGTCAGTCAGTCAGCCTGCGTCTGTCTGCCTGCGTCTGCCTGTCTGTCTGCCTGTCTGTCAACCTGCCTGCCTGTCTGTTTGTCAGCCTGCCTGCCTGCCTGTCTGTCTGTCTGTCTGCCTGCCTGCGTTTGCCTGTCTGCGTCTGCCTGTCTGTCAACCTGCCTGTCTGTCTGTCAGCCTGCCTGTCTGTCTGCGTCTGTCAGCCTGCCTGCCTGCCTGCGTGCCTGCCTGCCTGCCTGTCACACAATACAGTTTGCCTGTCTGCCTATCTCGCTGCGTCTGTCAGCCTGCCTGTGTCTGCCTGTCTGTCTGCGTCTACCTGTCTGTCTGTCTGTATCTGTCTGTCTGTCTGTGCCTGCCTGCCTGTCTGTCTGTGTCTGCCTGCCTCTGTTTGTCTGTCTGTCTGCCATGCTTTCTCTCTCTCTGTCCCTGCCTGTGTCTATGTGTTGGTATGTTACCATTGACAGGTGGAAGACACCACACTCTACATCTTGACTTTGCCGTTCACACACTCGCTTTGCCTGGTAACCTAGCAACAATTACAAAGTTCAACTATGTTAGAGCAGTGAAAACAGCCAAATTACTGTCACACAATACAGTTTGTCAGCCTGCCTTCCATCCTGCCGCCTGTCTGTCAGCCTGCCTGTCAGTCAGTCAGTCAGTCAGTCAGTCAGTCAGCCTGCGTCTGTCTGCCTGCGTCTGCCTGTCTGTCTGCCTGTCTGTCAACCTGCCTGCCTGTCTGTCTGCCAGCATGCCTGCCTGTCTGTCTGCGCCTGCCTGCCTGTGTGTCTGTTTGTCAGCCTGCCTGCCTGTCTGCCTGCCTGCGTGTACCTGTATGTCTGCGTCTGTCAGCCTGTCTGTCTGTCTGCCTGCCTGCGTCTGCCTGTCTGCGTCTGTCAGCCTGTCTGCCAACCTGCCTGCCTGTCTGTCTGTGTCTGCCTGCCTCTGTTTGTCTGTCTGTCTGCCATGCTTTCTCTCTCTCTGTCCCTGCCTGTGTCTGTGTGTTGGTATGTTACCATTGACAGGTGGAAGACACCACACTCCACATCTTGACTTTGCCGTTCACACACCCGCTTTGCCTGGTAACCTAGCAACAATTACAAAGTTCAACTATGTTAGAGCAGTGAAAACAGCCAAATTACTGTCACACAATACAGTTTGTCAGCCTGCCTTCCATCCTGCCGCCTGTCTGTCAGCCTGCCTGTCAGTCAGTCAGTCAGTCAGTCAGTCAGTCAGTCAGTCAGTCAGCCTGCGTCTGTCTGCCTGCGTCTGCCTGTCTGCGTCTGTCAGCCTGCCTGCCTGCCTGTCTGCCTGCGTCTGCCTGTCTGCCAACCTGCCTGTCTGTCTGTCTCTCTGCGTCTGTCAGCATGCCTGCCTGTCTGTCTGTCTGCCTGCCTGTGTGTGTGTCTGTCTGTCAGCCTGCTAGCTGTCTGTCTGTCTGTCTGCGTCTGTCAGCCTGTCTGTCGTTCAGCCAGTCAGTCAGTCAGTCAGCCTGTCTGTCTGCGTCTGTCAGCCTGTCTGCGTCTGTCAGCCTGCCTGCCTGCCTGTCTGCCTGTGTCTGCCTGTATGCCAACCTGCCTGTCTGTCTGAGTCTGTCAGCATGCCTGCCTGTCTGTCTGTCTGTGTGTCTGTCTGTGTGTCTGTCTGTCAGCCTGTCTGTCTGCGCCTGCCTGTCTGTCTACCTGTCGGTCTGCCTGCCTGCGCCTGTCTGCGCCTAGCTGCCTGCCTGCCTGTCTGTCTGTCTCTCTGCGTCTGTCAGCATGCCTGCCTGTCTGTCTGTCTGCCTGCCTGTGTGTGTGTCTGTCTGTCAGCCTGCCTGCCTGTCTGTCTGTCTGTCTGCGTCTGTCAGCCTGTCTGTCGTTCAGCCAGTCAGTCAGTCAGTCAGCCTGTCTGTCTGCGTCTGTCAGCCTGTCTGCGTCTGTCAGCCTGCCTGCCTGCCTGTCTGCCTGTGTCTGCCTGTATGCCAACCTGCCTGTCTGTCTGCGTCTGTCAGCATGCCTGCCTGTCTGTCTGTCTGTGTGTCTGTCTGTGTGTCTGTCTGTCAGCCTGTCTGTCTGCGCCTGACTGTCTGTCTACCTGTCGGTCTGCCTGCCTGTGCCTGTCTGCGCCTAGCTGCCTGCCTGTCTGTCTGTCTGTCTGCCTGTCTGCGTCTGTCAGCCTGTCTGTCGTTCAGGCAGTCAGTCAGTCAGTCAGGCAGCCTGCCTGTCTGCACCTATCTGCCTGTCTGTCTGTCTGTCTGCCTGAAGCGTTTGACTGTGTGCGTCTGGCTGTCTGTCAACCTGCCTGTCTGTCTGTCAGCCTGCCTGTCTGTCTGCGTCTGTCAGCCTGCCTGCCTGCCTGTCTGTGCCTGCCTGCGTGCCTGCCTGCCTGTCACACAATACAGTTTGCCTGTCTGCCTATCTGGCTGCGTCTGTCAGCCTGCCTGTGTCTGCCTGTCTGTCTGCGTCTACCTGTCTGTCTGTCTGTATCTGTCTGTCTGTCTGTGCTTGCCTGTCTGTCTGCGCCTGCCTGCCTGTCTGTCTACCTGCCTGCGTCTGCCTGTCTGCGTCTGTCAGCCTGCCTGCCTGCCTGTCTGCCTGCGTCTGCCTGTCTGTCTGTCTGCGTCTGTCAGCCTGTCTGTCTGTCTGCCTGCCTGCGTCTGCCTGTCTACGTCTGTCAGCCTGCCTGCCTGCCTGTCTGCCTGCGTCTGCCTGTCTGCCAACCTGCCTGTCTGTCTGTCTCTCTGCGTCTGTCAGCATGCCTGCCTGTCTGTCTGTCTGCCTGCCTGTGTGTGTGTCTGTCTGTCAGCCTGCCTGCCTGTCTGTCTGTCTGTCTGCGTCTGTCAGCCTGTCTGTCGTTCAGCCAGTCAGTCAGTCAGTCAGCCAGCCTGCCTGCGCCTATCTGCCTGCGTCTACCTGTCTGTCTGCGTCTGTCAGCCTGTCTGCGTCTGTCAGCCTGCCTGCCTGCCTGTCTGCCTGCGTCTGCCTGTATGCCAACCTGCCTGTCTGTCTGTCTGCGTCTGTCAGCATGCCTGCCTGTCTGTCTGTCTGTGTGTCTGTCTGTCAGCCTGTCTGTCTGCGCCTGCCTGTCTGTCTACCTGTCGGTCTGCCTGCCTGCGCCTGCCTGTCTGCGCCTATCTGCCGCCTGTCTGTCTGTCTGTCTGTCTGCCTGCCTGTCTGTCTGTCAGCCTGTCTGTCAGCCTGTCTGTCTGCGCCTGCCTGCCTGTCTGTCTCCCTTTCGGTCTGCCTGCATCTGCCTGTCTGCGTCTGTCAGCCTGTCTGTCGTTCAGGCAGTCAGTCAGTCAGCCTGCCTGTCTGCACCTATCTGCCTGTCTGTCTGTCTGCCTGCCTGCGTTTGCCTGTCTGCGTCTGCCTGTCTGTCAACCTGCCTGTCTGTCTGTCAGCCTGCCTGTCTGTCTGCGTCTGTCAGCCTGCCTGTCTGTGCCTGCCTGCGTGCCTGCCTTCCTGTCACACAATACAGTTTGCCTGTCTGCCTATCTGGCTGCGTCTGTCAGCCTGCCTGTGTCTGCCTGTCTGTCTGCGTCTACCTGTCTGTCTGTCTGTATCTGTCTGTCTGTCTGTGCTTGCCTGTCTGTCTGCGCCTGCCTGCCTGTCTGTCTACCTGCCTGCGTCTGCCTGTCTGCGTCTGTCAGCCTGCCTGCCTGCCTGCGTCTGCCTGTCTGTCTGTCTGTCTGCGTCTGTCAGCCTGTCTGTCTGCCATGCTTTCTCTCTCTCTGTCCCTGCCTGTGTCTGTGTGTTGGTATGTTACCATTGACAGGTGGAAGACACCACACTCCACATCTTGACTTTGCCGTTCACACACCCGCTTTGCCTGGTAACCTAGCAACAATTACAAAGTTCAACTATGTTAGAGCAGTGAAAACAGCCAAATTACTGTCACACAATACAGTTTGTCAGCCTGCCTTCCATCCTGCCGCCTGTCTGTCAGCCTGCCTGTCAGTCAGTCAGTCAGTCAGTCAGTCAGTCAGTCAGTCAGCCTGCGTCTGTCTGCCTGCGTCTGCCTGTCTGCGTCTGTCAGCCTGCCTGCCTGCCTGTCTGCCTGCGTCTGCCTGTCTGCCAACCTGCCTGTCTGTCTGTCTCTCTGCGTCTGTCAGCATGCCTGCCTGCCTGTCTGTCTGTCTGCCTGCCTGTGTGTGTGTCTGTCTGTCAGCCTGCTAGCTGTCTGTCTGTCTGTCTGCGTCTGTCAGCCTGTCTGTCGTTCAGCCAGTCAGTCAGTCAGTCAGCCTGTCTGTCTGCGTCTGTCAGCCTGTCTGCGTCTGTCAGCCTGCCTGCCTGCCTGTCTGCCTGTGTCTGCCTGTATGCCAACCTGCCTGTCTGTCTGAGTCTGTCAGCATGCCTGCCTGTCTGTCTGTCTGTGTGTCTGTCTGTGTGTCTGTCTGTCAGCCTGTCTGTCTGCGCCTGCCTGTCTGTCTACCTGTCGGTCTGCCTGCCTGCCTGCGCCTGTCTGCGCCTAGCTGCCTGCCTGTCTGTCTGTCTGTCTGTCTGCGTCTGTCAGCCTGTCTGTCGTTCAGGCAGTCAGCCAGCCTGCCTGTCTGCACCTATCTGCCTGTCTGTCTGTCTGTCTGCCTGCCTGCGTTTGCCTGTGTGCGTCTGCCTGTCTGTCAACCTGCCTGTCTGTCTGTCAGCCTGCCTGTCTGTCTGCGTCTGTCAGCCTGCCTGCCTGCCTGTCTGTGCCTGCCTGCGTGCCTGCCTGCCTGTCACACAATACAGTTTGCCTGTCTGCCTATCTGGCTGCGTCTGTCAGCCTGCCTGTGTCTGCCTGTCTGTCTGCGTCTACCTGTCTGTCTGTCTGTATCTGTCTGTCTGTCTGTGCTTGCCTGTCTGTCTGCGCCTGCCTGCCTGTCTGTCTACCTGCCTGCGTCTGCCTGTCTGCGTCTGTCAGCCTGCCTGCCTGCCTGTCTGCATGCATCTGCCTGTCTGTCTGTCTGCGTCTGTCAGCCTGTCTGTCTGTCTGCCTGCCTGGGTCTGCCTGTCTGCGTCTGTCAGCCTGCCTGCCTGCCTGCCTGTCTGCCTGTCTGCCTGCGTCTGCCTGTCTGCCAACCTGCCTGTCTGTCTGTCTCTCTGCGTCTGTCAGCATGCCTGCCTGTCTGTCTGTCTGCCTGCCTGTGTGTGTGTCTGTCTGTCAGCCTGCCTGCCTGTCTGTCTGTCTGTCTGCGTCTGTCAGCCTGTCTGTCGTTCAGCCAGTCAGTCAGTCAGTCAGCCAGCCTGCCTGCGCCTATCTGCCTGCGTCTACCTGTCTGTCTGCGTCTGTCAGCCTGTCTGCGTCTGTCAGCCTGCCTGCCTGCCTGTCTGCCTGCGTCTGCCTGTATGCCAACCTGCCTGTCTGTCTGTCTGCGTCTGTCAGCATGCCTGCCTGTCTGTCTGTCTGTGTGTCTGTCTGTCAGCCTGTCTGTCTGCGCCTGCCTGTCTGTCTACCTGTCGGTCTGCCTGCCTGCGCCTGCTTTCTGCGCCTATCTGCCGCCTGTCTGTCTGTCTGTCTGTCTGCCTGCCTGTCTGTCAGCCTGTCTGTCAGCCTGTCTGTCTGCGCCTGCCTGCCTGTATGTCTCCCTTTCGGTCTGCCTGCATCTGCCTGTCTGCGTCTGTCAGCCTGTCTGTCGTTCAGGCAGTCAGTCAGTCAGCCTGCCTGTCTGCACCTATCTGCCTGTCTGTCTGTCTGCCTGCCTGCGTTTGCCTGTCTGCGTCTGCCTGTCTGTCAACCTGCCTGTCTGTCTGTCAGCCTGCCTGTCTGTCTGCGTCTGTCAGCCTGCCTGTCTGTGCCTGCCTGCGTGCCTGCCTGCCTGTCACACAATACAGTTTGCCTGTCTGCCTATCTGGCTGCGTCTGTCAGCCTGCCTGTGTCTGCCTGTCTGTCTGCGTCTACCTGTCTGTCTGTCTGTATCTGTCTGTCTGTCTGTGCTTGCCTGTCTGTCTGCGCCTGCCTGCCTGTCTGTCTACCTGCCTGCGTCTGCCTGTCTGTCTGTCTGTCTGCGTCTGTCAGCCTGTCTGTCTGCCATGCTTTCTCTCTCTCTGTCCCTGCCTGTGTCTGTGTGTTGGTATGTTACCATTGACAGGTGGAAGACACCACACTCCACATCTTGACTTTGCCGTTCACACACCCGCTTTGCCTGGTAACCTAGCAACAATTACAAAGTTCAACTATGTTAGAGCAGTGAAAACAGCCAAATTACTGTCACACAATACAGTTTGTCAGCCTGCCTTCCATCCTGCCGCCTGTCTGTCAGCCTGCCTGTCAGTCAGTCAGTCAGTCAGTCAGTCAGTCAGCCTGCGTCTGTCTGCCTGCGTCTGCCTGTCTGCGTCTGTCAGCCTGCCTGCCTGTCTGCCTGCGTCTGCCTGTCTGCCAACCTGCCTGTCTGTCTGTCTCTCTGCGTCTGTCAGCATGCCTGCCTGTCTGTCTGTCTGCCTGCCTGTGTGTGTGTCTGTCTGTCAGCCTGCCTGCCTGTCTGTCTGTCTGTCTGCGTCTGTCAGCCTGTCTGTCGTTCAGCCAGTCAGTCAGTCAGTCAGCCTGTCTGTCTGCATCTGTCAGCCTGTCTGCGTCTGTCAGCCTGCCTGCCTACCTGTCTGCCTGTGTCTGCCTGTATGCCAACCTGCCTGTCTGTCTGAGTCTGTCAGCATGCCTGCCTGTCTGTCTGTCTGTGTGTCTGTCTGTGTGTCTGTCTGTCAGCCTGTCTGTCTGCGCCTGCCTGTCTGTCTACCTGTCGGTCTGCCTGCCTGCGCCTGTCTGCGCCTAGCTGCCTGCCTGCGCCTAGCTGCCTGCCTGTCTGTCTGTCTGTCTGTCTGTCTGCGTCTGTCAGCCTGTCTGTCGTTCAGGCAGTCAGTCAGTCAGTCAGCCAGCCTGCCTATCTGCACCTACCTGCCTGTCTGTCTGTCTGTCTGCCTGCCTGCGTTTGCCTGTGTGCGTCTGCCTGTCTGTCAACCTGCCTGTCTGTCTGTCAGCCTGCCTGTCTGTCTGCGTCTGTCAGCCTGCCTGCCTGCCTGTCTGTGCCTGCCTGCGTGCCTGCCTGCCTGTCACACAATACAGTTTGCCTGTCTGCCTATCTGGCTGCGTCTGTCAGCCTGCCTGTGTCTGCCTGTCTGTCTGCGTCTACCTGTCTGTCTGTCTGTATCTGTCTGTCTGTCTGTGCTTGCCTGTCTGTCTGCGCCTGCCTGCCTGTCTACCTGCCTGCGTCTGCCTGTCTGCGTCTGTCAGCCTGCCTGCCTGCCTGTCTGCCTGCGTCTGCCTGGCTGTCTGTCTGCGTCTGTCAGCCTGTCTGTCTGTCTGCCTGCCTGCGTCTGCCTGTCTGCGTCTGTCAGCCTGCCTGCCTGCCTGCCTGTCTGCCTGCGTCTGCCTGTCTGCCAACCTGCCTGTCTGTCTGTCTGTCTCTCTGCGTCTGTCAGCATGCCTGCCTGTCTGTCTGTCTGCCTGCCTGTGTGTGTGTCTGTCTGTCAGCCTGCCTGCCTGTCTGTCTGTCTGCGTCTGTCAGCCTGTCTGTCGTTCAGCCAGTCAGTCAGTCAGTCAGCCAGCCTGCCTGCGCCTATCTGCCTGCGTCTACCTGTCTGTCTGCGTCTGTCAGCCTGTCTGCGTCTGTCAGCCTGCCTGCCTGCCTGTCTGCCTGCGTCTGCCTGTATGCCACCCTGCCTGTCTGTCTGTCTGCGTCTGTCAGCATGCCTGCCTGTCTGTCTGTCTGTGTGTCTGTCTGTCAGCCTGTCTGTCTGCGCCTGCCTGTCTGTCTACCTGTCGGTCTGCCTGCCTGCGCCTGCCTGTCTGCGCCTATCTGCCGCCTGTCTGTCTGTCAGCCTGCCTGCCTGTCTGTCTGCGTCTGTAAGCCTGTCTGTCGTTCAGCCAGTCAGTCAGTCAGTCAGCCAGCCTGCCTGTCTGCGCCTATCTGCCTGCCTGTCTGCCTGCCTGCGTCTACCTGTCTGTCTGCGTCTGTCAGCCTGCGTCTGCCTGTCTGCCAACCTGACTGTCTGTCTGTCTGTCTTGGTCTGTCAGCATGCCTGCCTGTCTGTCTGTCTGTCTGTCTGTCTGTCTGTCTGTCAGCCTGCCCGCCTGTCTGTCAGCCTGCCTGTCTGTCTGTCTGCGTCTGTCAGCCTGTCTGTCATTCAGCCAGTCAGTCAGTCAGTCAGCCTGCTTGCCTGTGCCTATCTGCCTAAGTCTACCTGTCTGTCTGCGTCTGTCAGCCTGTCTGCGTCTGTCAGCCTGCCTGCCTGCGTCTGCCTGCGTCTGCCTGTCTGCCAACCTGCCTGTCTGTCTGTCTGCGTCTGTCAGCATGCCTGTCTGCCTGCCTGTCTGCGTCTGTCAGCCTGCCTGCCTGCCTGTCTGCCAACCTGCCTGTCTGCGTCTGTCAGCCTGCCTTCCATTCTGCCGCCTGTCTGTCAGCCTGCCTGTCAGTCAGTCAGTCAGTCAGTCAGCCTGAGTCTGTCTGCCTGCGTCTGCCTGTCTGTCTGCCTGTCTGTCAACCTGCCTGTCTGTCTGTCAGCCTGCCTGCCTGTCTGCCTGTCTGCCAACCTGCCTGTCTGTCTGTCTGTCCGTCTGTCTGCGTCTGTCAGCATGCCTGCCTGTCTGTCTGTCTGTCTGTCTGTCAGCCTGCCTGTCTGTCTGCGTCTGTCAGCCTGTCTGTCGTTCAGCCAGTCAGTCAGTCAGCCAGCCTGCCTGTCTGCGCCTATCTGCCTGCCTGTCTGCCTGCCTGCGTCTACCTGTCTGTCTGCGTCTGTCAGCCTGCGTCTGCCTGTCTGCCAACCTGACTGTCTGTCTGTCTGTCTGCGTCTGTCAGCATGCCTGCCTGTCTGTCTGTCTGTCTGTCTGTCTGCCTGTCTGTCTGTCTGTCTGCCTGTGTGTCTGTCTGTCAGCCTGCCCGCCTGTCTGTCAGCCTGCCTGTCTGTCTGTCTGCGTCTGTCAGCATGCCTGTCTGCCTGCCTGTCTGCGTCTGTCAGCCTGCCTGTCTGCCTGCCTGTCTGCGTCTGCCTGTCTGCCAACCTGCCTGTCTGCGTCTGTCAGCCTGCCTTCCATTCTGCCGCCTGTCTGTCAGCCTGCCTGTCTGTCAGTCAGTCAGTCAGTCAGTCAGTCAGCCTGCGTCTGTCTGCCTGCGTCTGCCTGTCTGTCTGCCTGTCTGTCAACCTGCCTGCCTGTCTGTTTGTCAGCCTGCCTGCCTGCCTGTCTGTCTGCGTCTGTCAGCCTGCGTCTGCCTGTCTGCCAACCTGACTGTCTGTCTGTCTGTCTTGGTCTGTCAGCATGCCTGCCTGTCTGTCTGTCTGTCTGTCTGTCTGTCAGCCTGCCCGCCTGTCTGTCAGCCTGCCTGTCTGTCTGCGTCTGTCAGCCTGTCTGTCATTCAGCCAGTCAGTCAGTCAGCCTGCTTGCCTGTGCCTATCTGCCTAAGTCTACCTGTCTGTCTGCGTCTGTCAGCCTGTCTGCGTCTGTCAGCCTGCCTGCCTGCGTCTGCCTGCGTCTGCCTGTCTGCCAACCTGCCTGTCTGTCTGTCTGCGTCTGTCAGCATGCCTGTCTGCCTGCCTGTCTGCGTCTGTCAGCCTGCCTGCCTGCCTGTCTGCCAACCTGCCTGTCTGCGTCTGTCAGCCTGCCTTCCATTCTGCCGCCTGTCTGTCAGCCTGCCTGTCAGTCAGTCAGTCAGTCAGTCAGCCTGAGTCTGTCTGCCTGCGTCTGCCTGTCTGTCTGCCTGTCTGTCAACCTGCCTGTCTGTCTGTCAGCCTGCCTGCCTGTCTGCCTGTCTGCCAACCTGCCTGTCTGTCTGTCTGTCTGTCTGTCTGCGTCTGTCAGCATGCCTGCCTGTCTGTCTGTCTGTCTGTCTGTCAGCCTGCCTGTCTGTCTGCGTCTGTCAGCCTGTCTGTCGTTCAGCCAGTCAGTCAGTCAGCCAGCCTGCCTGTCTGCGCCTATCTGCCTGCCTGTCTGCCTGCCTGCGTCTACCTGTCTGTCTGCGTCTGTCAGCCTGCGTCTGCCTGTCTGCCAACCTGACTGTCTGTCTGTCTGTCTGCGTCTGTCAGCATGCCTGCCTGTCTGTCTGTCTGTCTGTCTGTCTGCCTGTCTGTCTGTCTGTCTGCCTGTGTGTCTGTCTGTCAGCCTGCCCGCCTGTCTGTCAGCCTGCCTGTCTGTCTGTCTGCGTCTGTCAGCATGCCTGTCTGCCTGCCTGTCTGCGTCTGTCAGCCTGCCTGTCTGCCTGCCTGTCTGCGTCTGCCTGTCTGCCAACCTGCCTGTCTGCGTCTGTCAGCCTGCCTTCCATTCTGCCGCCTGTCTGTCAGCCTGCCTGTCTGTCAGTCAGTCAGTCAGTCAGTCAGCCTGCGTCTGTCTGCCTGCGTCTGCCTGTCTGTCTGCCTGTCTGTCAACCTGCCTGCCTGTCTGTTTGTCAGCCTGCCTGCCTGCCTGTCTGTCTGTCTGTCTGCCTGCCTGCGTTTGCCTGTCTGCGTCTGCCTGTCTGTCAACCTGCCTGTCTGTCTGTCAGCCTGCCTGTCTGTCTGCGTCTGTCAGCCTGCCTGCCTGCCTGCGTGCCTGCCTGCCTGCCTGTCACACAATACAGTTTGCCTGTCTGCCTATCTCGCTGCGTCTGTCAGCCTGCCTGTGTCTGCCTGTCTGTCTGCGTCTACCTGTCTGTCTGTCTGTATCTGTCTGTCTGTCTGTGCCTGCCTGCCTGTCTGTCTGTGTCTGCCTGCCTCTGTTTGTCTGTCTGTCTGCCATGCTTTCTCTCTCTCTGTCCCTGCCTGTGTCTATGTGTTGGTATGTTACCATTGACAGGTGGAAGACACCACACTCTACATCTTGACTTTGCCGTTCACACACTCGCTTTGCCTGGTAACCTAGCAACAATTACAAAGTTCAACTATGTTAGAGCAGTGAAAACAGCCAAATTACTGTCACACAATACAGTTTGTCAGCCTGCCTTCCATCCTGCCGCCTGTCTGTCAGCCTGCCTGTCAGTCAGTCAGTCAGTCAGTCAGTCAGTCAGTCAGTCAGCCTGCGTCTGTCTGCCTGCGTCTGCCTGTCTGTCTGCCTGTCTGTCAACCTGCCTGCCTGTCTGTCTGCCAGCATGCCTGCCTGTCTGTCTGCGCCTGCCTGCCTGTGTGTCTGTTTGTCAGCCTGCCTGCCTGTCTGCCTGCCTGCGTGTACCTGTATGTCTGCGTTTGTCAGCCTGTCTGTCTGTCTGCCTGCCTGCGTCTGCCTGTCTGCGTCTGTCAGCCTGTCTGCCAACCTGCCTGCCTGTCTGTCTGTGTCTGCCTGCCTCTGTTTGTCTGTCTGTCTGCCATGCTTTCTCTCTCTCTGTCCCTGCCTGTGTCTGTGTGTTGGTATGTTACCATTGACAGGTGGAAGACACCACACTCCACATCTTGACTTTGCCGTTCACACACCCGCTTTGCCTGGTAACCTAGCAACAATTACAAAGTTCAACTATGTTAGAGCAGTGAAAACAGCCAAATTACTGTCACACAATACAGTTTGTCAGCCTGCCTTCCATCCTGCCGCCTGTCTGTCAGCCTGCCTGTCAGTCAGTCAGTCAGTCAGTCAGTCAGTCAGTCAGTCAGCCTGCGTCTGTCTGCCTGCGTCTGCCTGTCTGCGTCTGTCAGCCTGCCTGCCTGCCTGTCTGCCTGCGTCTGCCTGTCTGCCAACCTGCCTGTCTGTCTGTCTCTCTGCGTCTGTCAGCATGCCTGCCTGTCTGTCTGTCTGCCTGCCTGTGTGTGTGTCTGTCTGTCAGCCTGCTAGCTGTCTGTCTGTCTGTCTGCGTCTGTCAGCCTGTCTGTCGTTCAGCCAGTCAGTCAGTCAGTCAGCCTGTCTGTCTGCGTCTGTCAGCCTGTCTGCGTCTGTCAGCCTGCCTGCCTGCCTGTCTGCCTGTGTCTGCCTGTATGCCAACCTGCCTGTCTGTCTGAGTCTGTCAGCATGCCTGCCTGTCTGTCTGTCTGTGTGTCTGTCTGTGTGTCTGTCTGTCAGCCTGTCTGTCTGCGCCTGCCTGTCTGTCTACCTGTCGGTCTGCCTGCCTGCGCCTGTCTGCGCCTAGCTGCCTGCCTGTCTGTCTGTCTGTCTGTCTGCGTCTGTCAGCCTGTCTGTCGTTCAGGCAGTCAGCCAGCCTGCCTGTCTGCACCTATCTGCCTGTCTGTCTGTCTGTCTGCCTGCCTGCGTTTGCCTGTGTGCGTCTGCCTGTCTGTCAACCTGCCTGTCTGTCTGTCAGCCTGCCTGTCTGTCTGCGTCTGTCAGCCTGCCTGCCTGCCTGTCTGTGCCTGCCTGCGTGCCTGCCTGCCTGTCACACAATACAGTTTGCCTGTCTGCCTATCTGGCTGCGTCTGTCAGCCTGCCTGTGTCTGCCTGTCTGTCTGCGTCTACCTGTCTGTCTGTCTGTATCTGTCTGTCTGTCTGTGCTTGCCTGTCTGTCTGCGCCTGCCTGCCTGTCTGTCTACCTGCCTGCGTCTGCCTGTCTGCGTCTGTCAGCCTGCCTGCCTGCCTGTCTGCATGCATCTGCCTGTCTGTCTGTCTGCGTCTGTCAGCCTGTCTGTCTGTCTGCCTGCCTGGGTCTGCCTGTCTGCGTCTGTCAGCCTGCCTGCCTGCCTGCCTGTCTGCCTGTCTGCCTGCGTCTGCCTGTCTGCCAACCTGCCTGTCTGTCTGTCTCTCTGCGTCTGTCAGCATGCCTGCCTGTCTGTCTGTCTGCCTGCCTGTGTGTGTGTCTGTCTGTCAGCCTGCCTGCCTGTCTGTCTGTCTGTCTGTCTGCGTCTGTCAGCCTGTCTGTCGTTCAGCCAGTCAGTCAGTCAGTCAGCCAGCCTGCCTGCGCCTATCTGCCTGCGTCTACCTGTCTGTCTGCGTCTGTCAGCCTGTCTGCGTCTGTCAGCCTGCCTGCCTGCCTGTCTGCCTGCGTCTGCCTGTATGCCAACCTGCCTGTCTGTCTGTCTGCGTCTGTCAGCATGCCTGCCTGTCTGTCTGTCTGTGTGTCTGTCTGTCAGCCTGTCTGTCTGCGCCTGCCTGTCTGTCTACCTGTCGGTCTGCCTGCCTGCGCCTGCTTTCTGCGCCTATCTGCCGCCTGTCTGTCTGTCTGTCTGTCTGCCTGCCTGTCTGTCAGCCTGTCTGTCAGCCTGTCTGTCTGCGCCTGCCTGCCTGTATGTCTCCCTTTCGGTCTGCCTGCATCTGCCTGTCTGCGTCTGTCAGCCTGTCTGTCGTTCAGGCAGTCAGTCAGTCAGCCTGCCTGTCTGCACCTATCTGCCTGTCTGTCTGTCTGCCTGCCTGCGTTTGCCTGTCTGCGTCTGCCTGTCTGTCAACCTGCCTGTCTGTCTGTCAGCCTGCCTGTCTGTCTGCGTCTGTCAGCCTGCCTGTCTGTGCCTGCCTGCGTGCCTGCCTGCCTGTCACACAATACAGTTTGCCTGTCTGCCTATCTGGCTGCGTCTGTCAGCCTGCCTGTGTCTGCCTGTCTGTCTGCGTCTACCTGTCTGTCTGTCTGTATCTGTCTGTCTGTCTGTGCTTGCCTGTCTGTCTGCGCCTGCCTGCCTGTCTGTCTACCTGCCTGCGTCTGCCTGTCTGTCTGTCTGTCTGCGTCTGTCAGCCTGTCTGTCTGCCATGCTTTCTCTCTCTCTGTCCCTGCCTATGTCTGTGTGTTGGTATGTTACCATTGACAGGTGGAAGACACCACACTCCACATCTTGACTTTGCCGTTCACACACCCGCTTTGCCTGGTAACCTAGCAACAATTACAAAGTTCAACTATGTTAGAGCAGTGAAAACAGCCAAATTACTGTCACACAATACAGTTTGTCAGCCTGCCTTCCATCCTGCCGCCTGTCTGTCAGCCTGCCTGTCAGTCAGTCAGTCAGTCAGTCAGTCAGTCAGTCAGCCTGCGTCTGTCTGCCTGCGTCTGCCTGTCTGCGTCTGTCAGCCTGCCTGCCTGCCTGTCTGCCTGCGTCTGCCTGTCTGCCAACCTGCCTGTCTGTCTGTCTCTCTGCGTCTGTCAGCATGCCTGCCTGTCTGTCTGTCTGCCTGCCTGTGTGTGTGTCTGTCTGTCAGCCTGCCTGCCTGTCTGTCTGTCTGTCTGCGTCTGTCAGCCTGTCTGTCGTTCAGCCAGTCAGTCAGCCTGTCTGTCTGCGTCTGTCAGCCTGTCTGCGTCTGTCAGCCTGCCTGCCTGCCTGTCTGCCTGTGTCTGCCTGTATGCCAACCTGCCTGTCTGTCTGCGTCTGTCAGCATGCCTGCCTGTCTGTCTGTCTGTGTGTCTGTCTGTGTGTCTGTCTGTCAGCCTGTCTGTCTGCGCCTGCCTGTCTGTCTACCTGTCGGTCTGCCTGCCTGCGCCTGTCTGCGCCTAGCTGCCTGCCTGCGCCTAGCTGCCTGCCTGTCTGTCTGTCTGTCTGTCTGCCTGTCTGCGTCTGTCAGCCTGTCTGTCGTTCAGGCAGTCAGTCAGTCAGTCAGCCAGCCTGCCTATCTGCACCTACCTGCCTGTCTGTCTGTCTGTCTGCCTGCCTGCGTTTGCCTGTGTGCGTCTGCCTGTCTGTCAACCTGCCTGTCTGTCTGTCAGCCTGCCTGTCTGTCTGCGTCTGTCAGCCTGCCTGCCTGCCTGTCTGTGCCTGCCTGCGTGCCTGCCTGCCTGTCACACAATACAGTTTGCCTGTCTGCCTATCTGGCTGCGTCTGTCAGCCTGCCTGTGTCTGCCTGTCTGTCTGCGTCTACCTGTCTGTATCTGTCTGTCTGTCTGTGCTTGCCTGTCTGTCTGCGCCTGCCTGCCTGTCTGTCTACCTGCCTGCGTCTGCCTGTCTGCGTCTGTCAGCCTGCCTGCCTGCCTGTCTGCCTGCGTCTGCCTGGCTGTCTGTCTGCGTCTGTCAGCCTGTCTGTCTGTCTGCCTGCCTGCGTCTGCCTGTCTGCGTCTGTCAGCCTGCCTGCCTGTCTGCCTGCGTCTGCCTGTCTGCCAACCTGCCTGTCTGTCTGTCTGTCTCTCTGCGTCTGTCAGCATGCCTGCCTGTCTGTCTGTCTGCCTGCCTGTGTGTGTGTCTGTCTGTCAGCCTGCCTGCCTGTCTGTCTGTCTGCGTCTGTCAGCCTGTCTGTCGTTCAGCCAGTCAGTCAGTCAGTCAGTCAGCCAGCCTGCCTGCGCCTATCTGCCTGCGTCTACCTGTCTGTCTGCGTCTGTCAGCCTGTCTGCGTCTGTCAGCCTGCCTGCGTCTGCCTGTATGCCACCCTGCCTGTCTGTCTGTCTGCGTCTGTCAGCATGCCTGCCTGTCTGTCTGTCTGTGTGTCTGTCTGTCAGCCTGTCTGTCTGCGCCTGCCTGTCTGTCTACCTGTCGGTCTGCCTGCCTGCGCCTGCCTGTCTGCGCCTATCTGCCGCCTGTCTGTCTGTCTGTCTGTCTGCCTGCCTGTCTGTCAGCCTGTCTGTCAGCCTGTCTGTCTGCGCCTGCCTGCCTGTCTGTCTCCCTTTCGGTCTGCCTGCATCTGCCTGTCTGCGTCTGTCAGCCTGTCTGTCGTTCAGGCAGTCAGTCAGTCAGCCTGCCTGTCTGCACCTATCTGCCTGTCTGTCTGTCTGCCTGCCTGCGTTTGCCTGTCTGCGTCTGCCTGTCTGTCAACCTGCCTGTCTGTCTGTCAGCCTGCCTGTCTGTCTGCGTCTGTCAGCCTGCCTGTCTGTGCCTGCCTGCGTGCCTGCCTTCCTGTCACACAATACAGTTTGCCTGTCTGCCTATCTGGCTGCGTCTGTCAGCCTGCCTGTGTCTGCCTGTCTGTCTGCGTCTACCTGTCTGTCTGTCTGTATCTGTCTGTCTGTCTGTGCTTGCCTGTCTGTCTGCGCCTGCCTGCCTGTCTGTCTACCTGCCTGCGTCTGCCTGTCTGCGTCTGTCAGCCTGCCTGCCTGCCTGCGTCTGCCTGCCTGTCTGTCTGTCTGCGTCTGTCAGCCTGTCTGTCTGCCATGCTTTCTCTCTCTCTGTCCCTGCCTGTGTCTGTGTGTTGGTATGTTACCATTGACAGGTGGAAGACACCACACTCCACATCTTGACTTTGCCGTTCACACACCCGCTTTGCCTGGTAACCTAGCAACAATTACAAAGTTCAACTATGTTAGAGCAGTGAAAACAGCCAAATTACTGTCACACAATACAGTTTGTCAGCCTGCCTTCCATCCTGCCGCCTGTCTGTCAGCCTGCCTGTCAGTCAGTCAGTCAGTCAGTCAGTCAGTCAGTCAGTCAGCCAGCGTCTGTCTGCCTGCGTCTGCCTGTCTGCGTCTGTCAGCCTGCCTGCCTGCCTGTCTGCCTGCGTCTGCCTGTCTGCCAACCTGCCTGTCTGTCTGTCTCTCTGCGTCTGTCAGCATGCCTGCCTGTCTGTCTGTCTGCCTGCCTGTGTGTGTGTCTGTCTGTCAGCCTGCTAGCTGTCTGTCTGTCTGTCTGCGTCTGTCAGCCTGTCTGTCGTTCAGCCAGTCAGTCAGTCAGTCAGCCTGTCTGTCTGCGTCTGTCAGCCTGTCTGCGTCTGTCAGCCTGCCTGCCTGCCTGTCTGCCTGTGTCTGCCTGTATGCCAACCTGCCTGTCTGTCTGAGTCTGTCAGCATGCCTGCCTGTCTGTCTGTCTGTGTGTCTGTCTGTGTGTCTGTCTGTCAGCCTGTCTGTCTGCGCCTGCCTGTCTGTCTACCTGTCGGTCTGCCTGCCTGCGCCTGTCTGCGCCTAGCTGCCTGCCTGTCTGTCTGTCTGTCTGTCTGCGTCTGTCAGCCTGTCTGTCGTTCAGGCAGTCAGCCAGCCTGCCTGTCTGCACCTATCTGCCTGTCTGTCTGTCTGTCTGCCTGCCTGCGTTTGCCTGTGTGCGTCTGCCTGTCTGTCAACCTGCCTGTCTGTCTGTCAGCCTGCCTGTCTGTCTGCGTCTGTCAGCCTGCCTGCCTGCCTGTCTGTGCCTGCCTGCGTGCCTGCCTGCCTGTCACACAATACAGTTTGCCTGTCTGCCTATCTGGCTGCGTCTGTCAGCCTGCCTGTGTCTGCCTGTCTGTCTGCGTCTACCTGTCTGTCTGTCTGTATCTGTCTGTCTGTCTGTGCTTGCCTGTCTGTCTGCGCCTGCCTGCCTGTCTGTCTACATGCCTGCGTCTGCCTGTCTGCGTCTGTCAGCCTGCCTGCCTGCCTGTCTGCATGCATCTGCCTGTCTGTCTGTCTGCGTCTGTCAGCCTGTCTGTCTGTCTGCCTGCCTGGGTCTGCCTGTCTGCGTCTGTCAGCCTGCCTGCCTGCCTGCCTGTCTGCCTGTCTGCCTGCGTCTGCCTGTCTGCCAACCTGCCTGTCTGTCTGTCTCTCTGCGTCTGTCAGCATGCCTGCCTGTCTGTCTGTCTGCCTGCCTGTGTGTGTGTCTGTCTGTCAGCCTGCCTGCCTGCCTGTCTGTCTGTCTGCGTCTGTCAGCCTGTCTGTCGTTCAGCCAGTCAGTCAGTCAGTCAGCCAGCCTGCCTGCGCCTATCTGCCTGCGTCTACCTGTCTGTCTGCGTCTGTCAGCCTGTCTGCGTCTGTCAGCCTGCCTGCCTGCCTGTCTGCCTGCGTCTGCCTGTATGCCAACCTGCCTGTCTGTCTGTCTGCGTCTGTCAGCATGCCTGCCTGTCTGTCTGTCTGTGTGTCTGTCTGTCAGCCTGTCTGTCTGCGCCTGCCTGTCTGTCTACCTGTCGGTCTGCCTGCCTGCGCCTGCTTTCTGCGCCTATCTGCCGCCTGTCTGTCTGTCTGTCTGTCTGCCTGCCTGTCTGTCAGCCTGTCTGTCTGCGCCTGCCTGCCTGTATGTCTCCCTTTCGGTCTGCCTGCATCTGCCTGTCTGCG
Source organism: Gymnocephalus cernua (assembly GCA_023631565.1). Taxonomy (NCBI): domain Eukaryota; kingdom Metazoa; phylum Chordata; class Actinopteri; order Perciformes; family Percidae; genus Gymnocephalus; species Gymnocephalus cernua. Next base: position 1,458,732 of record JALJEH010000025.1, on the reverse strand, counting down.
TCTGTCAGCCTGTCTGTCGTTCAGGCAGTCAGTCAGTCAGCCTGCCTGTCTGCACCTATCTGCCTGTCTGTCTGTCTGCCTGCCTGCGTTTGCCTGTCTGCGTCTGCCTGTCTGTCAACCTGCCTGTCTGTCTGTCAGCCTGCCTGTCTGTCTGCGTCTGTCAGCCTGCCTGTCTGTGCCTGCCTGCGTGCCTGCCTGCCTGTCACACAATACAGTTTGCCTGTCTGCCTATCTGGCTGCGTCTGTCAGCCTGCCTGTGTCTGCCTGTCTGTCTGCGTCTACCTGTCTGTCTGTCTGTATCTGTCTGTCTGTCTGTGCTTGCCTGTCTGTCTGCGCCTGCCTGCCTGTCTGTCTACCTGCCTGCGTCTGCCTGTCTGTCTGTCTGTCTGCGTCTGTCAGCCTGTCTGTCTGCCATGCTTTCTCTCTCTCTGTCCCTGCCTGTGTCTGTGTGTTGGTATGTTACCATTGACAGGTGGAAGACACCACACTCCACATCTTGACTTTGCCGTTCACACACCCGCTTTGCCTGGTAACCTAGCAACAATTACAAAGTTCAACTATGTTAGAGCAGTGAAAACAGCCAAATTACTGTCACACAATACAGTTTGTCAGCCTGCCTTCCATCCTGCCGCCTGTCTGTCAGCCTGCCTGTCAGTCAGTCAGTCAGTCAGTCAGTCAGTCAGCCTGCGTCTGTCTGCCTGCGTCTGCCTGTCTGCGTCTGTCAGCCTGCCTGCCTGCCTGTCTGCCTGCGTCTGCCTGTCTGCCAACCTGCCTGTCTGTCTGTCTCTCTGCGTCTGTCAGCATGCCTGCCTGTCTGTCTGTCTGCCTGCCTGTGTGTGTGTCTGTCTGTCAGCCTGCCTGCCTGTCTGTCTGTCTGTCTGCGTCTGTCAGCCTGTCTGTCGTTCAGCCAGTCAGTCAGTCAGTCAGCCTGTCTGTCTGCGTCTGTCAGCCTGTCTGCGTCTGTCAGCCTGCCTGCCTACCTGTCTGCCTGTGTCTGCCTGTATGCCAACCTGCCTGTCTGTCTGAGTCTGTCAGCATGCCTGCCTGTCTGTCTGTCTGTGTGTCTGTCTGTGTGTCTGTCTGTCAGCCTGTCTGTCTGCGCCTGCCTGTCTGTCTACCTGTCGGTCTGCCTGCCTGCGCCTGTCTGCGCCTAGCTGCCTGCCTGCGCCTAGCTGCCTGCCTGTCTGTCTGTCTGTCTGTCTGCCTGTCTGCGTCTGTCAGCCTGTCTGTCGTTCAGGCAGTCAGTCAGTCAGTCAGCCAGCCTGCCTATCTGCACCTACCTGCCTGTCTGTCTGTCTGTCTGCCTGCCTGCGTTTGCCTGTGTGCGTCTGCCTGTCTGTCAACCTGCCTGTCTGTCTGTCAGCCTGCCTGTCTGTCTGCGTCTGTCAGCCTGCCTGCCTGCCTGTCTGTGCCTGCCTGCGTGCCTGCCTGCCTGTCACACAATACAGTTTGCCTGTCTGCCTATCTGGCTGCGTCTGTCAGCCTGCCTGTGTCTGCCTGTCTGTCTGCGTCTACCTGTCTGTCTGTCTGTATCTGTCTGTCTGTCTGTGCTTGCCTGTCTGTCTGCGCCTGCCTGCCTGTCTGTCTACCTGCCTGCGTCTGCCTGTCTGCGTCTGTCAGCCTGCCTGCCTGCCTGTCTGCCTGCGTCTGCCTGGCTGTCTGTCTGCGTCTGTCAGCCTGTCTGTCTGTCTGCCTGCCTGCGTCTGCCTGTCTGCGTCTGTCAGCCTGCCTGCCTGCCTGCCTGTCTGCCTGCGTCTGCCTGTCTGCCAACCTGCCTGTCTGTCTGTCTGTCTCTCTGCGTCTGTCAGCATGCCTGCCTGTCTGTCTGTCTGCCTGCCTGTGTGTGTGTCTGTCTGTCAGCCTGCCTGCCTGTCTGTCTGTCTGCGTCTGTCAGCCTGTCTGTCGTTCAGCCAGTCAGTCAGTCAGTCAGCCAGCCTGCCTGCGCCTATCTGCCTGCGTTTACCTGTCTGTCTGCGTCTGTCAGCCTGTCTGCGTCTGTCAGCCTGCCTGCCTGCCTGTCTGCCTGCGTCTGCCTGTATGCCACCCTGCCTGTCTGTCTGTCTGCGTCTGTCAGCATGCCTGCCTGTCTGTCTGTCTGTGTGTCTGTCTGTCAGCCTGTCTGTCTGCGCCTGCCTGTCTGTCTACCTGTCGGTCTGCCTGCCTGCGCCTGCCTGTCTGCGCCTATCTGCCGCCTGTCTGTCTGTCAGCCTGCCTGCCTGTCTGTCTGCGTCTGTAAGCCTGTCTGTCGTTCAGCCAGTCAGTCAGTCAGTCAGCCAGCCTGCCTGTCTGCGCCTATCTGCCTGCCTGTCTGCCTGCCTGCGTCTACCTGTCTGTCTGCGTCTGTCAGCCTGCGTCTGCCTGTCTGCCAACCTGACTGTCTGTCTGTCTGTCTTGGTCTGTCAGCATGCCTGCCTGTCTGTCTGTCTGTCTGTCAGCCTGCCCGCCTGTCTGTCAGCCTGCCTGTCTGTCTGTCTGCGTCTGTCAGCCTGTCTGTCATTCAGCCAGTCAGTCAGTCAGTCAGCCTGCTTGCCTGTGCCTATCTGCCTAAGTCTACCTGTCTGTCTGCGTCTGTCAGCCTGTCTGCGTCTGTCAGCCTGCCTGCCTGCGTCTGCCTGCGTCTGCCTGTCTGCCAACCTGCCTGTCTGTCTGTCTGCGTCTGTCAGCATGCCTGTCTGCCTGCCTGTCTGCGTCTGTCAGCCTGCCTGCCTGCCTGTCTGCCAACCTGCCTGTCTGCGTCTGTCAGCCTGCCTTCCATTCTGCCGCCTGTCTGTCAGCCTGCCTGTCAGTCAGTCAGTCAGTCAGTCAGCCTGAGTCTGTCTGCCTGCGTCTGCCTGTCTGTCTGCCTGTCTGCCAACCTGCCTGTCTGTCTGTCTGTCTGTCTGTCTGCGTCTGTCAGCATGCCTGCCTGTCTGTCTGTCTGTCTGTCTGTCAGCCTGCCTGTCTGTCTGCGTCTGTCAGCCTGTCTGTCGTTCAGCCAGTCAGTCAGTCAGCCAGCCTGCCTGTCTGCGCCTATCTGCCTGCCTGTCTGCCTGCCTGCGTCTACCTGTCTGTCTGCGTCTGTCAGCCTGCGTCTGCCTGTCTGCCAACCTGACTGTCTGTCTGTCTGTCTGCGTCTGTCAGCATGCCTGCCTGTCTGTCTGTCTGTCTGTCTGTCTGCCTGTCTGTCTGTCTGTCTGCCTGTGTGTCTGTCTGTCAGCCTGCCCGCCTGTCTGTCAGCCTGCCTGTCTGTCTGTCTGCGTCTGTCAGCATGCCTGTCTGCCTGCCTGTCTGCGTCTGTCAGCCTGCCTGTCTGCCTGCCTGTCTGCGTCTGCCTGTCTGCCAACCTGCCTGTCTGCGTCTGTCAGCCTGCCTTCCATTCTGCCGCCTGTCTGTCAGCCTGCCTGTCTGTCAGTCAGTCAGTCAGTCAGTCAGCCTGCGTCTGTCTGCCTGCGTCTGCCTGTCTGTCTGCCTGTCTGTCAACCTGCCTGCCTGTCTGTTTGTCAGCCTGCCTGCCTGCCTGTCTGTCTGCGTCTGTCAGCCTGCGTCTGCCTGTCTGCCAACCTGACTGTCTGTCTGTCTGTCTTGGTCTGTCAGCATGCCTGCCTGTCTGTCTGTCTGTCTGTCTGTCTGTCAGCCTGCCCGCCTGTCTGTCAGCCTGCCTGTCTGTCTGTCTGCGTCTGTCAGCCTGTCTGTCATTCAGCCAGTCAGTCAGTCAGTCAGCCTGCTTGCCTGTGCCTATCTGCCTAAGTCTACCTGTCTGTCTGCGTCTGTCAGCCTGTCTGCGTCTGTCAGCCTGCCTGCCTGCGTCTGCCTGCGTCTGCCTGTCTGCCAACCTGCCTGTCTGTCTGTCTGCGTCTGTCAGCATGCCTGTCTGCCTGCCTGTCTGCGTCTGTCAGCCTGCCTGCCTGCCTGTCTGCCAACCTGCCTGTCTGCGTCTGTCAGCCTGCCTTCCATTCTGCCGCCTGTCTGTCAGCCTGCCTGTCAGTCAGTCAGTCAGTCAGTCAGCCTGAGTCTGTCTGCCTGCGTCTGCCTGTCTGTCTGCCTGTCTGTCAACCTGCCTGTCTGTCTGTCAGCCTGCCTGCCTGTCTGCCTGTCTGCCAACCTGCCTGTCTGTCTGTCTGTCTGTCTGTCTGCGTCTGTCAGCATGCCTGCCTGTCTGTCTGTCTGTCAGCCTGTCTGTCGTTCAGCCAGTCAGTCAGTCAGCCAGCCTGCCTGTCTGCGCCTATCTGCCTGCCTGTCTGCCTGCCTGCGTCTACCTGTCTGTCTGCGTCTGTCAGCCTGCGTCTGCCTGTCTGCCAACCTGACTGTCTGTCTGTCTGTCTGCGTCTGTCAGCATGCCTGCCTGTCTGTCTGTCTGTCTGTCTGTCTGCCTGCCTGTCTGTCTGTCTGCCTGTGTGTCTGTCTGTCAGCCTGCCCGCCTGTCTGTCAGCCTGCCTGTCTCTCTGTCTGCGTCTGTCAGCATGCCTGTCTGCCTGCCTGTCTGCGTCTGTCAGCCTGCCTGTCTGCCTGCCTGTCTGCGTCTGCCTGTCTGCCAACCTGCCTGTCTGCGTCTGTCAGCCTGCCTTCCATTCTGCCGCCTGTCTGTCAGCCTGCCTGTCTGTCAGTCAGTCAGTCAGTCAGTCAGCCTGCGTCTGTCTGCCTGCGTCTGCCTGTCTGTCTGCCTGTCTGTCAACCTGCCTGCCTGTCTGTTTGTCAGCCTGCCTGCCTGCCTGTCTGTCTGTCTGTCTGCCTGCCTGCGTTTGCCTGTCTGCGTCTGCCTGTCTGTCAACCTGCCTGTCTGTCTGTCAGCCTGCCTGTCTGTCTGCGTCTGTCAGCCTGCCTGCCTGCCTGCGTGCCTGCCTGCCTGTCACACAATACAGTTTGCCTGTCTGCCTATCTCGCTGCGTCTGTCAGCCTGCCTGTGTCTGCCTGTCTGTCTGCGTCTACCTGTCTGTCTGTCTGTATCTGTCTGTCTGTCTGTGCCTGCCTGCCTGTCTGTCTGTGTCTGCCTGCCTCTGTTTGTCTGTCTGTCTGCCATGCTTTCTCTCTCTCTGTCCCTGCCTGTGTCTATGTGTTGGTATGTTACCATTGACAGGTGGAAGACACCACACTCTACATCTTGACTTTGCCGTTCACACACTCGCTTTGCCTGGTAACCTAGCAACAATTACAAAGTTCAACTATGTTAGAGCAGTGAAAACAGCCAAATTACTGTCACACAATACAGTTTGTCAGCCTGCCTTCCATCCTGCCGCCTGTCTGTCAGCCTGCCTGTCAGTCAGTCAGTCAGTCAGTCAGTCAGTCAGCCTGCGTCTGTCTGCCTGCGTCTGCCTGTCTGTCTGCCTGTCTGTCAACCTGCCTGCCTGTCTGTCTGCCAGCATGCCTGCCTGTCTGTCTGCGCCTGCCTGCCTGTCTGCCTGCCTGCGTGTACCTGTATGTCTGCGTCTGTCAGCCTGTCTGTCTGTCTGCCTGCCTGCGTCTGCCTGTCTGCGTCTGTCAGCCTGTCTGCCAACCTGCCTGCCTGTCTGTCTGTGTCTGCCTGCCTCTGTTTGTCTGTCTGTCTGCCATGCTTTCTCTCTCTCTGTCCCTGCCTGTGTCTGTGTGTTGGTATGTTACCATTGACAGGTGGAAGACACCACACTCCACATCTTGACTTTGCCGTTCACACACTCGCTTTGCCTGGTAACCTAGCAACAATTACAAAGTTCAACTATGTTAGAGCAGTGAAAACAGCCAAATTACTGTCACACAATACAGTTTGTCAGCCTGCCTTCCATCCTGCCGCCTGTCTGTCAGCCTGCCTGTCAGCCTGCCTGTCAGTCAGTCAGTCAGTCAGTCAGCCTGCGTCTGTCTGCCTGCGTCTGCCTGTCTGTCAACCTGCCTGCCTGTCTGTCTGTCTGCCAGCATGCCTGCCTGTCTGCGCCTGCCTGCCTGTGTGTCTGTTTGTCAGCCTGCCTGCCTGTCTGTCTGTCTGCCTGCCTGTGATTGCCTGCGTGCCTGCCTGTCTTTCAGCCTGCCTGTCTGCCTGTCTGTCTTCGCCTGCCAGCCTGTCTGTCAGCCTGCCTGTCAGCCTGTCTGTCTGCGCCTGCCTGCCTGTCTGCCTGCCTGTCTACCTGTCGGTCTGCCTGCCTGCCTGCCTGCGTCTGCCTGTCTGCGTCTGTCAGCCTGTCTGTCGTTCAGCCAGTCAGTCAGTCAGTCAGTCAGCCAGCCTGCCTGTCTGCGCCTATCTGCCTGCCTGTCTGCCTGCCTGCGTGTACCTGTCTGTCTGTCTGCGTCTGTCAGCCTGTCTGTCTGCCTGCCTGCGTCTGCCTGTCTGCGTCTGTCAGCCTGCCTGCCTGCCTGTCTGCCTGCGTCTGCCTGTCTGCCAACCTGCCTGTCTGTCTGTCTGTCTGTCTGTCTGTCTGCGTCTGTCAGCATGCCTGCCTGCCTGTCTGCCAACCTGCCTGTCTGTCTGCGTCTGTCAGCATGCCTGCCTGTCTGTCTGTCTGTCTGTCTGCCTGTGTGTCTGTCTGCATGTCTGTCTGTCAGCCTGCCTGTCTAACTGTCTGCCTGTCTGTCTTCGCCTGCCTGCCTGTCTGTCTACCTGTCGGTCTGCCTGCCTGCCTGCGTCTGCCTGTCTGTCTGTCTGCGTCTGTCAGCCTGTCTGTCATTCAGCCAGTCAGTCAGTAAGTCAGCCAGCCTGTCTGCGCCTATCTGCCTGCCTGTCTGCCTGCCTGCGTGTACCTGTATGTCTGCGTCTGTCAGCCTGTCTGTCTGTCTGCCTGCCTGTGTCTGCCTGTCTGCGTCTGTCAGCCTGCCTGCCTGTCTGCCAACCTGCCTGTCTGTCTGTCTGTCTGTCTGCGTCTGTCAGCCTGCCTGCCTGTCTGCGTCTGTCAGCCTGTCTGTCGTTCAGCCAGTCAGTCAGTCAGCCTGCCTGCCTGTCTGCGTCTGTCAGCCTGTCTGTCGTTCAGCCAGTCAGTCAGTCAGCCAGCCTGCCTGTCTGCGCCTATCTGCCTGCCTGTCTGCCTGCCTGCGTCTACCTGTCTGTCTGCGTCTGTCAGCTTGCGTCTGCCTGTCTGCCAACCTGACTGTCTGTCTGTCTGTCTGTCTGTCTGTCTGTCTGTGTCTGTCAGCATGCCTGCCTGTCTGTCTGTCTGTCTGTCTGTCTGTCAGCCTGCCCGCCTGTCTGTCAGCCTGCCTGTCTGTCTGTCTGCGTCTGTCAGCCTGTCTGTCATTCAGCCAGTCAGTCAGTCAGTCAGTCAGTCTGTGCCTATCTGCCTGCGTCTACCTGTCTGTCTGCGTCTGTCAGCCTGTCTGCGTCTGTCAGCCTGCCTTCCATTCTGCCGCCTGTCTGTCAGCCTGCCTGTCAGTCAGTCAGTCAGTCAGTCAGCCTGCGTCTGTCTGCCTGCGTCTGCCTGTCTGTCTGCCTGTCTGTCAACCTGCCTGCCTGTCTGTCTGTCTGCCAGCATGCCTGCCTGTCTGTCTGTCTTTCTGCGCCTCTCTACCTGTGTGTCTGTTTGTCAGCCTGCCTGCCTGCCTGTCTGTCTGTCTGTCTGCCTGCGTTTGCCTGTCTGCGTCTGCCTGTCTGTCAACCTGCCTGTCTGTCTGTCAGCCTGCCTGCCTGCCTGCCAACCTGCCTGTCTGTCTGTCTGTGTGCGTCTGTCAGCATGCCTGCCTGTCTGTCTGTCTGTCTGTCTGTCTGTCTCTGTCTGTCTGTCAGCCTGCCTGCCTGTCTGTCTGCGTCTGTCAGCCTGTCTGTCGTTCAGCCAGTCAGTCAGTCAGCCAGCCTGCCTGTCTGTGCCTATCTGCCTGCCTGTCTGCCTGCCTGCGTCTACCTGTCTGTCTGCGTCTGTCAGCCTGCGTCTGCCTGTCTGCCAACCTGACTGTCTGTCTGTCTGTCTGCGTCTGTCAGCATGCCTGCCTGTCTGTCTGTCTGCCTGTGTGTCTGTCTGTCAGCCTGCCCGCCTGTCTGTCAGCCTTCCTGTCTGTCTGTCTGCCTGCCTGCCTGTGCCTATCTGCCTGCGTCTACCTGTCTGTCTGCGTCTGTCAGCCTGTCTGCGTCTGTCAGCCTGCCTGCCTGCCTGAGTCTGCCTGTCTGCCAACCTGCCTGTCTGTCTGTCTGTCTGCGTCTGTCTGCCTGCGTCTGCCTGTCTGTCTGCCTGTCTGTCAACCTGCCTGCCTGTCTGTCTGTCTGCCAGCATGCCTGCCTGTCTGTCTGTCTGTCTGCGCCTGCCTGCCTGTGTGTCTGTTTGTCAGCCTGCCTGCCTGCCTGTCTGTGCCTGCCTGCGTGCCTGCCTGCCTGCCTGTCACACAATACAGTTTGCCTGTCTGCCTATCTGGCTGCGTCTGTCAGCCTGCCTGTGTCTGCCTGTCTGTCTGCGTCTACCTGTCTGTCTGTCTGTATCTGTCTGTCTGTCTGTGCTTGCCTGTCTGTCTGCGCCTGCCTGTCTGTCTGCCTGCCTGCGTCTGCCTGTCTGCGTCTGTCAGCCTGCCTGCCTGCCTGCCTGTCTGCGTCAGCCTGTCTGTCGTTCAGCCAGTCATTCAGTCAGTCAGCCAGCCTGCCTGCGCCTATCTGCCTGCGTCTACCTGTCTGTCTGCGTCTGTCAGCCTGTCTGCGTCTGTCAGCCTGCCTGCCTGCCTGTCTGCCTGCGTCTGCCTGTATGCCAACCTGCCTGTCTGTCTGTCTGCGTCTGTCAGCATGCCTGCCTGTCTGTCTGTCTGTCTGTGTGTCTGTCTGTCAGCCTGTCTGTCTGCGCCTGCCTGTCTGTCTACCTGTCGGTCTGCCTGCCTGCGCCTATCTGCCTGCCTGTCTGTCTGTCTGTCTGTCTGCCTGCCTGTCTGTCAGCCTGTCTGTCAGCCTGTCTGTCTGCGCCTGCCTGCCTGTCTGTCTCCCTTTCGGTCTGCCTGCATCTGCCTGTCTGCGTCTGTCAGCCTGTCTGTCGTTCAGGCAGTCAGTCAGTCAGTCAGCCAGCCTGCCTGTCTGCACCTATCTGCCTGTCTGTCTGTCTGCCTGCCTGCGTTTGCCTGTCTGCGTCTGCCTGTCTGTCAACCTGCCTGTCTGTCTGTCAGCCTGCCTGTCTGTCTGCGTCTGTCAGCCTGCCTGCCTGCCTGTCTGTGCCTGCCTGCCTGTCACACAATACAGTTTGCCTGTCTGCCTATCTGGCTGCGTCTGTCAGCCTGCCTGTGTCTGCCTATCTGTCTGCGTCTACCTGTCTGTCTGTCTGTATCTGTCTGTCTGTCTGTGCTTGCCTGTCTGTCTGTGTCTGCCTGCCTCTGTCTGTCTGTCTGCCATGCTTTCTCTCTCTCTGTCCCTGCCTGTGTCTGTGTGTTGGTATGTTACCATTGACAGGTGGAAGACACCACACTCCACATCTTGACTTTGCCGTTCACACACCCGCTTTGCCTGGTAACCTAGCAACAATTACAAAGTTCAACTATGTTAGAGCAGTGAAAACAGCCAAATTACTGTCACACAATACAGTTTGTCAGCCTGCCTTCCATCCTGCCGCCTGTCTGTCAGCCTGCCTGTCAGCCTGCCTGTCAGCCTGCCTGTCAGTCAGTCAGTCAGCCTGCGTCTGTCTGCCTGCGTCTGCCTGTCTGTCAACCTGCCTGCCTGTCTGCCAGCATGCCTGCCTGTCTGTCTGCGCCTGCCTGCCTGTGTGTCTGTTTGTCAGCCTGCCTGCCTGCCTGTCTGTCTGTCTGTCTGCCTGCCTGTGCCTATCTGCCTGCGTCTACCTGTCTGTCTGCGTCTGTCAGCCTGTCTGCGTCTGTCAGCCTGCCTGCCTGCCTGCGTCTGCCTGTCTGCCAACCTGCCTGTCTGTCTGTCTGTCTGTCTGCGTCTGTCTGCCTGCATCTGCCTGTCTGTCTGCCTGTCTGTCAACCTGCCTGCCTGTCTGTCTGTCTGCCAGCATGCCTGCCTGTCTGTCTGTCTGTCTGCGCCTGCCTGCCTGCCTGTGTGTCTGTTTGTCAGCCTGCCTGCCTGCCTGTCTGTGCCTGCCTGCGTGCCTGCCTGCCTGCCTGTCACACAATACAGTTTGCCTGTCTGCCTATCTGGCTGCGTCTGTCAGCCTGCCTGTGTCTGCCTGTCTGTCTGCGTCTACCTGTCTGTCTGTCTGTATCTGTCTGTCTGTCTGTGCTTGCCTGTCTGTCTGCGCCTGCCTGTCTGTCTGTCTGCCTGCCTGCGTCTGCCTGTCTGCGTCTGTCAGCCTGCCTGCCTGCCTGTCTGCCTGCCTGCCTGTGTGTGTGTCTGTCTGTCAGCCTGCCTGCCTGTCTGTCAGCCTGCCTGCCTGTCTGTCTGTCTGCGTCTGTCAGCCTGTCTGTCGTTCAGCCAGTCATTCAGTCAGTCAGCCAGCCTGCCTGCGCCTATCTGCCTGCGTCTACCTGTCTGTCTGCGTCTGTCAGCCTGTCTGCGTCTGTCAGCCTGCCTGCCTGCCTGTCTGCCTGCGTCTGCCTGTATGCCAACCTGCCTGTCTGTCTGTCTGCGTCTGTCAGCATGCCTGCCTGTCTGTCTGTCTGTGTGTCTGTCTGTCAGCCTGTCTGTCTGCGCCTGCCTGTCTGTCTACCTGTCGGTCTGCCTGCCTGCGCCTATCTGCCTGCCTGTCTGTCTGTCTGTCTGTCTGCCTGCCTGTCTGTCAGCCTGTCTGTCTGCGCCTGCCTGCCTGCCTGTCTGTCTCCCTTTCGGTCTGCCTGCATCTGCCTGTCTGCGTCTGTCAGCCTGTCTGTCGTTCAGGCAGTCAGTCAGTCAGTCAGTCAGTCAGCCAGCCTGCCTGTCTGCACCTATCTGCCTGTCTGTCTGTCTGCCTGCCTGCGTTTGCCTGTCTGCGTCTGCCTGTCTGTCAACCTGCCTGTCTGTCTGTCAGCCTGCCTGTCTGTCTGCGTCTGTCAGCCTGCCTGCCTGCCTGTCTGTCTGTGCCTGCCTGCGTGCCTGCCTGCCTGTCACACAATACAGTTTGCCTGTCTGCCTATCTGGCTGCGTCTGTCAGCCTGCCTTCCTTCCTGCCCGCCTGTAAGTCAGCCTGCCTGTCAGTCAGTCAGTCAGTCAGCCTGCGTCTGTCTGCCTGCGTCTTCCTGCCTGCCTGCCTGCTTCTGCCTGTCTGTCTGTCTGCGTCTGTCAGCCTGCCTGCCTGTCTGTCTTCGCCTGCCTGTCAGCCTGTCTGTCTGCATCTGTCATCCTGTCTGCCGGCCTGCCTGCGTCTGTCTGCCTGCCGGCCTGCCTGCGTGTGCCTGTCTGTCTGCGTCTGTCAGCCTGCTAGCCTGCCTGCGTCTGTCTGCGTCAGTCAGCCTGCCTGCCTTTCTGTCTGTCTGTGTGTCTGTCTACCTGTCTGTCAGCCTGCCTGCCTGTCTGTGCCTGCCTGTCAGCCTGCCTGCCTGCCTGTCTGTCAGCCTGCCTGCGTCTGTGGCCATGTGTGTGTGTGGCCTCTTATTTACGAGACCGGTCTGAGAGACTTCTAGTAGCGGTCTCCAAGCGTGACTCTCCAAGTGATGAGCGTCGGGTCACTATATGGAGCTTCTCAACTCAATTTTGAACCAAATTGTCAATTCGGCAACGATTTTCGCAAGACTGCCTATATTCAAAATCTAAACAGTTCATTTCTCGCCTAAAATGTCATCAATTGTCCCGTTCTTGGTCTGCCAAAGAAGTCCCATTCACCTTATTCTGAATGTGAGAGATAGCCACGCCCCCCGATTTGCATATAACGATAGGAAATAAATAAAGAGGTAAATAAATAAATGTGGCATTAGGAAATAAAAGTCCACAGAAATAATTAAATTTGGATATACAAAATAAAAGTTTCTTGAAATAAATAAATGTGGACTTGTGAAATAAAAGTCTCTTGAAATCAATAAATGTGGATTTATGAAATAAGTCTTTTGAAATAAATAAATGTGGACTTATGAAATAAAGTACCATGAAATAATTAAATTTATTTAATTATGTATGTATTGCCTCATTTATTTCAAAGGCTATCTATTTATTTATGTATTTATTAATTCATTTATTAATTGATTTAATTCTGAATAAAACGGCATTCCATAAATTTACTGACATTGGAATGTTGAATACTTTTCCTTAATACAGAAAGGGGTGTCTGACCTTTGCCCTGTGTGCGGAGCAGGATGTGCCGTTCAAAAGGTGTCTCTGGAGTTAGCAAAGGACTCTGCTGAGAGCTGAGGGAACCTCTCCTGCAGGTAGGCCTGCTTCTCCGTTAGTGATACAGCACACAAAAAAGGTTAGGGTTAAAAGAGATTTTTTATGAGATACCATCTCATAAATATAATTATGACTTAGTAACTCAATGCACTAATTCTCACAATAATTTCTACATGATCACAATATGAAAAGAAAAAACAACAACTTTTCTAATATGAGAAAAGAAACTTCCACTAATGGTGGATTTTGGTGCAATTTTTTAAACTAGCAGAAATGGGCTTTTATCTAACAATAACATACGACAGTCAATACGAAAATAATATCAGAACTAATTTTCTGTCACAATGACAGTGTGTTATGTGAGTGTTAAATACTTACCGACTGTAGTGAAGACTTTACATTTCTTGCTGAGTGCTATGGTGATGGCAGCCTGGCCGACACCCCCTGACCCTGAGTGGATGAGAACAGTCTCTCCGGGACGGAGTCTTCCACGCACCACCATAGAGTAGTAGGCTGTGGCGTAGACCACTGGCACTGATGCTGCCTGCTCCAGTGTCCTACACACACACACACACACACACACACACACACACACACACACACACACACACACACACACACACGTGCAACAGGAGAATTATTTGTTATTATATAGTATGATGTAGGAGTGGAAGGTCTACCAACCTGCCTGTCTGTCTGTCTGTCTGCCTGCCTGTGTGTCTGTCAGTCAGCCTGCCTGCCTGTCTGTCTGTCTGTCTGCGTCTGTCAGCCTGTCTGTCGTTCAGCCAGTCAGTCAGTCAGTCAGCCAGCCTGCCTGTCTGCGCCTATTTGCCTGTCTGTCTGCCTGCCTGCGTCTACCTGTCTGTCTGCGTCTGTCAGCCTGTCTGTCTGCCTGCCTGTCTGCCTGCCTGTCTGCCTGCGTCTGCCAACCTGCCTGTCTGTCTGTCTGTCTGCGTCTGTCAGCATGCCTGCCTGTCTGTCTGTCTGCCTGTGTGTCTGTCAGCCTGTCTGTCTGCGCCTGCCTGCCTGTCTGTCTACCTGTCGGTCTGCCTGCCTGCCTGCGTCTGCCTGTCTGCGTCTGTCAGCCTGTCTGTCGTTCAGCCAGTCAGTCAGTCAGCCAGCCTGCCTGTCTGCGCCTGCCTGCCTGCGTCTGCCTGTCTGCGTTCAGCCAGTCAGTCAGTCAGTCAGCCAGCCTGCGCCTATCTGCCTGCCCGTCTGCCTGCCTGCGTGTACCTGTCTGTCTGCGTCTGTCAGCCTGTCTGTCTGTCTGCCTGCCTGCGTCTGCCTGTCTGCGTCTGTCAGCCTGCCTGCCTGCCTGTCTACTACATCATGACAGGTTGTTCTATTCTTAACAATCTATAGTCCCCTTACACTAATAGCAAAGGCTGAGGAAGGTCAGATGTGAAACTGATCTGCAGGAGGACCTTGCCAATGTGATTGCCCTGAGCCATGTATCTGAATGCTTCTTGTACTTGGTCCCTGTCAAACACTGTGGTCTTTAGAGGCTGAACTACACCTCCCATAATGCCTTGTTTCAGCAGCTCGGACACATCCTCCTAGGGGTGTCACGATACCAAAAATTCAGTAGTCGGTGCCAATACTAGTAAAATGATGCCGATTTCGATACCACGGTAAAAAAAGGATTTTCTCTTCCATGTACTTTAACTTGAAACATGAACTTCTTTATTAAAATATTTGAAAAATATCAAAATCTCATAAGACATACAAAACATGTGCAATAAAGCATAAAACAACACAATAAAGTGCAATTATTGGTCAAAGTGCAACAACTAGTGTCCCCAGACACGTGCCAGACTTCCAGGCACTTTTCAAAAGGTAGCTGTTAACATGTTATTTCCCCTCTGCACTGTTCACTACGGCAGAAGGTTTTTCCCGGTGTGTGTGCAGGTTAGCGCATGCTTGGCTCGGGGCGGGGTTCGTGGTTGTGTGTGGAAGATGGCGGACATATGTGTCGTAGCTAGCTTTACATTTAATAAAAGTCTGAACTGATTAAACGTCGTGTTTATTAGGAGTAACATTGGTAGCAGAGGATGGTTGTAAGATGGCAGCTAGTTATAAAGTTCCGCCGAAGTTTGATGAAGCCAGGCCATACGAGTGTTGGAAAAATGAAGTCAATATCTGGACGAGGGTTACCGACCTCGACAAAAAGAAACAAGCCCTTGCTGTTGCCTTGGGGCTTGAGGGGAGAGCCCGTGAAACAGCAATGGAAATACCCGCGGAAGATTTGGACAGTGAAGACGGTATGGAAACATTGCTTGCTAAGCTGGACGGCGTGTTCCTAAAAGAGGAAAAGGATCGCGCATATGAAGCCTATTCGCATTTTGATGGCATAACGAAAGATAGTGCTGCTTCTATGGCAGACTACATAATTGACTTCGAACAGCGATACAACCGGATGAAAAAGTATAATATGACACTTCCTGATGCTGTGCTGGCTTTTAAGCTTTTAGACACGCCCTGTGTCGATGAGAAAAGCAGACAGCTAGCACTGACTGCCTGCACGGAGTTGAAGTTCTCCTCCATGAAGTCAGCTCTAAAAAGGATTTTCGGAGGGAAAACGACAGGTTCATTAAACGGAATACAAATGAATCAGGATGTGGCGTTTTTCACAGAACAAAGACCACAAGGAAAAGGAAAACGGAACGCAACATGGCAAAGTGGACAACTGAAGCAGCCGTTACCTGGGACTAATCCACTGGATAAGTTCGGTAAGAGGTCCAGATGTGCTATTTGCCAAAGCACGTTTCATTGGGCTAAAGACTGTCCTCACAAGAAAACTGAACAAGTAAGAATAACTGAAGATGTGAATGTAGAGGAATGTAACATTACATTGTTTACAAAGGCCTCCATGTCAGACGCTGAGATATTTATGACTGAATCATTGGGATCTGCGATTATTGACACTGCCTGTAACCCGTACTGTGTGTGGGGAGAAATGGCTGGAAAGCTATATTGATGACCTCACCTCAGATCAGGCGAACAGACTGATGCAAACAGAAACTCCCAGTTGCAGACCTTTTCGGTTTGGAGATGGCAATTTGGTGTATTCCACAAGAAATGTGAAACTACCAGCTAAGATAGGACTGACAAAATGCCACATTGAAACTGAAGTTGTCAAGGTTGACATTCCGCTCCTGCTGAGTAAAACGTCCCTTAAAAAAGCAGGGACCATTTTGGACATGGAAAAGGACAGTGCAGTGATGTTCAAACAATCCATACCTCTTGAATTCACTAGTTCTGGACATTACTGTGTCGACATCAGAGACAGAGAAACTGAAAAAGGTTCAACTGAAGAGAAAGTCCTAGCAGTAACAGAAAATATGTCTCCAGATGAGAAACGTAAAGTCCTTCTGAAGCTCCATAAACAGTTTGGTCACGCATCTGCAGACTACAGAGGCTCATTAACAGTTCAGGAAATAAAGACAAAGAATGCTTTACTGTCTTACAACAAATCGTTTATGACTGTGATGTATGCCAGAAGTACAAAAAGACAAAGCCGAAGCCTGCTGTGGGGCTGCCCTTGGCGTCGGAATATAACGAGACGGTGGCCATGGATCTGCATGAGTTGGAACCAGGTTTATGGTATCTTCACATCATTGACCACTTCACACGTTTCAGCGCAGGAAACATTGTGAAAACAAAAAGGTCATCTGAAATTGTCAACTCTTTCATTCATACATGGATTAGTGTCCATGGCGCCCCCCAGAGGCTGTACAGTGACAACGGTGGAGAATTCAACAATGAAGAGATCAGACACATGGCTGAAAACTTTAACATTGAGACAAAAACAACAGCAGGATACAGTCCCTGGAGCAACGGACTACTCGAGAGACATAACCAAACACTGACTGAGATCATCCAGAAGGTCAAACGAGAGAATGGATGTGACTGGCACACTGCCCTTGACTGGGCCCTCATGGCTAAGAACAGTATGCTGAATGTTCAGGGTTACAATCCATATCAATTAGTGTTTGGACGGAATCCTAACCTTCCATCTGTATTAGTTGATAAACTACCTGCTCTAGAGGGTACCACCATGAGCGCTAGAGTAGGAGAACACATTTCAGCTTTACATGCTTCTAGGAAAGCATTCACAGAGGCTGAGTCTTCTGAACGGATAAGAAGGGCAATGAGGAAGCAGCTCAGGCCCACTGATGACATGTATGTGACAGGAGACAAGGTTTATTACAAAAGAGCAGACTGTCCTGAGTGGAAGGGACCAGGTATAGTTATTGGTCAGGATGGAGTTGTTGTGTTTGTAAGACATGGGGGGATTCTAGTTAGAGTGCACCAATCCAGGCTCTGTAAGGTAAACCCACAGTAATCTCAGGATAAGCCAACTGTGCAAGACAGCATAGAGACAGCAAGCCACATAGGCAGCTTAAACAATGTAGCAGAAAGCTCAGATAGTGAAGAAAACCCAGACAGCAAACAGGGCAACACCAGTGACGGGGAGAAGGACTCAGGAGAAGTGGTTCATCCTACAATAACACAAACTGAAACAGATCACAATGTTTGTGGTAACTCTGTCTCTTCTGCTGGTGTAAAGTTAAAAACAGGACAGACTGTAACTTTTAAGAAACCTGATGATAGTCGCCTACAGAGAGCAAAGGTTTTAGGCAGAGCATGCAAGGCTTCTGGAAGGCTCAAAAACTGGTTTAATCTACAACATGTTGAACCTGATGGCAGTGATGGGCAAAAGGAGTCAGTTGATATGTCAAGTGTTGATAATCTTAACATTGAATCTGAAATGGAGACTGATGTACTCATAACAAAAGACGTTTCATTTGATGCAGCCAAACAGGACGAAATAATGAGTTGGTACAAAAACAATGTATTTGAGGAAGTTAATAATGCAGGTCAAAAGTGTGTCTCTACCAGGTGGGTCTGCACTCTCAAAGAAACTCCTAATGGTATAGTGCCAAAAGCACGACTCGTAGCCAGGGGTTTTGAAGAGCTTAATGTTAACGAGTTGCAGAAAGATTCCCCAACCTGTGCTTCTGAATCTCTCAGGTTATTATTAGCAGTCATCTGTCAAAACAAGTGGCAAGTCCATTCTATGGACATAAAGTCCGCTTTCTTACAGGGTATGGAGTTGTCCAGAGAAATTTATGTCCGGCCCCCTCCTGAAGCAGGAAAGAAAAATATTCTATGGAAACTTAACAAATGTGTCTATGGCCTTGCAGATGCATCACTGTATTGGTACAACAAGGTGAAAGAAATAATGCTGAGTACAGGTGCCAAAATGTCTCAAGTAGATCCAGCTGTTTTTTATTGGTTGGATGAACAGTGTAAAGTGACTGGTGTACTCGCATGTCATGTTGATGACTTTCTTTGGGCAGGCTCGGACACTTTCTCAACAGAAGTGATCCCTACGCTTAAGTCTGCTTTCCGTGTTGGGCGTGAGGAACATAACAATTTCTGCTATGTGGGAATGGACTTTGTTAGTAATGATGGTGTAATTCACGTACATCAGCATAGTTACATTGAAAACCTACAGTCTATTAAGCTGCAAGCAGCACGTGCAGTGCAGAGAGATGCCTCTCTTAATGAAACTGAAAAAGAGCAGCTTAGGTCAAAAATAGGACAGATACTATGGGTTGCAAAACAAACTAGACCAGACATTATGTTTGATGCAAGCAACCTAGCATCCAATATAAAAGATGCCACAGTCCAGTCTATTCATGAGACAAATAAGGTCCTCAGAAAGCTTAAATCTGAAAAGGTGTCTCTCAGGTTTCACCATTTGGGAAACAGTGATGCTCTACACGTTATTGTTTTCAGTGATGCTTCTCTTGGAAATCTCCCTGATGGGGGTACGCAGGGGGGTACATTGATCGGACTCATGGGAGAAGGAGGGAAGTTTTCTCCTCTCTGTTGGCAATCTAAGAGAATTAGACGTGTTGTGAGGAGTACTCTGGCAGGGGAAACTCTGGCCATGTCAGATGGAATAGACAATGCTATTTTTCTGGCTACCCTCTTTTCTGAGCTCACAAGTGGTAGTGCTGAACTTAATGCTCCTCCGTTGGTCTGTGTGACGGACAATCACTCTCTGTTTGATGCCCTCAAGTCAACAAAACAGGTCACTGAAAAACGTCTAAGGCTGGAAATAAGCAGCATCAAGGAGCTTGTACAGAGTAAGAAGATAAAGAAAGTGCTCTGGTCAGACACAAAAACTCAACTCGCTGACTGTCTTACCAAAAAGGGAGCGTCAGCTCTGGTGTTGTTAAAAGCACTCAGTGAGGGACTGTGGTGCTATTGAAAGCACTCATTTAAAGGACTGGACACTAAGCTAAGAACAAAAGGACATTTTAAAAGGACTGAAATTTACATTTGCAACAACAGTTTTATTTTAAGTTGTAATAACTATGGCCATTGTTGTATATGTTTTTTTTTTATATATATGGCAATTATTGTGTATATATATATATATTTTTTATATATACAGTATATAACATTTCATTGTTTTTCCCCTGATTGTTTAAAGCATAGGGTGATCAATTGTTAATATGTTATATAACATTTCATTTTTTTCCTCTGATTGTTTAAAGTATAGGGAGATTGTTAACATGTTATTTCCCCTCTGCACTGTTCACTACGGCAGAAGGTTTTTCCCGGTGTGTGTGCAGGGTAGCGCATGCGTGGCTCGGGGCGGGGTTCGTGGTTGTGTGTGGAAGATGGCGGACATATGTGTCGTAGCTAGCTTTACATTTAATAAAAGTCTGAACTGATTAAACGTTGTGTTTATTAGGAGTAACAGTAGCTACCGTGCAAAAACAACAACAGTGTTTCTAACAGCTGCGTGACCAGAAACATTACAAACCCTGGGTTGGAGATGTATTTGAAAGATAGAGCCCAAAAGGATGGAGAGTTGGCTAATTTCCTCCTGAACATATAGCTATGCATTAGCTTTAGGCTAATTTATCATGGCTACAAGGGACGGGCATTTTATTTCAACATTTGTGTACTCACATTGAATTATATAGTGTAATGGCAAAATTATATTTTACCTAATTAACTTTGACTTTCTGTATGTACTCTTCTTATTTATTCCACAAGGAGAGCTATCTACATTTGTCTGTGAGAAAGCTTATATTGTTCTACTGAAATGCACAGGAGTCACAGAGTCTACAGCTAAAAGACACGGCCTGGGTGAACTGATAGAGGTTAGATCAAACTGTTAAACTATTTGACAGACTTTTAGGCACCTCAGCTTGTCTTTATGATTTGCATTGTACGTCAAAGGCCAAGATAGGCTGGAGACTTTGTGAAGAAACAGATGTCATTATGCATGTGTTGATGTCACTACTCTATGCCTTATCTGTGTAGGCCTATATAAGCCTGTGATTTTCATGTTTACGTCGAAGACTCTTCCACACCTTGCTGCGTGCATCTTGTGAAATTGTTTCTCCTATTCTGCGCAGAATATTTACTTTAATAAAATACAAAAAACCTACATTGGTTTCAGTCTTTGACTAGTTCTTTGTATTCGTTTCATTCTCTATTATTTTAATTCTTAACTGATCTACACCTGCTGCACCCTGAATATTTTTCCATAACAATCTGGCATTGTTTGGCAGTATCAGTCCTGGATGTGAGCCGGGGAGTCTCTGTGCATGTGTGCTGAGGACCAGCACTCTGGATCTCTGCATCCTTCAAGGTCAGAGATAATGCCTCAAAACCACTAAACAAAAGCTTTCAGAGCGAGAGGATCAGCAGACAGGCGCAGAGCTCTCCTGGAGCACTCCACACTGATACAAGAAAAGGAAAGACTTCTAACAGCAGGGTAAATTTATGTTTTCTAAAATTACAATAATTTTAATTGACTTGTGACAACATAAGAAACGAATACAGTCGTTTGACACGTGATATGACTTTAGACCTTTTTGGGTTTTTCCTGTTATTTTGATTGTATAAACGACACTCAGACGACCGTCCTTTAAAGAACCCCCTCAGAATGCTTACGGTTTTTGCTGGGTTTTCTGTGAATAAAACCCTTTCATAGGCGGATTTTCTGTTGCTTTGTTCCCGTGAGCGAAAGCGGCCTTGTTGGTGACGATCAACAAGTAAGGTTAAGGAAACGTTTCCCCCCATTTCAGATTGAAATGGGCTCCAATCAATCGTCGTCACCCGCCCTGTCAGGGACACTCTTTCAAGAGATGGTAAGAAAGTACGGAATTCTGAGTGTTAAACATGTACCATATTGGGTTAAAAGTTTTGGCTTTCCTGAAAAGGGAACGCTGTGCACGGGCAAGCTAAAAGATCTGAGACAGGATTTAGAAGAAGAAGAAGTAAAAGTAATGGGGAAATCAAAAGTTAAAAGGGACAAATTAAAGTTCTTACAGAATAACAAAAAATGCCTTCAAATATGGATACATGAAGCCAACATCAGGGAGGCTATACGATTGCAACCTGAGCTATCTCTGCTGAACACTGATAACATGCATACACACTCTGCCTGTAATGCACCCTATTCTCTTTATCCGAGTCCTAGTGACGTGGGTTTCCCACTTGGAAGCCCTCTGCCACCACCATGTCACCCACCGCAGAGAACGGACAGACCAGCCGTGCCCGCTCAGCTGCCAAACCAAGACGCCGGTTCAATACGAATACATGTACTGTTCCACCCATAGTATGATGCAACTATAATTTATGCTGTTGTCAGAGAACCCATGCAGAAACTTCATTTTACAGTCCCTCCAGAAAAACGCGAAGTTTTTTTGTGATTGTTGCGGGCAAAAATCCTTTATTATGCGGCACGTTTTCTTAAAAAATGTGAAGGAATATGCGGGATATTTATGCGATGAAATTGCGGCAACTTGCAAAAATTGTGGGAACTTGCAAAACCTGCGGTTTGATGAAAAAGAGAAAAAAGTGATTCCCCCAACACCGTGTTCTCACATGGCAAAATTGCGTCACTTCATAACGTTCACATGGCAACAGGGGGAAATGGCTGCTGTGAAGTAAACGCAACATTTTTCAACTTTCTGCTGAGATATATGTGACTTTTTTGCAACGACAATGCAGGGATTATGAAATCATGCAAATATTTTGCGCGGAAATCGGCAATTTATGCGGCGAAAGTACGGCGTATTTGAAAAAATGCGGCCCCCGCATAAATATGCGGACTTTGGCTGATTACGCATTGAATTCTGCGATCGCATAATCGCATTTTTCTGGAGGGAGTGATTTTATAATAAGAGAACAAAGATGAGAGTATCTTGTTTACACCATGATGATCATAAATACACTTCAGGTTTCAACAATGATCTAATAGGCTTTCAGATGGTGAAGTCCCATCTACCTTCTCCTCAGACAGGGTGCTTCTACAGAGCAGCTACTGTAGACAGGTACTGGAAAACAATTCCAAATCAGATCTCAGGCTCATACTGCTACTTGCAGTCTGTAGTGTGACTACACTGACTGTACATTTACACTGTTCACCGTTTCGTGTTTGTAACACAAACAATTTAAATGTGACACTGACCAGCATAAGAAGAACAGCATAATACAAAATATTACAAACTGGCATGTTTGAATTCATAACGTTTACAGAGGGTCGCCGTTTCAGTGGCGTTATGTTACAACACACTTCGCAGCCCTGCTGAGACCGATCATTTGTATGTGATTAATCCACTTCCTCTTACATATCACGGCAATAAGGCTGCACAAATTAAACAATGTGACATCCTTTACTGTCAAACTGGGAAAACAACAAATACAATGGGAGTAAGAAGGCTAGTCTAAACATAACCGTTGTGTGCATGTAATAAATATCTTCTGATGTTATGTTTGTTAGGCTACTTATTAGCTACAGGGCCCTACAGTGTAATGTAATACAAGGATAACCAGAGCTTTTCACATCTCGACTTTTGCAGGCCTGAGTAGCTGGAGATATTAGCTGATGCGTAAAAGCAGGGATATTGCCAGCCAAGAAAATTCTGAGTAGTGCACAGGAAAAAGAGAATGAGGGAAATGAAGAAGCAGAAGGCAGTAAACTAGAGAGACCAGGCGGGTCAGAGCTGGAGATAAGAGCAAAGTTTCGAATATATCAATCTGCATCTACTTCCAGGTCTGATTGAAAATACTCTTAGTGATAGACAATCATGTTAATTTTAGCAATAAAGCAAAAAATGCAGTGGAATTTTTGCAGCTACGCATACGTATATATATATATATATATATATATATATATATATATATATATATATATATATATATATATATATATTTGTACAAAAGATGTACAAGTGAGACAAACCAATGACCATTACGTTATGTTCATCCAAACTGATTAAGTTCCTGTAGTTCCACAAAAAGGCTAAATGCCATCAAATGCAGGATCTGTAACTGTAACTATATGTCCATGTATATCTATCATTGGTTTGTGTTAAAGAGTTATGACAGTTTGTTGGAAAATACTTTGGCAATGCACAATGTGGTAAAAGAGTTATGACAGTTTGTGGGAAAAGACTTTGGCAATCAATTATAGGACAGCAATATGGCATGTAAAAAAACAACCGTGTTATGTACTAAATTTGGTGATGACTGGAAAGGGAGGCTGACAGATCAGCTTAAACCTAGGATGAATGAAAACTTTGTAGTGGCTTGCATTATAGGAGCTCCAAGCTGAAAGATATCTGGCCACATGGTAGCAGCATTGGATCCAGATGTGCACTAATTAGTCCCTCCAGAAAAACGCGATTATGCGATCGCAGAATTCAATGCATAATCAGCCAAAGTCCGCATATTTATATCACTTTTTTTCTCTTTTTCATCAAATCAAGTTCAAGTTCCCGCAATTTTTGCAAGTTACCGCAATTTCATCGCATAAAATGGCATAAATATCCTGCATATTCCATCGCATTTTTTAAGAAAACGTGCCGCATAATGAAGGATTTTTGTCTGCAACAATCACAAAAAAAGCTTTTCTGGAGGGACTGACTAATGCAGAGCAACCACTGCTATAGTGACAGACAAATTATTGTCATGGTTTAGATCAGTTCTAGGCCAGCAAATTAAAAACAACTGACACAAGGAGAATACCAGATATAGCCTAAAGTAGTCCAACAGTTAAGAGACACCTTAAAGCAATTTTTTCATGTGTACACGGGAGGCTCCAGGCTACAGCCATACAGTCTTGAAGTTTTCCCAAACTTGCGATCTTAAGAGGCTGGCGGGGAACTCTTGTGGGTCGCCACCACTTGCCATACTCGTCCTTTAGTGCTGCTATCTCTTGACTTGCTCACTGACCGTCGACCTGACAAAAAACTGCATGTAGGCGCTCGGCTAGCTTCAGACTCAGAACTAAGGCGGGGCAACAGATTAGGTGTCCCCAGAACTCGTGTATCTAACAGTAGTTCCGCATTACATTAGTTCCGGATTACATTAATTAATTTGCACGCAAGTTTTATTTATTTCTATACTGTGTATTCTCCGTGTAAATTCATGTACCAAGCCGAGACGCCCGTACCGTTTCGGTTCAATACGAATACATGTACCGTTCCACCCCTAGTCCAGACCACACTCCACAAAGACCCAACAATTCTAGTAATTCCCTCAAGAGCAAGCATTTAGTTCGACAGTGGCAATGAAAAACTCCCTCCTACGAAGAAACCTCGGCAGACCCAGGCTCTTGGTAGGCGGTGTCTGACAGAGCCGCCCCCAATATCCAAAGTCATAACACCCCCAATATCACCTAAATGCAGTACACACATCTTTATTGTGACTGTTCTTGCCACTGTTCAGTGGCAAGAACAGTCACAATAAAGATAATGGATCAGTGACTAGAAAAAGTAGTCGTAGTAGTTGTGTGTCATATCAGGGCACTGCAGAGCATAGCTGGACGTAGCAGGGTGCAGCAGGACACCATAAAGAGTAGCAGGGTGTAGCAGGGCGTGGACTCAGAGCAGGACCATGGCAACAGCTGCATCCATGATCTTGGTGCCACTCTAATCCAAGGAAATATGCTGACCGAGAAAAAACATGTTTATATGCTGCAATATTTCTCACCCACTCTGGGGTTGCCATAAAATGTAGAATGTTTATGAATCCATCAATGTCCTGCACTACTTAAAAATCATCTTCAGCAGTCTATCTGCATCGATTTACATGATAAAAAAGGACCTCCTAAATAATAGCAAAACCAACTGATGATCAGCTAAGCCCACTTATCAGTTTCTCGCCTATAGCTTAAGATATGGTAACGTGGGATTGTGTTAACAAAACGTTAAATCGAGGACACGGATATGGAGAAAAAGGTTATGAGAAGTAATGCTTGACGCTAGCTAACCAACAGTAAGCAAAGTCAAGGGCAATATTTCAAGACGTTAACCATAGTAAGTCCATGAGCATGCACGATTTGAAAATAACGCAGTTTGTCGCTCACTTTCGTTTAAATGCTTCTCGGTGGCATCAGTGGAAAAGCCGGGACTACTGACACATTACTGAGAGCGAGAGGGGCTCTCCGAGTCAGAGCGGTACTGGTATGTTCTGAGGTCAGCAAGCTGCTAGCCTCAAACTAGCACGAGCCCTAATCTTTTACTTTTATTTAGAAAAAGTCTGTTGCTGACTGCTGCCGCGCTTACAGGAACAGAAAAGAATTGCCGGATAAACAAAGAAGGGTACGGAACTTGTACATGGTCATTTTCATTTTAAAGTTCTTCCACACGGCGCAGGTCGACCAATTTTCTTATCACCGGAGTACTTTCAGTCTGAAATATCACCTAAATGCAGTACACACAGTTGATACCAGCAAATCATTCAACGAAACAAACAGTGGTGCGAGGCTTCGGCAGACTACGTTAGATGCAGCGTGTGGGAGAAGTATAGATAAACAAAGCAGGCATGAAAACAGGTCAGGGGTGAAAAAGGTGAGAAGGATATTACCCCTCTAGGGGGGTCCGGGGGCATGCTCCCCCGGAAGAAAATTTTAAATATTCCATACTTTAAAGCATCAATCTGATGCAGAGCTGCCAACCTTGACATTTTTTAGGAGTAGCAACTTACTGATTTATTGTTGAAGTTCTGGTTCATGAACACGGCGACACGCACGCGGAGCAAATGTGCTATTACCGCTGTCTTTGATGTAATTATGGCTGGTTGGGCATCAGTATAGTGTATTGTTTAGTTCACATGCTTACCAATCACTTCACCTGGTCCTGGGGGGGGGGGGGGGGGGGGGGGTCTGGGGGTCCACCCCCAGGAAATTTTGAGGGTAAAAGACTTCAATTCCTGCATTCTGATACCTTTTTAGCCACCAATTTATGGTAAAAGGAAATGACAAAATTCTGGTGGCAGGTAACAATTCAAAATACAAAATATAATGGAATATTATTATATTCAGTAGTCCAGTAAGGGGTCTTTCACATCTGGGACATGGGATAGACAACACACAGCATGAACAGGGCTTTATAATAACTTTTTTCCCAAGGATCACGTTTTGCTCCCACTGTGAAAAATGGAGGTTTGACTTCCAGAGGCTACTGCTTTTACTGCTAAATTCAACAATAATACGATAATATTATGGATACAAAACGTTATGAAGTGTAATGTTTTCTATGTTATATTGATCAGAAATTATCAGTGATATTGAATATAGCCTACAGTGTAATGGACCACCACAGGTCATGCATACATGTGCACCGCGGATTAATTGCAGAGTTTAACCTTCATAGTGTAAAACGTGACACTACGTGAATGGGGCGCAGCAGAAAGACGGAGCAGAACGACGCCGCTTGTTCAGGTTGTCATGTGTTCTCCTGTAGGCCTACACTTCACATCAGGTGTTCAAACCAACTGGACCAAAACACTGAACTGGACTAGCCTATTATTTAACGCGACAACAAGACGTTATTAACCGGTAATGAACTGTGTCAATGTAATAACTGATGCTGTCAGACGGCCGCGCACAGACAGCAGTCGGAGCTCCAGCAAAGCTCCGCCCGTCAGCAAGTTAGCTTGAGCATTGTCTGAAGCAGCCAGCCAGGTTCCGTCACACACCGACACATTCCGCACATCCTCCGCTCAGTTTAACCGCTATCCCCCCGTTACCGGTCAGAGAGGCGTGTTTACTTTGTGTCTCGGTCCTCCGGTCAGTTTTTAATTAGCCTACATTGGTAACAGTTAATTTTGTTACGGTATGAACTTAATCCTAGGAAAGGGAAACGTATATAAGACCTTTCTTTGTAAAGAAATCCAAAACTTAACGAAATCCAAGACTTTGTATACCAAATTCAAGGCTTTATTAATAATAATAATAATGTAAATAAATAATATTTCTCCAAAGTTGACAGGTAGGCTACATAAATTAATTCATTTCACAATGTCACATCAAACTGTCTACATCGTTACCTTTGCAAGCACCGTCCTCCCTTGGGGAACCAACCAAACTAACTAACTTCGTAGTTCACTGAATCTCTGGTACTTTAGGATAAAATGTCATGTAGCCTGGGATGGCCTCGCTGTCTCCTCCTGTCTGGCATGTGTAAGATATGACGTGTTCCAATTTACTGGAGCAAGAGTGCTCCTGATAAACACTTGATAAACATTTGGAACAGAATGCACTTGCATAAAATATCTTAAAGTAACAG
This sequence comes from Gymnocephalus cernua, assembly GCA_023631565.1. NCBI lineage: Eukaryota > Metazoa > Chordata > Actinopteri > Perciformes > Percidae > Gymnocephalus > Gymnocephalus cernua. Next base: position 1,432,032 of record JALJEH010000025.1, on the reverse strand, counting down.
ACAATATTTAGGCCATGAGAGAAGAAGAGAATGAGAGCGATCCCAAGGCTAGCGCGCAACTTCACTATCTTCTCGGAGACAGAAAGTCTGAGGGTGATCTAACCGATTGGCGACCCAGACGCAAGGACGGAAGGAGGAACCCAAAGACGAATAAAAGAATAGGGAAATGCAAAGTCCGGGGTCAGACCTGGAGAGACTTGTTGGTGGTAGGGTGAGTGAAGTCTTGAAGGAGCTACTGAACCATATGCATATGATTGTATTCTTGCAATATCATTTGATCATTTTACTAAAGATATATTATATTTTAACTGAACGAGTCCTGACTATTCTTTCCTGGTCTGCCATTAACGAACACAAAAGGGTAAAGCTTGAGAAGCTGACCGAAGGGATCAGAAAGACTCTGGCCTTTTAGAGCCGGGGTAAAATTGGACGAACCCTTTTCTACAGTACCCCCCCCCAAACATTTTCTCACCGAATCTACACGATTCACGTAGGTCACCTATTTTGTTTTCAAAACGGCGAATTTCGCCGAAAGGTGAGTGATTTTCATGTCTGACAAAGGCAAGAGAAACTAACAAATGCCATAGTGAAGTGGATAGCTACAGACTGCAGGCCGATTAGTGATGTGGAGAATCGCAACAAATCACGGCAGGTATGAGGTACGCACCATCACAAGAAGAATATACACGAGTTGTATGAAAAGGAAAGGACTGCAAAAGCGTCAACTTTACAACATGCAACCCGCTGATGCGCTTACTGGGGACTACTGGACATCACTGGGTAACCATGATTACCTCGGAGTTACAGTGCATTATATTGATGAACAGTGGGCGCTGCATTCGCATGCTCTGACTGTAATGAAAACAGAGCAGAGACATTTGGTACTGAACATAGACTGTTTATGCTACTCTATGATTAAAAAATTAAAAAATAAATAAAAGAAATTGCCTGTTTTAATGTTATGATTGTGGCTCAGGAGTTTGTGGGCAGTTTTTTTTTATATATAGTATATAATAATAATAATCTGTTATAATAAACAGACAACATGAATGCCCTGGCAGTGGCAATAAGCTTTGTATTTGCTTTGATTGCATTGTTTAAGTTGAGATTTACACTAAATATTTTATTTAACTGCAACTGTATAACCAAAATGATGATGTTAATGGTTTGCAGAACAAATGTTATGGCACTTCATATGGCAGAACATTTAAAGGTACAATATGTAATACTGACAGCTAGTGTTTAAAATAGTTACTGCAGTTCAAATTCAAAATACTGGAGGGAGTCGTCTCACCCGCCTCCCCAGACTCGAAGTTTACGGAGGTTGCCAGCCTGAGACCGCAGCATCCACAACAATGTTGCTAGACGCTTGTTTCACATAGCCAGACATACTTCACAGCACAGTGGAGTAGCCAACGTTAGATGCTGGCTATATTGACAGTCATAAAAGTCCATGCTCACGCGGAGCTCTGTAACCAACTGACAGACACACTTTTTTGGCTTAGAATTACAGTAAGACCAGCCAAAAAAACCACAACCTCGCCTTCCTCTCCACATGCCAGACAGACACACTTCCTCGGTTTAGGATTACGATAGGAACCGCTAAAAATAACACTACCTTGTCATCCTTTTCCACCCGACTGAAATACACACTTTATTGTCTTAGAATTACGGCAACAATCACTAAACACACTGCAAACTCACAGTCTTCTCTTCTGGATTTACAGCCCCCATCTTGGCTTAAAATAACTCACAGTTGTCGGCTACGGCCGCTGAACAGGCTACATGTTGTAAACAGCTGTGGCCCGCTTGTCTGGTCCTCCGGTAACGTTAGTTAGCAGGGTTAGCATGGTGGCGTTAGCCAGGACCATTTTACACAAAATATCGGGGTGTTTTCACCTGATATTTTCTGTATCCTCTCCCCTAACATGCAAAGGGTCTGTCCTGTCCTCATGTGTGTTATTTTACATAGGGGATACACAAAATATCAGGTGAAAACAGCCTGATTTTGTGTATCCCCTATGTAACTTTTGTTATAAAAAAGCAGACATCTCCATATTATCTGAGGTGGTTTATTGTGACCTGGTAGACACATAAAATAACACACATGAGGACAGGACAGACCCTTTGCATGTTAGGGGAGAGGATACATATTATTTCAGGTTAAAAACAGCCTGACATTTTGTCTATCCCCTATAATTTATATGGTAGACAGGTGAACAAAGTGGCTAATTGAAAAAGCCATATTAAACTAAATCAAATTAAAACAGAAATCACGTTAGAGAAGGGGGAGGGAGGGACAGGTTAGCAAAGACGAGGCATCCTTGTTAGACCACACCCGCGGAGAATGGACGCATTAAACAATTCACACATCACCTTAATGTAACAGACAAACGTATAATAAATGAGAACCTTGTTACTATGGAAAACCCTGTTGAGTCTTTCACGTCGCTATTTGTTCCATTTAAGAGGTGAATTCGAAACGCAGCAGTTAAACAATGCAAAGCGCAGCAGTTAAACTCCGCTCTGAGTACACGCCAATGGGTCTTGTTTCATAACGTTTTCATTTCACTCATATCTTACAACAAGATATACATGAAAACCTTCACATAGAACTAACATTGTAGGACAACACAATTCACTCATCTTAGTCAGCTGACAAGCCGACACGCTTGCTTTCCATTATAACGTTAAACATGTTAACAACGTTAGCTAGAGAAAACAATGATATTGTTGGCAGATAACAGCACTTAGGCCTACCTCAAACTGTCAGTGATCAAGTGACATAGCACTAAGGATGTTTTGTGAAGAAGACCGCAGTAGGTTTTTGAAACCCCCAGTCTCCCATTCAAAACAGCGATTTTTGCCGAAAAGCGACAAGTTTGCAGGTATGCATATTGATCATATCTCAGTCCCTCCAGAAAAACGCGATTATGCGATCGCAGAATTCAATGCATAATCAGCCAATGTCCGCATATTCATGCGGGGGCCGCATTTTTTCAAATACGCCGCACTTTCGCCGCATAAATTGCCGATTTCCGCGCAAAATATGCGGGGCTTGCATGATTTCACAATCCCCGCATTTTCGTTGCAAAAAAGTCACATATATCTATGGTTGGGTACCGAAACTCGGTGCCAATAGGCCCCCGGATCCGACGTAAACGGTAGTAACGAGACCGAATAAGAACGAAGATTTCGGTGCCTTGTTTTGGTGCCTGACTACACTACAACCGACAGCAGGTAACGTTAGCCTAGCTTTAGCCAGTCCCTCCAGAAAAACGCGATTATGCGATCGCAGAATTCAATGCATAATCAGCCAAAGTCCGCATATTAATGCGGGGCAGCATTTTTTCAAATACGCCGCACTTTCGCCGCATAAATTGCCGATTTCCGCGCAAAATATGCGGGGCTTGCATGATTTCATAATCCCCGCATTTTCGTTGCAAAAAAGTCACATATATCGCAGCAGAAAGTTGAAAAATGTTGCGTTTACTTCACACAAGAGCAGCTATTTTCCCCTGTTGCCATGGGAACGTTATGAAGTGACGTAATTTCACCTACTGAGAACACAGTGTTGGGGAATCACTTCTTTTCTCTTTTTCATCAAACCGCAGTTTTTGCAAGTTCCCGCAAGTTCCCGCAATTTTTGCAAGTTCCCGCATTTTCATCGCATAAAATGGCATAAATATCCCGCATATTCCATCGCATTTTTTAAGAAAACATGCCGCATAATCAATGATTTTTGCCCGCAACAATCACAAAAAAACTCCGCGTTTTTCTGGAGGGACTGATATCTAGTAATGAAGTGTTAACCATGGGTAACGCTTCTTTAAGTAGCCTCGTTGGGATGGGGTCTAAGAGACAGGTAGATGACAGGTAGATGACAGGTAGAGACCTTTAACATTAATGGTTGAAGGTTTATAGGGTAAAAGCAGTCTAAGTATATGTCAGGTCTTGTTCTTTCTAGCAGTCCTGCGTTTAAAGGTGAACCGTTAGAAGTTGAGGTGATGAATGTTATCTCTAATTGTTATAATTTAATCATTAAAGAAGCTCATGAAGTCGTCACTACTCAGAGCTATAGGAATAGATGGCTCAGTAGAGCTGTGACTCTCAGCCTGGCTACAGTGCTGAAAAGAAACCTTGGGTTGGCATTTCTGAGGGCCTTCCTATAGGTTTTCAAACTTTCTTGCCAATCTAAACGAGATTCTTCCAGTTTGGTGGAACGCCATTTACTTTCAAGTTTTCACAAGATTTGTTTTAATTTGCGAGTTTGGGAGTTATACCAAGGTAGTTTCCTTAGCTTCATCGTCTTCTTTTTGAGGGGGGCAACAGAGTCTAAAGTCGTCCGTAGACAGGCTGTAGCACTGTCTACAAAATTATCCATTTGGGAGGGACTGAAGTTAACATAAAGGTCCTCTGTTATATTAAAGGGATATTTCACCACTGGAAAGCTGAATATATCGTTAAATTAGGTCACTTATGTGATTTTTTTTTTTATTGGTTCCTTCTAGGCCGAGAAAAGTCAGTAAATGTGTTTTTGGCTCATATGAATGAAAGACACCGAATCCCAGAATGCACCTCCTTCGCTGCTTTACGAGTCCACTCCCAAGCCATGCCTACCATTTACAGAAAGGCAGAGGCATTCAACTCAACTTAAGTGTGTTTTATTGTCATTTCAACCATGTACATGAAACGTTTCATCGTGGCTCAAGTGGTGTTACACATCTAAAATATATAAAAACGACATTATATAAAAACGACATTATATAAAAACGACATTATATAAAAAACGACATTATATAAAAATGACATTATATAAAAACGACATAAAAACGACATAAAAACGACATAAAAACGACATACAAAACAGGCTACATTTAGTGCACACACATTATAGGCCCCGTAAAGTACATCGAATGGTCAGCATTTAACAGTCAAACTCCACCAGCAGTTAGCTGCTGTTCGTTGAAGTTGGACCCTAACCCAGTTTGTTGTTTAATGAGCGGACACTTGCAAGCAGGATTGATGGGACAGGTGGCTGGCTAGCTTTAGCTTTCCACCTAGCCGCTTTGGATGTACCTTCCCCGGCTAGCGGCATCGGCTGAGGTGCTGGTCTCCGTAGCAGGCAAAGCTCTCGAAGTGTGTTGAGTATTTCGTCTGTAATAACGATTCTTGCATATTCTCCGATCTGTACCAATGTATCCCGGTGGTACCTCTTTTATTGATCTCTGATTTAACCGATCTGAATCGGGGGACAGACCGTGGTTATTAGACTATGAATGGACGACTGCTCCAACGGAAGCACAGAGGAGCAAGTAGCACTGCACCTCGGATTACTAATATCAAACTTGGGTCATGGTTTATGACCGAAAATAGATTCGGTCAAATTGTTTAAACGTACAATATGTAACTTTCTGCCGCTAGGGGTCTCTCAACCAAAACAATGGATTGTAAACACGGACTTTTGATGATGTTGGTAAGTTGCGTGGAATTATGGGAGTTGTACTTTTTAATGTTAAACACCTTCGCCGATTAGAATGCATCTGTTCACGTACAAGTTTACCCATTCAAATGTATTCACTTTACGTTTAGTAACGTTTATTCATGTCATTCTAATAACATAGCTGCATTTCCCCAACATAATTACGTTTTTCTTGATTCGATCTATATTGGTAGCTGACCAGTTAGCTAGCTAGCTAGTGAGCCAGCAAGCTAACGTTAGCCAGCAGCTAAAACACAGTGACTATCACAATATATTTCACGTCACTGTCATCTTTTGGATCCCGGGATGGGACGGGGTTTGTTGTAACGCTAGCTAGCTAGCTACTCAACGAGGCTGAGAGACAGGTGTGGGTGGGGATTGCAGGGGGATGGCGAGCCGAGGACGGCCGACGTGCAGCAGAACATCTCCAAGCTGCCCGAAATTATCTCCCCCTTCACTTTTCTTTATTCTTAACTATTCGTTTTGGTGCTTGTCGGGTTACTTAAGCTTAAAAAAATCTCCTCCCTGCCAAAAAAGACAGCTAAACGCAAAGGGGTGAGAAATTCGGCAGGGAGGAGATTTTCGGCACGAACACCAGTAGCTCGCGCCAACGGAGACTAGCTAGCTAGCTAACATTAGCTATGGATGGCTGGTGTTGCGACTCGGATCTGGGTCTGATATGGTCTGTTTCCCGACGCTTCATTAAACTGCCGTTAGCGCCATAAGCACCCGGCACCGGAGTTAAGTGCTGTAGTACTTATACTGTATGGATTGCTGTAATGGTGGCTGGCTGTGGGCTAACGGTAACTGGCTAACTACATGTGTTAGCTGTTATCTCAGGCAGACAGACCGGGTGCTAACTGGCTAAATTAGCATTAGATTAGTCGTCTAATCTATACAGCTAACGTTAACATTACTGGTAAACTCATTCGTGGGTTAGCCCAGCGCTGCTTTTATCCGTGGTGAAAACAATGATGCTACTAATAACTTTATGAGCGTGTTGAACGATGTGGTAACCCTATAATGTTATCCACCAAGCATTAGCTAGCTAGCATTAAAGTTAGCTACTTGTCAACCAACACATTGTAGTAACGTTAAACTGGATCGATATTGATATGTATCAATAAATAAGATATCTGCTGTATTACTGTGTTGCAAAGTGGCATGTTATCAATCACAAAATGATGCTGTGTGGCAGAAAAAGCAGTATTATGGTTAGGAGTATTTTTTTCTGTGACATTGCATGATTTACAATTATGCTCAAACGTATCATCTGGGAGCCGTGTTTTGAAGGAAGTTACGAGCAACTAGAGGGTGAAAGGTTATATGACGCCACTGACGGGCGACTAGGAAGGAAAGGAAACGTGCCATGTCTGAAAATAAAATAACAGATTTCTCTGGGTTTGAAGTTTGGTGGAAACATTTGTGAGAGTGTAACTACACAACTCAAAAAAATATATAACATAGGTATGGTCGTTTTTAGACATTTTAATGCAGAAATGTTACATATTGCACCTTTAATACGAGAGATAATGAATGCCGTCTCTCCTAATCAGACCTGGCTTTCCCAGAATGCCCTCCAGTTATCTATGCAGCCCACATTAGCTGGGCACCACCCTGACAACCAGCAGTAAAAGGATGACATGTCATCGCTGATCAGGTTTGGGAGGGGTCCAGACTACTGAGTCCGACATTGTCTTTGCATATGCGTAAAGTGACTCAACAACAATTTTAGTGATCTCCGATTTGCCTAATCGGGTATCATTACCCGTGAAGTACATGAAGTATGATCTGACTGTATTTACGGTTATTTTTAGATGGGATTCTATATCGCCCGCTCAGGCCCCAAGGACGCACACGACCACACCCGCTTTTCTTGGAGTCGTCAACCTCACGCTTCGCAATATAGAGCTCCCAATAACCAGAGATGGCTTCTCAGCAGGTGTATCACTGAGTGGAGAAAAACTGTTAGGAAGGCGCAGATGCTCCGGTTTAGAGCGACCACCATAATGTGCATTCCCCGGTTTAGAGCTAGCGCTACGCTTATTTCGGGCAGTCACCCACTCGCCCGGCTGCTCGGGGTCTGCCGGGGGACTGCTAATAGAAGCTACAGTATGTTGGCCCGCACCAGCTACGGAGCGCTGGCTAGCTACGGAAGTATATGATTTTGATTCCATGGTGCGGAGCCGTGCCTCAAACTCACTAAGCCTCGCCTCCAGAACAGCGAATAAACTACATTTATTACATGTATCTTTATCACTAAAGAAGGCAGAGGAATAGCTTAACACATAGAGCAGGAGAGGTTGAGGAATTAGCCATTGCTAATGGCTAAGATAAAGTAGCTAACAGCGTTTTAACAATTGTGAGATCAGCGAGGAAGTCGCTGCAAGAGAAGATAACTATAGTGCTTGAGTATAACTGGTGTAGTTTGAATGCAAACCAGGCAAATAGCCGCTAAATTAGACAATAAAGCAGAGTTGAGTACGTTTTTGCTGGAGCAGCAAACTAGCGTCAGTAACACGACAACAGGGTATCTGCACATTTTGTAACAGCAAATTTAAGGCATGAAGACATTTTTATGTCCTCTAAAAAAGGAATATTTAAGACTTTACCATGACAAAAAAACAGGAAAAAGTTCAGTGTGACACGACACAGAATGGTGTTGCGAAGTGTAGCGAGGCACAGCTCAACAGAACCACGCTCAAGACAGGTCACAGGGACACCACAACTTTTGTACCAAGTGCTGATTCGTCTTACAACCCTGACCAGTGTTGGGCAAGTTAATTCCAAAATATAATACATTATTGATTACTAGTTACTGTCATATGAGAGTAATTAGTTATATTACAATATTACTGTCTCTGAATTGTAATGCTTTACACTACTTTTGAGTTACTTTCACCAACCACAAAGCTATTGTGAATTTCACCACGGGATCAACAAAGTCTCATCTTTATCCACTTTAATACATCATAATGTATTCATATTATTTTGTATTAATCTGAAGCTGCAAAGTAAAGCAATAAAATAAATAAAGTGATGGTTCCGAGGAATTTCACCCTAGGGTTCTTTGCACCATCGAGCCAAACAACCCCTCAGAAGCTTTTTTCACCTAGGTCGAACATTGGGCGAGCTAGCGTTATCAGCTGATTAGCTTACTGCAGGCGCTAACAGATCCAAAGGTGTATCTCGTAAATTACCCCACTAATAATGCCCAAAATGATACCAAACTTCTACAGTAGTACAAATAGGTTATGTACTCATAAAATGATGGACTGGAAACTTTGAAAGTACACCAGAAGTTTATTTAAATAACACTTGCCTGCTGACTTCTGCTCTCTGCTGCTACTGCTGCCAGTGCTTAGGGACGTCTCCAAATTACAACACCGAAAAGAGATACAAAAAAAATATTGATTATAGCTGATAACGCTAACTCGCCCAATGTTCGACCCAGGTGAAAAAAGCTTCTGCGGGGTTGTTTGGCTCGAGGTCGTGGTGCAAAGGACCCCAGGGTGAAATTACTCCCAACCATCACTTTAAGTAAAACGTACAATAGCCTACTTGACTCTGAATTGTGGTGGACTAAAAGTAGCCTAATAAGTAGGATTAAATACTCAATTAAAAGCACCTTAATTGAATTGAAGTAGCCTACTGTATAGTTACTTTCCACCGCTGATAAAATGTAATATTACGTGTAGCAAGACTAAACATTAATTCCCGACATGTATCTGTCAGTTGCTCTGGCACATTGCTGTCGGCACTGACAGGACACAGATGACTCTGGTTCTGGCTCTGACTATGGGAACCAGTGGTGTAGTCTACTTTTTTGTAGTGAGTATACTGTGATTTTCCCCTCCCAGCCAATCACTAAGCACTGTGACGTTATTTAAAGCCCTGGAAAAACACTTAAAGGGATACTTCACCGATTTAGCATTCAGCTTTGTATCAGTAGAAACCCGGTAGTATTTCTGAATGACCGTGCGTCCCTCCCTCATATCCCCCTGAGACAGGAGATCTCTGCATTGTGGGGTCTGGAAAAAAAATCTTCCGATGACGTAAAATGACGATTTTTGCGTCATCGGAAGATTTTTGGCCAGAGGCAAAAGACTACAGCCAGCATTAGGAGCTACTTCCGCATGTTTTCAACCCGCCCATCACCCGAAGCGAGTCGATCACAGCCGGAAAAAAAACGAAATGTCAGCCATCTTGAATCGCTAAACAGGGCTCTCTTCTCAGCAGCAAACTTTTACAACAATTATGTGCATTCAAACCACAGCACGTGTACCACCGGGATACATCGGTACAGATCGGAGAATATGCAGGAAACGTTATTACAGACGGAATAATCGGCACACTACGAGAGCTTCGCCTGCACGGAGACCAGCGGTCTCGCTCGATGCCCCGAGCCGGGTAGGGGACATCCTCGTCGGCTAGGTGGGAAGCTAATGCTAGCCGGCCACCTGTCCCATCAATCCTGCTTGCAAGTGTCCGTTCATTAAAAAACAAACTGGACTACACCCAACTTCAACGAAACTCCCAACGCGAGTTCAGAGACTGTGTTTTTTGTTTTTATGGAAACATGGCTGAAGAACAGCGTACCAGACTGTCCAGCTACCAGGACTGCTAGCCCTCCGACGATCCGAGCTAGAGATGCTCTGTCACTGGGTAAAAGACCCGTGAAGGTGAGCTGTGTTAACACGGACTGGTGCAGAAACGTGGTGATTTGTATCCAACTAACTGCTAAGCGCTGGAGTTTGTGACTGTTACATGGCGACCATTCGACATTCCACGCTAATTCACGGCTGTGTTTATAGCCTACTCGGTGTTTACAGCCCACCAAGCCTAATGCTATAATGCTTAGCTGAACGTTACGGAGTTATGTGTGTGTGCACTAAAGGTAGCCCGTTTCGTATGTCGTTTTTATATAATGTTGTTTTTATATAATGTTGTTTTTATATATTTTAAATGTGTAACACCACTTGAGCCACAATGAAACGTTCTCTGTCTGTCAAGCGGTAGGCGTGGCTTGGGAGTGGACTCAAAGCAGCAAAGCAAAGTGCATTCTGGGATTTGGTGTCTTTCATCCATATGAGCTAAAAACACATTTTCTGGCTTTTCTCGGCCTAGAAGGCACCAATTTAAAAAAAATAAATAAATAAATAAATAACACATTTCTGCTACATAAGTGACCCAATTTAAAGACATATTCAGCTTTCCAGCAGTGAAATATCCCTTTAAAGTTGAGAAAATATGAGACAGATTAAACTTTTTGAGAAACGCAACCGAACCTGAACGCAACAGGACATCACACAAATGAGCCATTTAATCGACAGATAAACAGCATAGCAAGAAAATATTTATTTTTAGGCTGATATCAATTTTGCTAAAAAACAATAGTTTTGTGCTTGACTTCGGTTTTTAACTGTATTAGGTGAAACTACTTAAAACAAGAGTCTATCAATACAACGATTTTCACAACTATGAAAATTCACCTCTTTCATTTCACTTCTAACAAGTGGCTCGGTTCAGTGTACAAAGCCAGCCGTTACACCCCCACGCAAGTAGGGGGAAGGCAGTCTACTTTCAGGTGACCGAAGTTCTGTCCTAACTTCCGTATACAACGACGAACAGGGCACGCCAGCGGCACATCGTTGTGTCTTACATCCATGCGGCACCCCAAAAGTTTTAAGCTCCATTTGTTTTGGTCCCAAATTCAAACTAAAATACTGATAAACATATGCTGACTACACCAAGATACCAAGAACGACATTGTTGACCGTCAACAGTAGCTAAAGACTCATCTGCTCAAGACTGCTAGGCTAGCAGTGCTAGCCGGAATGCTAATGCGGGAAACAGCTAGCTCGCTATGCCGTGAGCGCTGCTACACCTATGGATACATCAAAGTTGACGACAGAGACTGAGCCTTCCGTCGGTGATGTTTTAGACGACATAAGGAACCTGGACAACAAGGTGAGAGATTTTTGGTAAACAACTTTAAGAAAGCTCTGACATGGTTGCCAGCATTATACAGCGAGTCGAGCTGAACTCAGTCGGACTCACTGAATGCACGTTCAAATTGGAGGCTGTAGCTAATTCACCATGTGTTCTATTAATACATTACATTACATGTCATTTAGCTGACGCTTTTATCCAAAGCGACTTACAATTGCTATATATGTCAGAGATATTCTAGAGATGTCATAGAGCAACTATGGGTTAAGTGTCTTGCTCAGGGACACATTGGTTGATGTATCGCAGTGGGAATCGAACCCTGGTCTCCCACACCAAAGGCATGTGTCCTATCCACTGCGCCATCATTAGCGCTTCCCCAAACTGCTGGGGTTATCAGCTAAATAATGGAGCTAGTTAGGTAGCTAACGTTAACGTAGATAATATCTTATATGTCCCTAAGAGCCGGTGTGGGTTTAGGGTTTAACACTTATCTTACGATACAACTGAGGGATGTATGCTATAAAGCCTGTAATGTGGATGAGAGATAAAGCCATGGATGTTTTAAGAGAAGCTCTGTTCACAAAACTGCAGGCTAACCTAGCCAGCACGACATAATAGGCTCGTTCAAGATGAACTGCACCTCGCCTGTAAAGTGGACGAGAGCAGGTGGCAGCAGCGGGGGCGGTGACAAAAATCCGCTGTGAAGTCGGACAGTTTCCAGCCGTATCCAGCAGCCTTCAGGCTGAACAGGAAGTCACAGAAACACTGTGGTCGGATTTAATAAAATGTTATCAGAGAACGCCACGGCCGAATTAATCCGAGTGACTTCAGAACGGGAGCCCTGTTAAAGGAATACGCCACTGTTTAGCTTAGCATAGTGAATGGAATCCTTGGTTTCCGTTAGCATATCGCGAGTAAAAGTGAGCCAACAACAACAACAACAACAAAAACAACCTAATTACTTCTTGTGGCCTGCATATTCACAACAAGTACAAATAGCAAGGCAAAATAAGACTAGACGATTTCCTAGGCATATATTGATTTGGGACTATATTGGGTAGAAGTAGCCAGCCGAAGCACTGCTACTTGGCGCAGAGATCACGCAGCTGTTACAGCCGAGAGAATAAGAGAATCACACACAGACTCAGTGGGCGAAGCACGAGGAAATACAGGAAAGTACTGACGTGAACCCTAAAAAAAAATCTGCGATTTTTTCATAAAAAACTCGATTTACGATTTGTTTCGATTCCCCCCCCCCCTTCCATTTAAAACAAAATAACTGCGTACTGTAAATATATTTTAAAAATATATATTTATTGTATTTAATTAAAGTGCATCAACATAAACAAAATTGCAAAGGCAAACCCTTTCTCTAACTGAAAAGTCACGATTTTTTGAAAATATGAATCGATTTGACCTACCAACTCGATTTTTTAAGTAAATAGATTTTTTTCCCAGCCCCAACGTGAACAAACAAGGAAGCTATCACACTGGGAGACAAGTTACCACATTGGTATCTGTAAGGATCTGGCGCCGAAGATGAGTTCCGCCCGGGTCTGAACACTGCAGCAGTCCTTAGTTGAATCAACTAGCTGCAGCTGCCTGCAGGCAGGTAGATTGCCCGGCCACGACCCTTCACCTACTTTCCGGACGCGCCAGCAACACACCAACACAGGACGGAGAGGAGCTGCATGCTTTGGGACTAAAACGACAGGAGGAGGAGGAGGTAGCGATTGCTGAACAGCCTGAGGACGTGAGGATGAAAGCCAACAGGATCTGGTGGTGGGAGTGTGCGGGGATATAGCGACTGAAATAGAGTGTCTGTGATGTGGAGAGTGGGACAACGTACTGCCGGACAATATGAGCATGCCACAGCTACCGAGGATTTCTCAGCGTTGATCCATCCTGCAGTCCTCAACTTTTTTTCCGGTGTGATAACATCAACTGGGAAAAACGCCGAATGGACCCAATAAACAGCTGTCCACAGAGTAAGTGATTACTGTAAACATGACGCATGGTTATTTTACGGGATAGATCGACCCATATTAGACCTGTACTCACAGAGTTGCTGCATGATATCTCTGCGCCAATAAGTAGCAGTGCTTTCGGCTGGCTACTTCCACCCAATATAGTCCCAAATCAATATATGCCTAGGAAATCGTCTAGTCTTATTTTGCATTGCTATTTGTACTTGTTGTGAATACACAGGCCACAAGAAGTAATTAGGTTTTTTGTTGTTGGCTCATTTTTACTCGCAACATGCTAACGGCAACCAAGGATTCCATTCACTATGCTAAGCTAACGGCGGCGCCGCCCGACAGACATTGCATGCACTGAGACAAAAAATGCATTTGCCCACCTATCTACGTCTAGGAGACCGTGATAAGCCCTATTTCAACAAACGGTGGCGTATTCCTTTAACTGCGTACCCTTCTAACTCATGGTAGTAACTTTATAACAACAATAATAGCCCACAACTAACTCTCTTTAACAGGATAAAACACCATAGCACACAAAAATTTGTGACAATTTCTAACACTACTAATTTTACATTTACAAATTTACACCGCCGAATGGCATGCTGGGTAACATTATAGCTGCTAGCTAGCCAGGTAGCATTTGTCAAGCTGGGAGAGGCTCTGGTCGCTACTCCACATTCAAGGACAGAGAAGAAAGTTAGAGGATGAAGAAAGACCGGAAATACACCAGAACAATGTATGCTCAAGAGAGGAGCCATCTGTTGTTCTCAAGTTTTTTGTTTCTAAAAAATATCGCACATAATTTAGCCACTGTTGTTACCCGTCGCGCTAACTCGGACGTGCTAACGTTAAAGACATGTCATTTCAAGCATGCAGCGGAGCAACATTATGAACATAATAACAATCCACCAGCGGTCCCACTACAGACCGTTGAGAAAGACGGGTTCAGAGTAATGATTAACACACTGGACTGAAGATGTCTTGCCTCGCTGAAATACGTCCGAAGCAGACTGACAGCGGAGCTACGTTCACTCGCCACTTTCTACAACAACCTAATTTACCTGTGACCAAGATAGTGTTTATACAACTATCTTACAACTATTTTGTTTTGAAAGGGAAATAAAATGTTATAGTTGTTTGTTTTGCATGTTGTTTGCAATTGCATGTACAAGTAACCTACCATAAATGACCTGACCAATATTCATATCTACTTTCTTTTTAGATGAGTCAACATCACACAGGAAACCTGCCGGTCGCCCAGAGCTGGAGGGGTCTATTGTAACGCAAAGCTTGGCCTGCCACTTCATCTTGGGACCCAGTTGAAGGCACAGTGGCTTTCAATTTTCCATTTCCAATTAAATACAATTTCATGACAAGGAAATTGAAAGTAACTTAACTTTTTTGTTGTGTAAACAGGAGAACTCATCACACAGAGGGAAGTGGCTCAGCCATGGCCACAGAAATGAGAGGTAAGAAGACTCACTTAAGTTGTTCACATATGCAAGTATGTAATGTATAACTACTAAAACCATACATTTTTACATAGCCATGAGGACATCATTGCATGGCACAGTGGATGGACACATTTCAGGAAAAGATGGATGAGCTGCTCATGCTCTTAAGGAGCTCCTATTACCTCCCTCTGCTCCAGTCGATGACATGTTGCTGTCACCCTGCTCAACAGTCACCGAGCTGCAGGAGTCTCGGGCAACAGGAGAGGAGGAACAAAATGGTAATTAAGTGCCCTAAGATTAACACTATATAATTGCATAACTTCAAATATAACTGAACTGACTTTAACTCTTACAAAATTATATTGTACAAGCTCTCCACTTTGTTCTGCATGTATAATTGTTTTTATATACGTTTTACAGCAACTTTTCCTGACAAGCCTTGGAGGTTCGACCGGAGGTACTGCCATCCGTCGCGTGCTACGGCCAGTGCCAACCAATGACGTTCTAAAACAGTGTAGCCTACGGGGCAGAAAGGCAAAGAAGCCCTTCCAGGACCTGACAATCTGCAGGGTTTTAACAGGTGTTATTTTATTGTTTACATCAGTATTATGCTTAGCTTGGTGGATAAGGGGTGTTAATTTGACTCATTTTGACTTCTACTCTAGCGGCCTCCCAGAAAAACTTCCCCACGCTGACTGCAGCAGACGCAGAGGACTTGATTGGGCAAGCGCTGAAGTTTGCCCCACACAGATGGCAAATTGAAATTTTTCTATGTGATGTTCATAATAATAATGTTCATAATAATCAAAAACTATCAATATTTGTGATCAGAAAAAAACAGGGTTGTTATTAAACAGTCCCTCCACAAAAACGCAGAGGTTTTTTGTGATTGTTGCGGGCAAAAATCCTTGATGATGCGGCACGTTTTCTTAAAAAATGCGATGGAATGTGGGATATTTATGCCATTTTATGCGATGAAATTAAGGGAACTTGCAAAAATTGCGGGAACTTGCAAAAATTGCGGGAACTTGCAAAAATTGCGGGAACTTGCAAAAACTGCGGTTTGATGAAAACCGCAATTAAAAAAAGGAGAAAAAAAGTGATTCCCCCAACACCCTGTTCTCAGTAGGTGAAATTACATCACTTCATAACGTTTCCATGGCAACAGGGGAAAATGGCTGCTCGTGTGTTAAGTAAACGCAACATTTTTCAACTTGTGTAGACACAATAGTGGCCAATAAAACTGATTCCGATTCTTGTACATATATATTTTTAGGCCTTTTATGTATTTTTTTTAATATATATATATATATATATATATATATATATATATATATATATATATATATATATATATATATATATATATATATATATATATATATAGTGGGCCGTTATGAGCGTTAACGTGAGACTCGTATCGGTAAAAAAAAAATCGATAAAACAAATATCGCTGTTAAGGCGAGACACTACAGGTGAATAGGGACTTTTTTTTAACTAGCAGATATCACCATGAAACTCTGCCAGTTGATTACTTACATTAAGATGAGAAAAAAAATGTATTACAAGTTTTCTGTAATTTAATGTTTAAATATGCAAATTAGGAATTATCTTATGAAATATGAGCCAATTTGCATACATTTTAAAAAACGAAATCTGAGTATTGGATAAAGCCACGTTCAAAATAATTTTTTCATTGTGTTCACATATTAGATGGGGAAAAAATTACAGAGGGATTTAGGGATATCTACTTTTGTTATCCTGTAAATCAGAATATACTGTCAATAGCCTTAAAAAAAATCGATTTTCGCCATGTTTTTTGGAATACAATGTTATATAAATCAGGCTAGGAATAATATATTTACAAATCCCTCTGTAATTGTCTTCACAATATAACTATGTACAAGACTGGAAGGTTTTGTGTATATAGGTGCTACTGAAGTGGAGATTTCGGACTTGGAGTATGAGAGAAAAGTCATTTTGAGAAAACAGGCTTTAAAGATTTTTATGGCAAAATTCAACTAATTTATATTGAAAGCCATGAATTACAGACAAAATATGCCTTTAGGTCCATGTATCACACTGTTTAACATCCAAAACCAAGTATTGCTTCATCCATCACTGATCATAACATCCAAAACAACACATCAACATGGCCTTCAACTGAACACCATTACATCACAAACTTCAAACTGACACATCACAACCATTACACAGCCTAGTCTCCCCAATTTACTTTACAGTCTACACATCCATGCCAGCACCATATGTAGGGCCCTCCTCCATCTCCTGCTGGTGTCTTTTCACTTTTTTAGCTGTGCTTACACTTTTACGGCTCTGCTTTGCACTGGTGGAATGGACACTTTTGACGTGCTATATTAGCACGTGCTATACTAACTATTCCACCGTGATTTATGCCACTTTCATCAAAACCTATTACAAAGCTATAGCAACGTCATGTCATTAAATATGATGTTATGTTATGATGATAACAGTGATTCTGGAACAGATCTGCGTCTTCCTTATCCCGTTAAAAAACATATTACAGTAGTATGTAACCATATTCCGTCCGAAGTTGCACTAACTGTTCGTTACAAGCAGCATTTGCCGTCAGGCAGGTTACAGGTAACGTTAGCTAACATAAACATATTTTTGCTAGCCTACCTGCTGCAAAATTACACTAAGACAAGTAGAGCTATTTTATCCAGTGTAATTTATCACTTACCACTATCTTGTTTTTTCTTATCCTCCTCTTCCTTTCTCTTCTTCCTTTTCTGGCTTCCTGAACATAGACAGTATATGTTCCTGAAGCATAATTCCGCAACATGATGACTGCCGACGGAGGTTTTGTTTTTGCCGGCAGCAGAGATCAGGAGAGTGGCCCCTTGAGGGGGATCCCGATAACAGTGTCATTGCACTTTACTGCATTGACTATCAAAGGGGCGCTCACAGTTTGTCGTTGCATTTTGTTCTTAACCAGTCGTTGTCTTGGGGCCCCAGGCCAGCTCGGGGCCCAAGCAATTGCTTGGTTTGTGTTAGCAGAGTAATTCACACGGACAACCAGGAATACTGTTTCACATCAACCAGCCTCTTTCTGACTGGCGCGCTTTTATTTAAACATAATCAGGTGCATTCATTTAGTCACTAATCAGTCATTGATTGGGTCACATGACATACACCCCGCAATGTGACTGCCAGGTTCAAAAACATAAATAAAGATTAAACAAATCAAATATAAATGAGAGCACAATACTAATAAATCTCAACACCCCCACTTGCTCTCACATTTCTATTTCTTCATTTCAACATAAGTACAAAATTCATACACCAAACATAAATGAGTTAAATTTCATTAACTTTAGCTTTGTTGCTGGCTTTGTTAGTACATCTGCAACCATATCATCAGTTGGACAGTATTCCAGACTAATCCTGCCCTGCTTTATCACAGATCTCACAAAATGATATTTAATGTCCACATGTTTACACCTCTGTCGATACACAGGATTTTTAGCTAAAGCTATGGCACCCTGATTGTCTTCATACACTCTGGTTTCATATTTCAAACCATCGATGTTTTCTAACAATTGCTGTAGGAATAAACACTCCTGTACAGTCGCGGCTAATGCCATATACTCAGCCTCACAAGTCGACAGTGCAACAGTAGGCTGTCTTTTGGTCTTCCATGAGACCAATGGACCGTTTTTGTTTAGGCTAATGCAGTAACCCGTAGTACTCCGTCTATCAGTTACACCAGCTGCCCAATTCGCATCGCTATATGCATGCATCAAGTTCTCATTTTCACCTTTTCTGTAACACAGTTCTTTGTCTTGTGTCCCTTTTAAATATCTCAAAACATGCTTGACAGTATTCCACTGCTCTGTGGTTGGCCTAGTAAAATACTGTGACAGTTTACTTACAACAAAACTTAGGTCTGGTCTTGTACATGTTGCCAGGTAGATTAAGCTACCTACTACTTCCCTGTACCTTCTTACATCATGCATTTCCTCAGCATCATCAGCGTAGTTTAGTTTCTGCTCACAGGGAGTAGCTCTGGACTTACAATTTTGCATGTCAAATCTCTCAAGTATTTTCTCAATATACTTCTGTTGTGACATTTTAACACAATCAAAATCCTGCTCATAATCAATACCAAGAAAATGTGTTAATTTTCCTAAGTCCTTCATTCTAAATTTTGCACTGAGCACCTCTTTTACATGATTAAGCACATCCATATTGTTGGCTGCAATAAACAAGTCATCAACCCATATGATTATGAAAACTTTCTCAGTTTCTGTAACCTTTGTGTAAACACAATGATCTGCTGGATTCTGAACAAACTTGATTTCACATAAATAATCATGCAACATTTGGTTCCAGTTCCTGCCCGACTGTTTCAGTCCATACAGTGATTTTTCCAGCTTATACACCAGCTTTGAATTCACTTGAGATTTTACCTCGTAACCCTCTGGCTGTTTCATATAAATGTCACACTCTATTGGCGCATGCAAGTATGCCGTCTTTACATCCATCTGATGCACAATCAAGTTTTCTTGTACAGCTTTCTGTATCAACACTCTGACACTTGTCATACTGGCAGTTGGAGAAAAAGTCTCATCATAGTTCACGCCTTTCTCTTGGCTATAACCTTTAGCAACATATCGTGCTTTGTGCTTGTCCGTTCCATCACTATTTTTCTTGATTGCATAGACCCATTTACCCCCCACTAATTCTTTCCCTTCAGGTAGACTGGTCAGGGTAAAAGTTACACTTTCCTTTAATGACTTCATCTCTTCATCCATAGCATTAACCCATTCATCTGCATTCACTGATGTTACAGCTTCTCTGTATGTTTGGGGTACATTGCATACAAGTCTGTAACAATAATCAATGTCAGCTCTGTCACCTTCAAAACCACAAACATAATCACTTAAATAACCTGGCCTTTTTCTCTCTCTGGCAGGATTTCTCCTTTCTTCAGGTTCATCTTTTTGCGTTTGGTTTTCGCACACTTCTGGCTCTGTGACCTGTTCCTGAGAACTTTGCAGATTAACTTTGGGACCTTTTTCTGATTCTCTACGCTTATTCTCAACCCCAAAATCGTCATCATCATCAATCGGTATCTTGTCTACCTCAGCACTCATTCCAGGAACAAACTCAACTAGTCTGCGTTTCTGTATTTTCCTGGTATCAGGATAGTAGATCATGTATGCTGGACTATTCTTGTCATATCCAACAAAAATGCCTCTCTCACACCTTGAGTCCAGCTTCCCTTTGTCATGCTGATAAGCATAACATGAACTACCAAACTTCTGCATCCTAGAAATGTTTGGTTGCCTGCCTGTTAACATGAAGTAAGCTGTCTGTTTAGTGCGATTATTAAAACATCTGTTTCTCACTACAGCGGCTGTCTGAACTGCATATGTCCACAACGTTTTAGGTAACCCACTTTCAATTAACATGCACCTAGCCATGTCGAATAAGGTTCTCCAATTTCGTTCAGCAGTGCCATTTTGGTGTGGCGAGTACGGTGCAGATGTCTCATGTCTAATACCCCTTCTACTCAGTAATGCCTGATACTCCTTTCCTGTGAACTCTGTCCCATTGTCAGACCTGATGCATTTAACACTACCATATGGAGATATATCTGCAAGGAATTTTTCTGTGGCAGTTGTTGTGTCACTCTTGTTTTTCAAAAAATAAACAAAAATAGCACTAGAATAGTCATCTGTGAAAGATAAAGCATATTTATGGCCGTCTCTGGACATTGGGTCTATCGGCCCTGCTAGATCAGTGTGCACCATTTCTAGTGCTGCTTTGGCTCTCGCATCTGGCTCTCTGTTTCTAGTCTCAGTAAACTTCCCTTGTGTGCAAATCTCACAACGTGGGGTAGGTTGGTCTGCTTTATTCTTAATTTTCATGCCATCAACAACATTCTCAAGCTTTATTACATCCCTATAGTTGCAATGACCCAATATTTCATGCCATGTCTGCAAGTCACAACATTTGTTACATTGGTCATCACATTCATTGTCTATTGTGTGCAAATAGTACAGTTTGTTGTGCACGTGTATGGGGAATTCAGTACCTTCTTTATGTAGCAGAACGTTCTTCCCTTCTCTGAAGATTACTGTCGCTCCGTTCGAGGTTGCTGCCTTCACAGAGAAGATGTCCTGTGGATATGTTGGGATGTACAGCGCGTTTGTAAGTGTTGTTTTGCAGCGTCGTCCTCTGCTGTCCACCAACCATACTGCAGCGTCTCCTCTTTGCTTGGCGACTCCGTTGCACCTCGTGCCATCGGCTAATTCCACGCAGTGTGTATCAGCCTGGAAACTGCTGTCAAACCTCTGGAACTTTGCGATGTCTGTGATGATGTGTGAAGTTGCACCTGCGTCCACCATTAGGCCTCTTCTCTTTTCCTCACGCCTCCACATCTCAGCGTCGCTTGCCCGGAAAACATACTCCTTATCACCCGGCTCCTCGGACACTTTCCTCGCGTTATCCCGCTGCTTTCTCCGCCTGCAGGTTGCATCGCGGTGAGTGGTACTTTTGCAGTGATTGCACCACTGTTTACGCTGGCATGTTCTTGCTTTATGGCCTTTTATGCCACATCTGTAACACACAATGTCAGCACTTGCAGCACCACAGTCAGCTAAAGTGAATTTTGTTCCAGTCTGTGCTCTTGCTTTCATTACGTTGTCTCCGGAATCAGCTGTCCTCATATTTTCAATGTCCTCATGACTTCGAAGCTTTGTCTTAAATTCGGCAAAAGTCATTTTAACATCACTCTGAGTAACATGGATAGTAAACGGCTTAAATGTCTCTGGAAGTCCTTTCAAAACCATTGCTGTCAAAAGTTCATCACTCAGATCCTCACCTGCATTTCTCAAAGCAGTGATTGCAGTCTCAGCTCTGATGACATAATCCGTAACACTCTCACTTGGCGATTTTTGCAGTGAAGTTAGCTCTGTGTACAAGCTTATTACCCGGGGCTTCCCCTTTCCAGCATAATATCCACGCAAAATCCCCAGCGCCGCACGTCCGTCATCAGCTGCTTCTCTCATGACCAGCGACAGACTCTTGTCATCCAGAAACTGTATCAACTCTGCATAGGCTTCGGCATTTTTCGCCTCGTCTTCCTCATCTTCTTCAGAAGGCTCATTTAAAATAGTCTTTCAGTCCTTGCAAGCAAAGGTGGCCCAAAAATTTCGTCTCCCATAACTCATAATTTTTCTCATCTCCGTCAAAGACCAGTCTCGACCAGCGACTCGTTGATTCCGCTGCCTTTGTCTTTCTGCTCATGTTGCAGGTTACTCTCAAACTTGCACTCAGGTACACACAGTTTTCTTTGCGACTTTTACCCGACGGCTTAAATCAAATCCTCTGGGCCCATAACCTGTTAGCAGAGTAATTCACACGGACAACCAGGAATACTGTTTCACATCAACCAGCCTCTTTCTGACTGGCGCGCTTTTATTTAAACATAATCAGGTGCATTCATTTAGTCACTAATCAGTCATTGATTGGGTCACATGACATACACCCCGCAATGTGACTGCCAGGTTCAAAAACATAAATAAAGATTAAACAAATCAAATATAAATGAGAGCACAATACTAATAAATCTCAACAGTTTGCTTGCCTTGTCGCGACGGGCCTGCAGGTAGCCAATGAGAATTTAGTGATTCAGACGCGCAACTATTGGTAAGCAGGGTACGTGGTTGCTTACGGGCCCAGACCAATCAGGGACCTGCATCACTGGAAGACATTGATTGACAGCCGGGGCCCCCTATCGCATTTGCATTACTCGCGACAATCCCAGCAGTCCCACGTGCAGCCACTGACCAAGCGGTAGTGAGAACGGGTCAAATTCATTTCCTTGTTTCTGATAACGAAGACAAGACTTGTGTGACTTGAACATTTCACATTTACCAACAAAACGTACAGCGACAGACCGTGCTTAACATTTCAGACTGTCCTGCCAACCGGTAGAAATTTTAACATCAATGTACGCTGTAGCGATGTTTCACTCTGAAAGCTGCTGCCGTTTCAAATCTGTCCTGGGCTGTTGCTCCATTTCCCCCGCGACGCGCGCGCACACACACACACACATGGACACACACACACATGGACACACACACACATGGAGACACACACACATGGAGACACACACACACACACACACACACACACACACACACACACACACACACACACACACACACACACACACACACACACACGGTGAATGCAGGAAAAAACGGAGATGAGACGTACATATAACCTAAATTGAGGACAGCTACGCTCATTATTGTAAGTGCAATAAGTTAAAGTCCAATAAGCTACTCAAACGTATGAATGTGTCCCAGACCAGGATAGAAAATTAACTAACAATGTAAAGATCAACAAGCCACTGACACATAGGCCTAGCTGTATGTTCAAATTTGAATAATTCAATTAATTATTATGTTTTGTCTTAATACACAGGCTACAATGAATAGGACAGGATAGGATCAGAGAGACACAGTAATTCCTGTTTTTCACCTTTATGAGGCAAAAAAAAAATCTGGCTGGTAAAAAGTCACTGTGGCGGGTGGATTTTTAAATCCACCCGCCACAGTGGCTGGTGGTCAAAAAAGTTAACTTCATGCCCTGATCATCATCATCATATTCTTTATTCAGGATACATTACCAAAGTAACTGACTGAGGTTAAGTTACCTCTCTTTCTGAAGGAGAAAACCCAGAGTTTCCCTCATCTCAGGCTTAACAAACTTAGAGTTTCCACTAATCCTCCTACCTAAAACGGACCTCTGGTTAGCCATTGTTAGCAATGCCAGTTTATGACAACGCATCACGCAGTTTTTTTGAACACACAAACCGCGTGACAACACAGATAGAAGACAGCGCTGCGTGTACGACTAATTTAGTGTGACACAAATACACAGAAGTGCTTATAACTGTATGTTACTAGATAGCTACAGCTTTCACAACTGTCGATGCACGGAGCAGCCATGTTGGATTTTTAGCTCGGGGTACTCCGTGGTTGTGGGTTGTACGAGTTCCGAGCTCGGTAAACCGAGGTCAGGGGGCGTGTTTACGACTTTGACCTCTAAAATCAGCTAGCTAAGGTTAGCTAAAGCTAGCTTGATAACACGTCAAATTACAGTACAAATAAACGTCATAATTCGCGGTATAAAAATCACCACCGAGTGCAAAATTAACCAAATATACATAAACAGGTGGCTTATATGTTATACAAGTATAGCAAAAAGACTAATGTTCAACTTACATTTGTAATACTTTGTGGGTCTCGCTGTCGCGTATTCGGCCACCAAGTTTGGGTGTTCGGGTACTGACAAAGGGTCCAACTGCAGCTTGCAGCAGCTTGCAGCAGCTGCTCACGCCACGCCACGCCATGCCCCCGGTGGCACGCAACTTACGACTTAAGGCTAGTTGTTGCCAGAGTGATAGAGAAAGACCAAAGAGAAATACTTACTATCTCTATGGCCCTGGTTGTTGCAAGTCATGGCAACAACTCAAAGGCAGTATATAAAACATAGACCTATATATAAGCATAGACAGTATATAAGGCACTAAACCTGCGCCATCTTGACTACAAGCGGAAAGGGGAGGGACCAGGGACGTCGACCGGCAGCTGATTGGACGAACGCGTCATGTGCGTACTAGCTCTCGTGGAGTTCTCTTAATACAACAACATCCATGATTACAACCCAACCGAGCTTAATGGCGACCAGATGGCGGCACGTTTGGAATACGATCTCACATTTTACGAAAATAGTCGACCGAAATGTGTTTCTGAAAACATTTTAAGCGTGAAATAGGCCATGCAGTTGCTGAATCTGTCTGTGTTTTTGATCGACAAGGGTCAGTTTAAAAAAATTTCGTCAGATTTTGATTGGCCGAGCCGACCACTTGTCATTTCCGGTAAGTGTTTTCCATTTCCAAGTGTTCCATTTGGATTAATAATAATAAAACGGCTTCCGGTTATGGCGTCCTAGTGAGCGGCTGCATGTGCGTGAGGCTCGCTGTTAAATCCTTTCAAACTATCCTAAACTTGGACCAATGCAGATATTTCTTTCTGTTCTTGACTCACGCGCGTCTACTGAACAATATGCCACCAAAAAATGCTAAAACTGGCCAACAACCCGGAAAAACGGCTTCACAGGGCAAAGGGGCTAATGTGGACACGGCGAATGCTAGCAAAACTCCGCTGGTTATTTCCAACGAAACCAGTGCGCGGGAGGCATCGGAGACTCCAGAGGCACCCGAAACACCGGAGATGCCGGTGACGTTGAACCCGACAAACAGTGACCTTCTCAAAGAAATCCTATTGTTGAAAGGTGACATGGCTAAACAATCGAACGATATGCTGAAAGCAATTAACGATATAAAAGGGGATATACAGTTACACTCTCAAAGAATCAATGAGACGGAGGAGCGAATCTCGCAAACAGAAGATGATGTAACCTCTCTTCAATGCAAAGTTAAGATGCTGGTGAAAACTGTGGAGATTCTTTGCGACAAAAGTACAGAGCAAGAAGACCGGAGCAGACGCTCCAACTTGAGACTGGTTGGACTACCCGAAAAATCGGAGGGCTCAGATATGTGTGGTTTTCTGGAGAAGTGGCTCCGAGATACACTGGGTGAAGGTTTCACCGTGTCCCCTATCATAGAAAGAGCACACAGGATTGGGCCTTTTAATCTTAAAGCTACATCCCCACGGGTGGTAATAATGAAGTTTCTGAATTACCGGGACCGGGAAACAACCCTGAGAGCAGCCAGGAAGATGACGGAGGTACGCTATGAAAATCAACGAGTCGCCTTTTTTCCGGACCTCTCCACGGAGACACGCAAACTGCAGCAACGCTTCAACGGTGTGAAAACCCAGCTTCGTGCACTGAATATTCGATATGGCATACTGTATCCAGCCCATCTGATCATCACCCACAATGACAGACGCAGGATTTTTAAATCGGTTGCTGAGGCTGAAGAATACGTTAAGGAAATAAGTTCGCAGGCTGGTGGCGGCTCCGAAACTTAAACTAAGCTTTTTAAGGCTACCCACCGCTTCTTTCTTCTCTCCCGCATGGAGTCACTGACGAGTAATGGCCATGAAAATTGACAAAATTCAACGGATAACTTAGTAAGTTGCCTTGTTGTTAAAATATGTTACTGGCATACTTTTCTTAAAGTATATCTCTTTTAGTTTTTTGTATTATTGATACACACTTTTATTTTTTATTTATCACGCACTTGGTGTGGGTGCATGTTTATATTATGGTCCAAATACTTCTGTTACAGCTAGCCCACGTGAGGCTATGTCATGTGTCCAGAACTACACGTTACCCACTATGTGGATGAAACGTTTTATATAACCCAAGTTCCTAGACTTGTAGGGTTTAGCATCACATTTCGTTTGGGGAAATGTGTGGGGTTTTGTGTTAAGGGGCTCACTCCATTCTGTTATTGTTGTGTGTTTTTTACATGGCCTGAAATTGAGATTAAGAAGAATGTATGTTTGATACCTCAGTTATAAATGTGTCTAGTTGGAATGTAAGAGGTCTGAACAAAATTGTAAAGCTTAAACAGGTGCTGGGCAGAATTAAACAAATGAAGAGTACAGTGTGTTTCTTACAAGAAGATTAGATCTAGGTGGCCTGGTCAGGTATTCTCTTCTAGTTTTACGACTCATGCAAGAGGGGTCATAATATTGATTCATAAATCCGTTCCATTTGATCTAAAAGATAAATATTTGGATCCATCTGGGAGATTTATTATACTTAGTGGAACTATAATCTCTACATTGGTCAACTTGGTATGTTTATACGCACCCAATGGGGATGATCCTGCCTTTTACCAACATTTTTTTTTAACTATGTCAACTTATAGGGGCCAGTGCATCATTGGAGGAGATTTTAACTGTGTGATGCATCCTGCAGTAGATCGTTCAAACAGCTCCGACACTTCCCACCAACAAGCCAGGAAAACAATTGGAAAGTTTATGAAAGATCTTAATTTAGTGGAGATTTGGAGACAACTTTATCCGAGTAAGACTGAGTACTCATGTTTTTCTGCTACCTACAAAACGTATTCTCGGATAGATTTCTTTTTGGTTTCCTCTGGTCTGGTATCTATGATTCAGAATTGCTGGTACGAGACTATAGTACTCTCTGACCACGCCCCAATTATATTATCAATTAAGTTTCCCAATTACTATTCATCTCCACTTCCATTTAGGTTTCAAGCTAAATGGTTGAAGTCCGTAGAATTTGAGAAATTTCTTGAAGAAAAAATAACAGAGTATTTTAATTTTAACAAAGACCAGACCAGTGCGTCAATAAAATGGGAAGCATTTAAAGCCTATATAAGGGGGGAAATAATGAGCTACACCCGGCATAAATCAAAAATACATTTAAATAAATTGGAAGACATTGACAAGCAAATAAAGGATCTGCAAGACCAGCTGTATTACAGTGATGACAACGAAAAATATAAAAAGCTTCTCATATTAAAATCTGAATATAATGAACTCACTACAAATAAAATAGCAACTAGTTTACTATGGTTGAAACAGTCATACTATGATCAGGGTGAGAAGGCAGGAAAACTCCTGGCTTGGAGGCTTAAAAGAATACAGACAAGTAGGGCTATTAACTCAATTGTACTTGATAATGGAGATAATTTAGTGGATCCAAAATGTATAAATGACGCTTTTGCAGAATATTATGAAAATTTATATAAATCCCAATATCCAGATAGTATGGATAAACAAGATCAGTTTTTGGACCAACTTCAATTCCCAACCTTGTCAGAGGAGACAAAAAATGATCTAGATGGAAAACTGAGCATTCAAGAACTTAAAGAGGCACTCAACCATATGAATACAGGCAAAGCTCCTGGCCCTGATGGCCTGCCTATCGAACTTTATAAGAGATTCTCAGATAAATTATTACCTCATCTACTTGAAATGTATAATGAGTCCCATGAGAATGGTATTCTACCCCCATCCTTAAGATTGGCAACCATTTCAGTTCTGTTGAAACCAGGTAAAGCCCCGACAGATATGGGCTCATATAGGCCGATATCCTTGATGTCATGTGACACAAAAATACTATGTAAGGCTCTGGCTCGGAGGATTGAATCACATATTCCTAACTTAATTTCGAACGACCAAAATGGATTTGTTCTAGGCCGCCAAGCTTTTCACAATTCCCGTTGATTATTGAATATATTATACGAAAAACAATTTGCCATGGACCACGCCTTTCTGTCATTGGATGCCGAAAAGGCGTTTGACAGGATCAAATGGTGTTATCTTTTTGGGACACTCAAAAGATTTGGCTTGGGAGAAAAATATTTGAAATGGATTCAATTAGTTTATTCAGAGCCCATAGCCAAAGTTGTAACGAACAGCCAGTTATCGAGACCTTTTAGCCTAGGTAGATCGACACGACAAGGATGCCCGTTATCTCCCCTTCTTTTTTTGTTTGCTATCGAGCCACTCGCTATGGCGATACGCAAGTCCCCTGATATTACTGGTATTCAAATCGGAGAAACAGAACATCGCTTGTCTCTTTTTGCAGATGACGTTTTGTTTTTAACTGATTTAGGAAGGTCTGTCCAGGCTGTGGGCCAAATTCTGAAGAGGTTTGGTGAATTTTCAGGGTATAAAGTTAATCAAAAGAAAAGCTCCCTGTTAATGCTGAACAAAAATAACCCTACAATACAAACACAGTTTACTTGTACCTATGAAGGCTTCACTTACCTAGGAATTAAAATAAATCCTGACATAAAGAACATTGTACCTACTAATTATGATCCCTTAGTAAAAAAGGTAATGGACTCCTTAGAAAGATGGGGTGGGATGCCAATTTCTATGATAGGTCGCATTAATATTATTAAAATGTCCATTCTCCCAAAATTCTTATATCTTTTTCAGTCCATCCCCCTACACTTTCCAGCCTCCTTCTTTTCATCTTTGAATAAAACCTTTACCAAATTTATATGGAATAGTAAACGCCCCAGGCTGCGGCTCTCCCTTCTATATCTGCCCTATGACAGAGGGGGGCTTAGATTGCCTAATGTCAAGTTGTACTATTGGGCAGCTCAACTTTGTGCTGCTACTTATTATTTTTCTATCACTGATACTCCATCTTGGGTACAAATTGAGAACAATACATTGAAGCTACCTTTGACATCTTATTTTTATGCAGCCGAAATTAAACAATTATTAAAAAACACAAAAAATCCTTTTCTCAGAAACACTATATCAATCTGGCACCACTCTCATGCTGCCTTGTCGGAGGTATCTAAGCTCTCGTGTTTGTCGCCAATATGGGGAAATGATAGATTCAAACCAGGAAGAGCAGACATGGGGTTCAGAATTTGGCTGAATAAGGGCTTGAGTACAATTGGGAGCCTCTATAGTGAAGGAGTATTGATGTCTTTTGAGCAATTGGTAAATAAATATGATTTGCCCAAAAAACACTTTTTTAAATACTTACAGGTCAGAAGTTTCATCACTTCCCAACTAAAGTCTACTGTGAAGCCCCCACTCTCTACTATAGAGAACATAGCTGTGAATCATCATCAGAGTAGAGGCCTGCTTTCCAAATTTTATAACATTTTACTACTTTCCTCAAAAGAAAGTAGTCTTTCATACTTACAAGCATGGAAAACAGATTTACAAACAGAAATTCCAGATGATGAGTGGAACAATTCTTGCCTGTTGGCACAGACGCAAACTATTAACACCAGGTTTAGATTGCTTCAGTACAAATGGTTATTTAGAACATATATTACTCCTGTAAAACTTCACCATTTTAATTCTAATATTCCTGATTTATGTGTAAAATGTGGTGTGGATAAGGGCACTCTACTCCATTGTATGTGGCAGTGTCCGGAACTTCAGATTTTTTGGAAAGAGGTTACTACATTTATTTCCTCTTTAATAGAATGTAACATGCCTATGGACGGTAAACTCTGTTTACTACACATTTTTCCAAATGGTTTTGAACGGACCACCACAAAGAGGAAGCTTGTTAGTTTCTGTTTATTGCAGGCTAAACATGTAATCGCTTTGAACTGGAAGGAAACAGAAAGACCAAAGATAAACCAGTGGATCAAACTAATGTCTAACAACCTGGCACTGGAGAAACTGACCTACATTGTGAGAGGAAAACTTGAGGATTTTAAAAACATGTGGTTGCCCTTCTTATGCCTTGTGAAAACATGAGACATGTAAAACTATACTTTTTGTTGGAGTGAGTATGGTTTTCTTTTTTCTTTTTTTTAGGGTGGGGGGAGATTTTGTCTTGTGTCTATTCATTTTTTGAATGTTTGGAAAAGTTAAAAATTCAATAAAGATATTTGTGAAAAAAATAATAATAATAAAACTATTTATTTAGCTGATCTACTGCAAGAGTTTTTCAAGGAATTTTTTTTCTAATTATGTATTAAATGCCCTTTTTTAAATTATAATTATATAGTGTGTATATATATACATATACACATACACATATATATACATATACACATACACATATATATATATATATATATATATATATATATATATATATATATATATATATATATATATATAATTAGGACTGTCAAATGATTAAAAATTTTAATCAAATTAATCAGAATTTCAGTGGATTAATCATGATTAATCACTATTTGCAATTACACCTGAATCCTAACCATTTTTTTCTGAAATGCATACCAAAAGATACTAGTGCTGTCAAGCAATTCAAATATTTAATCGCATTAATGTCATAGTTAACTCGCGATTAATCGCAATTAATCGCACATTTTTATCTATTCTAAATGTCCCTTGATTTCTTTTTGTCCCATTATATTTTCTCATTTTAATTCTCTTATCAGCATGGAAAAGTAGATTGGCTTGCTTTGTGACAATGTTTTTTTTATTGAAAACAACATTGTCATATACGTTATGTTCAATTTCACACTAACATTCACACTTGGAGATAATAATCTGTCACATAATGTAACGCTGTTACCTCGATTTTCCATTGCAGGTAGTACTGCAGGTAGTACTGCCTCATGCCTGAGGCGAGCGTGGCTCGTCCTACTGTCTATGGGCTCATAGCGTCGTCAGCGGCATAGCCGTCGTCATAGCGACTGGTTTCCCGTGACTCATTTCCTGGTTCTCGTTCTCGTTCATAACCAACGTAAAATCAAGGAGAGGGTTTTCCTGCTGCAGGTTTCCCACCGTGGTCAGAAAGAACAGAGGAGACACTTTGTTTCTCTCACTGACTGTAGAGTCACTACTCGCTCCAAAGCTAATCGCCGTGACGAGACTACTAGCTACGCGGCTAGCAAGCTCAAACCATACTTTGGCTCAAACCATGGATGTAGGCTCAAACCGGCCGCGGCCTGTGTCTGTTTTGTTTCCGGTCTGCGAAATTACAAGACCCGCCCTTCAATCACTACTATTGGCCAGGCGTCCAAGGTAACGTAACCCCATTAGTTCAGGTCCTATCCCCTGACCAATCCACTATCATAACTACTCGCGGTGAAATGCCTAAACCAAACCAATCAGCTGCTTCGTAGGGCGGGACATGGCGTGGCCAAAGACAGTTAAAGAAGTGGACTAACAGATCCAACAGATCCCGTTGCTCTCTCTATGCGTTAAACGTGCGTTAAAAAAATGATCGGCATTAAAATGGGTTTGCGTTAACGCCGTTAATAACGCGTTAAACTGACAGCCCTAATATATATATATATATATATATATATATATATATATATATATATATATATATATATATATATATATATATATATATATATATATATATATATATATATATAAAAGGTTGTAATGTTCCCTGGTTGGAAATGATTATTTTTGTGTACAATGCCGAATTGTTCAAACACTGTACTACATGTTTGTAAAGTTTTGCAAATAAAAAAAAATGTGTTCCATTTGGGACAGTACTAACCATCGAAAGTGGGAACTACGTGGTCAGTGCACATTAGCAGTGTACTGACCGAAGTATGCGGAATGAGACACAGATCACTTTCCTACGTCTATGACAGAGACCATTGAACATAGACAGTATATAAAATGGACTGACAGATCCCGTTGCTCTGGATGGAGACGAGTGAAGTCTATTAGAAGAGGAGATAACATAGGCACAGGCTAATTATTGCTAACTAAAATGCTAGTTAACATTAGTAATTAAACTAAACAGCTAATTAGGGTTGGGTATCGTTTGGGTTTTTCCCGATACCGGTGGTAAATCTGTACTTTTAAAACAGTGCCGGTGCCTAAACGGTGCCTGAACCAATACTTTTTAAGAAAGTTTAAAAAAAAAAAAAAGAAGAAGAAACAAGAAGGATAGGTCTACTAAACAGTCGGTGACATTTAAGAACACATTGTTTATTACCTAGGCCATATGGTCAAAATTAAATGATTTAATAGTAATGTAATAACTATAACTTATAATACAGAATAACTTATTTCACCAGTAAATTGCTGTTGAACGACAAAAACAACAACCAAATGGGAAAAGGGTATTTTAAAATAACTATGAATGCACCGCGAGGCTGTAGGTTACCAGTTTCAGTGAATGCACCGTATGTTTTCTTTTACGGTCTTTGGTTTTTCCGATGTCGGCAGCTGCTGCGCTGCAGAGCAGTGTTGCATCCTGGTGTTGAAATGCAGTCACACTTTACACTGTTTAACGTTACCTGTCAGCATTTTAACCGTGTTTAATCAAGCTGCTAGCTAAAGGTAGGCTAACGTTACCTGCTGTCGAGTGTGGTGTAAAGTCAGGCACCGAAATAAGGCACCGAAATTTTCGTTCTTATTCGGTCTCGTTACTACCGTTTACGTCGGAACCGGGGACCTACTGGCACCAAGTTTCGGTACCCAACCCTACAGCTAATGTACGTCGAAACTGCCTGCAAGCTTCTCCTGTACTGTACAGTAATTCCTCTACTATGCGACAGTAGGTCGCTTGGTTATGACGCAATCGTTAGCCTATTTTTACAAAAACGTCTGCTACATAGCCATAACGTGAGGTACAAGGTAATGGAGCCCTTTATACATTGTTGTGTTTCTTTAGAAATAAACAATGGGCAAATGAAGTCTTTAAACGCTTCAGATGTAAAGTTATTTGCTGTCAAAGTGACGCCGAAATGAATGGCAGTCAATGGGATGCTAAGAGCGGGTGAGAGTCTGGTAGCATTAAAATGGCGCCATAGGAGGCTTCACTCTGAGGAGAGAAGCCTGCCCCCTTGCCATTGAAGTCTATTAGAAGCACTTTTCCGGTGAGTGCTGAGCGTTACTGCGCAGCTGCAAACTAAGCTTGCCGCCATATATGTGACGTGAGCAACGTGTCTGAACATTGTAAGTCTTCTGGTAGCTGTGCCAAGAGAAAGCTCAATCATTCCCAATCTTCAGAGATGATGAGCATAGGTATTGTGGCAAGCCCAGGGGTGTGGGTTTCCACGTCACCAGCTCAATAACAAAAACCGGCACCAGGAGTACAGTTGAACACAGTTTGTAAGTTTATTAAGGATAATCTGCACCGTGGGAGGGGATTGTTAACACTACCTCACTGTCCACAGCTTCACTGTCCACAATCCTGTCCCGTCGTCTTCAATCCACAGGTAAACCACAGGTAATCCACAGGTAATCCACCAACGGGTCCTCGTCCAAAACACTTCTGTATGCAGGGGGTAATCAGCCAGTTAAGGTCACATCAGTTAGTCACATAGTCTGGTTCAGTGTTCTTTTCACTACTTTTCACTCTGTATCTCTCTGTATCTCTCAGACTCCTCTCCTCTTTGTTTCCCCAGTTCAAACACCTGCTCTCTTTTCCCTCCAAAACCCAATCACCTAATTAATCCCAGCCTCTTCTTGTTGGAAGAGGAAGTCCATATAAGGCTCGGGGGTGGAGCCACTGGGCTGCAAGATACCTTCCTTCAATTACCACTCCCCTCACCCCTCCCTGCCATCTACCACAGTATGTAAGGAGATAACATAGGCACAGGCTAATTATTGCTAACTAAAATGCTAGTTAACATTAGTAATTAAACTAAACAGCTAATGTACAACCCCAAATCAGAAAAAGTTGGGACAGTATGGAAAACACAAATAAAAAAAATAAAGTAGTGATTTCTAAATGTACTTTGACTTGTATTTCATTGCAGACAATACAACAGCACATAATTTAATGTGTTCCTCATGATTTTTATTGTTTTTTTTTTCAAAAAAACAAAATTCCTATTTTGGTTCTTGCAACACATTTAAAAAAAAGTTGGAACAGTAAAGCATTTACCACTTTGTAATGTTGCCATTCCTTTTCACAACACTTAAAAGACGTTTAGGGACTGAAGACACCAAGTGACGAAGTGTTTCAGGTGTAATTTTGTCCCATTCTTGCTGCAAACAAGTCTTAAGGTGGGCAACAGTACGGTCTTCGTTGTCGCATTTTGCACTTCAAAATGCGCCACACATTCTCTATTGGAGACAGGTCGGGACTGCAGTGAAGGCCAGTCAAGTACCCGTATCCTCTTCCTCCGCAGCCAGGACTTTGTAATGTGTGCAGAATGTGGTTTGGCATTATCTTGTTGAAATATGCATGCACGTCCATGGAAAAGATGTCTTCTTGAAGGCAGCATATTGTGCTCCAAAATCTCTATGTACTTTTCAGCATTAATGGTGCCATCACAGAAGTGCAAGTTACCTTTGCCAAGGGCACTGACACAACCCCATACCATGACAGACCCTGGCTTTTGGACTTGTTGCTGGTAACAGTCTGGATGATCCTTTTCTTCTTTGGTCCGGAGCACACGGCGTCCATTTCTCCCAAAAAATACCTGAAATACTAATTCATCTGGCCACAGTACACGTTTCCACTGTGTGATGGTCCATCCCAGATGCCTCCGAGCCCAGAGAAGTCGACGGCGCTTCTGGACACTGTTAACATAGGGCTTCCTTTTGGCACAGTACAGTTTTAACTGGCATTTGTGGCTGTAACTACGTATTGTGGTACTTGACAAAAGTTTGCCAAAGTAGTCCTGAGCCCATGTGTTGATATCGCTTATAGATGAATGACGATTCTTGATGCAGTGCCGCCTGAGGGATCGGAGATCACGGTTGTTCAGCTTAGGCTTGCGCCCTTGTTCTTTACGCACTGAAATTCCTCCTCATTCCTTGAATCTTTTAATTATGTTATGCACTGTTGAAGGTGAAATAAGCAAATGTCTTCCTATCTTTCTTTGAGGAACATTGTTTTTAAACATTTCAATAATTTGCTCACGTATTTGTTGGCAAACTGGCGATCCTCGGCCCATCTTTGCTTCTCAAGGACTAGACCTTTCTTGGATGCTGCTTTTGTACCAAATCATAATTACAATCACCTGTTGACATCACCTGTTTCAAATCACATCATTATTTAACCAATTTACCTGATTACTAGCCCTAAATTGCTCCTGTCCCAACCTTTTTTCGAATGTGTTGCAGGTCTGAATGACAGGAAAGGATGTATATTTACAAATGAAATTAAGTTGACCAGACAAAACATGCAATATTTTGTGTTCACATTGTCTGTCATGAAATACAAGTCAAAGTACATTTAGAAATCACTACTTTCTTTTTTTATTTGTGTTTTTCGTACTGTCCCAACTTTTTCTGATTTGGGGTTGTACGTCGAAACTGCCTGCGAGCTTCTCCTGTACTGTACGGTAATTCCTCTACTACGCGACAGTAGGTCGCTTGGTTATGACGCAATCATTAGCCTATTTTTACAAAAACGTCTGCTACGGAGCCATAACGTAAGGTACAAGGTAACGGAGCCCTTTATACATTGTCGTGCAGGGCTGGACTGGGACAAAAAAAAATCGGCCCGGGCGGCCCACACCCAACACATTGGTTCTTGCAACACATTTAAAAAAAAGTTGGAACAGTAAAGCATTTACCACTTTGTAATGTTGCCATTCCTTTTCACAACACTTAAAAGACGTTTAGGGACTGAAGACACCAAGTGACGAAGGGTTTCAGGTGTAATTTTGTCCCATTCTTGCTGCAAACAAGTCTTAAGGTGGGCAACAGTACGGTCTTCGTTGTCGCATTTTGCACTTCAAAATGCGCCACACATTCTCTATTGGAGACAGGTCGGGACTGCAGTGAAGGCCAGTCAAGTACCCGTATCCTCTTCCTCCGCAGCCAGGACTTTGTAATGTGTGCAGAATGTGGTTTGGCATTATCTTGTTGAAATATGCATGCACGTCCATGGAAAAGATGTCTTCTTGAAGGCAGCATATTGTGCTCCAAAATCTCTATGTACTTTTCAGCATTAATGGTGCCATCACAGAAGTGCAAGTTACCTTTGCCAAGGGCACTGACACAACCCCATACCATGACAGACCCTGGCTTTTGGACTTGTTGCTGGTAACAGTCTGGATGATCCTTTTCTTCTTTGGTCCGGAGCACACGGCGTCCATTTCTCCCAAAAAATACCTGAAATACTAATTCATCTGGCCACAGTACACGTTTCCACTGTGTGATGGTCCATCCCAGATGCCTCCGAGCCCAGAGAAGTCGACGGCGCTTCTGGACACTGTTAACATAGGGCTTCCTTTTGGCACAGTACAGTTTTAACTGGCATTTGTGGCTGTAACTACGTATTGTGGTACTTGACAAAAGTTTGCCAAAGTAGTCCTGAGCCCATGTGTTGATATCGCTTATAGATGAATGACGATTCTTGATGCAGTGCCGCCTGAGGGATCGGAGATCACGGTTGTTCAGCTTAGGCTTGCGCCCTTGTTCTTTACGCACTGAAATTCCTCCTCATTCCTTGAATCTTTTAATTATGTTATGCACTGTTGAAGGTGAAATAAGCAAATGTCTTCCTATCTTTCTTTGAGGAACATTGTTTTTAAACATTTCAATAATTTGCTCACGTATTTGTTGGCAAACTGGCGATCCTCGGCCCATCTTTGCTTCTCAAGGACTAGACCTTTCTTGGATGCTGCTTTTGTACCAAATCATAATTACAATCACCTGATTACTAGCCCTAAATTGCTCCTGTCCCAACCTTTTTTCGAATGTGTTGCAGGTCTGAATGACAGGAAAGGATGTATATTTACAAATGAAATTAAGTTGACCAGACAAAACATGCAATATTTTGTGTTCACATTGTCTGTCATGAAATACAAGTCAAAGTACATTTAGAAATCACTACTTTCTTTTTTTATTTGTGTTTTTCATACTGTCCCAACTTTTTCTGATTTGGGGTTGTACGTCGAAACTGCCTGCGAGCTTCTCCTGTACTGTACGGTAATTCCTCTACTACGCGACAGTAGGTCGCTTGGTTATGACGCAATCATTAGCCTATTTTTACAAAAACGTCTGCTACGGAGCCATAACGTAAGGTACAAGGTAACGGAGCCCTTTATACATTGTCGTGCAGGGCTGGACTGGGACAAAAAAAAATCGGCCCGGGCGGCACACACCCACCGTGATTGGTCAGAGACATTCCCTGCAGACATACCTCTTAAAATATGCGTCCATTCTATGATATGAGTTGCCTAGTGTTCTGCGTTCATGTGATGGTTTTGGATCCTTCAAGAGGTCTCGAGACTTATCTGTTGATCTTACACTTAAATAATTCATTCTTAGAGTTATGATTTGTATATTTATGGTATTTTTTATTATTATTATTATTATTGATATTTGATATTGTATTGCCATTATTGTTATTATTACTATTTTGCTTAATATTGGCTTAGCAACTTTTAAAAACTGTTTACTGTTAATTTTAACCATTGTAAGATTCATATTTTGTCGCTTTGGACAAAAGTGTCTGCTAACTACAATAACCATAACCCTTCCCAAAAGCTACAATAAAGCTGGGAGTAGTATATGCCCTGGAAAAAAGAAGCAGTGTACTCACTCACTTTTGATTGGCGACCTGGAGGCCATAGGGTAGCCTACACAACGTCCATACTCAAGTGCAAGTAATTGCCAAAGATAAAGTTTAAAGTATAATTTCAAATTATTTAACAACATTTAAGTATACAAGTGTATTGTCAGTAAAGTCAATCAAAATGTTGCCTTGGCCCACACCAATGAACAAGAAAGATTTACTGTAACAAGGTAACCTTTAAAAGAGTGAGAAACAGAGAGAAATGTCAGCTAAGTTAAGGTATAATTCATTTAGCTTAAATCTCTGGGCAATGTAGAGAGACAGCTGTATACATAGTATTCATAAGCCTAGTAGAACAGGCTGTATACATGAGCCTAGTAGAACAGGCTGTATGGATCACAGACTTCAGCTACCCAACAGGCCAACCCTTAAACAGTTAGGTTACCTGACAGCCACTAACTTTAATGTTACTGCCAAACTGCTTGTTGTCGTTATGACATGAGACACACACACACACACACACACACACACACACACACACACACACACACACCCTTCCTGAGAGTCCCTGTTAATTCGCGTACTTCTTACCGTCGTCAACTACTCTCTCTTCCATCTGTTCCTCCCTCTCTGCTGTGGCCATGTCATGGTCGCTCTCCTCCTCGGCCTCTTCCCTGTCATCATGATGTTGTTTCTGCTTCTCTGTATAGCCAGCCACCTCTCCTCCTTCCTCTACTTCAGGTAGCCTAATGCTGATGTTGAAGCAGCTATTACAACCCCAAACATGTCAGACATTTTGGCACATTTTGAGGCATTCGCCTGTAGATTCTTAATCTTTTTCTCCCGTAATTTCTTTGTGCGATAGACTACAAACTCTGTACTACATTTAACAATTATTTATTAAACACTTAGTATAAAATTTAAACAATAATATATAACTAGAACATTTACTGCTGCAGAGATATTTCCATTGCAAATTATTCCCATTTAAATGCATTGACTTATTTGCCAAAAGGCCTCTACGTTAATTATAGCGCCCCCTAATGGCCGATTTTCACCAAATTTGGTATGGAGGCTCGCGGTGGGATGTCTAACAACAATACCAAGATTTGCTCTGATACCTATTCATTTGGCCGAGATATGCTAACGTTCGTGTTGTGTTTGCTTGTAAATTAAGAATGGTGTAACGTAGGAACATTCTTTTGATAACTTTAGGTCAGGTCCATATGCAGATGGTACCTACCAAGTTTATGCACATTGGTCACACTGCCTAGGACGAGTTCGAAAAATTTGTTTTGCGCATTGCGTGATATTGCGAAAAAACTTCTTAGTGCAAATGGGCGTGGCCTATATCATCAGACTTAGATAGATTCAAGGAATACGGGGATATAAGGTTTTCTAATGTGCAATGTAGAATGTGTGAGTTATAGGCAAAAACACATTTTACGTCATTGTAGCGCCACCTACTGGTCCATGTGTGTAATAGTTGGTAGGTAAGGTCCATGAAGCATTGTACATCTACACTGTAAATTTTAAGTTGCTCACATTAGTGTAAGTGGTGAATCC
The DNA here is from genome assembly GCA_023631565.1 of Gymnocephalus cernua. Taxonomy (NCBI): domain Eukaryota; kingdom Metazoa; phylum Chordata; class Actinopteri; order Perciformes; family Percidae; genus Gymnocephalus; species Gymnocephalus cernua. The sequence goes on along the minus strand of JALJEH010000025.1, from coordinate 1,392,673 downwards.
AAACCTGGGTCCCATAGGCCACGCCCACTCTAGGCGTGGCCTCAGGAGTGGGCCTCGATGGTACAGTCCAAATTTCGTAAAAATCGGAGCCGTTCATGAGATATAGGCCTAAACTTTTTGTACTTTGTACCCTAGTGGCCAATGTTTGTAAAATTGGTTGGGGAGCCTTAGAGGGTCATGTCAAACAAGGGGGCGATATTACATTCAGTTTATCGCACCGTTGTGACGAAAAGAGAGCTGAGCCAGACGGCAAAGCTCTCGATCTACCGGTCAGTTTTCGTTCCTACCCTCACCTATGGTCATGAAGGCTGGGTCATGACCAAAAGAATGAGATCCAGGGTACAAGCGGCCAAAATGGGTTTCCTCAGGAGGGTGACTGGCGTCTCCCTTAGAGATAGGGTGAGGAGCTCGGAGTAGAGCCGCTGCTCCTTCACGTCGAAAGGCCAGTTGAGGTGGTTCGGACATCTGGTAAGGATGCCCCCTGGGTGTTCCAGGCACGTCCAGCTGGGAGGAGGCCTTGGGGAAGACCCAGGACTAGGTGGAGAGATTATATCTTCATCCTGGCCTGGGAACGCCTTGAGATCCCCCAGTCAGAGCTGGTTAATGTGGCTCGGGAAAGGCAAGTTTGGGGTCCACTGCTGGAGCTGCTCCCTCTGCGACCTAACACCGGATAAGTGGACGAGGATGGACGGATGGATATTTGAAACTCCCTCTGGCTCTGCTCTTGACTAGGGCTGCAGCTATCGATTCTTTTTGTAATCGATTAATCTAGCACTTTATCAATCGATTAATCGGATAATTTTCTGTTTGCGTTTTTAAACAACCAAAACAAATAATGCATAATGAAAATGATGTGGCTGTAACATGATCAAGCATTTGGCTTTTATTTCTCAAAAAAACAGGTATTTATTCCAACTCCAACATTTGGCTCCAAAACTAAGCCCATTTATTGCAATTTACCCATTTAGTGTTTATTTAGTGCCATAGTCAACAATTAAATAACAAGTTATACACTGTAAAAAAAAGTTATTTCACTGGAATTTACTGTAAAATTTTATGTTTGTTTTCAGTTTTTTCTACATTGCCGTGTTAATGCCATAAAAACGAAAAAATACTTTTATTTAAAAAAACACATTAAATAAAGGTTGTAATCTGTAAATTGATATGAGAAAATATAGTTATTTAACAGGATAATTCCATTGCTTAATGAGCTTGAAAGTTAAATTACAAAAAAGACAAGAAAAATGACAAAACAGACAACAAAAGAGAGAACAAGAAAGACATCAAAAAGACGACAAAAGACAAAACAGACAAAAAAACAACAAAAGACACAACAAGAAAGACAAAACAACAAAAACGAAAACAAACATACAACAAAAAAGACAACAAAAAGACAAAGAAAGACAATAAAAAGACTACAAAAAGGACAACAAAAAACCAACAAAAAGACAACAAGACAACAATAAGACAACAAAAGATGACAAAAAGACAACAAAGACGACAACAAAGACGACAACAAAAAGACGATAAAAAGACGTCAAAAAAGACAACAAAAAGACAAGAAAAACACAATAAAACACACAACAAAAAAGACAACAAAAAGATGAAAAAAGACACGACAAAAAACACAACAAAACAGACCACAAAAAGACAAGAAAAATACAACAAAAGAGACAAGAACGTCAACAAAGAAGACGCGAAAAGACAACAAAGACGACAAAAAAGACAACAAAACAGACAAAAACACAACAAAAGATGACAAAAAGACATTAAAAGACGCCAAAAAAGACAACCAAAAAGACATTAAAAGACGACAAAAAAGACATCAAAAAGACAAAAAAAAGATGACAAAGAAGACCAGACAATAAAGGATGACAAAAAAGACAACCAAAAAGACAGCAAAAAAGACAACATAAACATGACAAAAAGATTAAAAAAAGACAAGAAAAAATGTCAAAAAGACGACAAAAAAGATAACAAGATGACCAAAAAGACAACGGACGACAATAAGACAACAGAAAAAAAAACAACAAAAAAGATTTCAAAAAGACAAAGAAATACAACAAAAAGACAATAGACGACAATAAAGACAACAACGACAAAAGACAATAAGAGACAACAAGAAAAACATCAAAAAGACGACAAAAAAGACAACAAAAAGACAACAAAAAGACAACAAAAAACAACAAAAAGATGCCAAAAGACAAAAACGACCACAAAAGAGACAAGACATCAAAAAGATGAGACAATAAGAAAGACGTCAAAAAAAAGACAAAGAGACAACAAAAAGAAGACAATAAAGACAACAAAAACACGATAAAAAAGACAATAAAACAGACAACAAAAGACCAAAAAAGCAAAAAAGACAACAAAGACGACAAACAAGACAACAAAAATACAACGAAAAAAGACAATAAAAACACGACAAAAAGATGCCAAAAAGACAACAAAAAGAAGACAAAAAAGACAAAAACACGAAAAAAACAACAGAAAACAAAGACGACAAAAAACATAAAAACAAAAATATAACAAAAAGACAACAAAAGATGAAAAAAAGACACAACAACAAAAAAGACAACAAAAAGACAAAACAGACAAGAAAGACAACAAAATGACAAAACCGACAACAAAAACACAACAAAAGAGACAACAAAAAGACAAAAATGACAAAACCGCCAAAAAAGACAACAAAAGAGACAAGAAAGACATCAAAAAGACGACGACAAAGACAACAAAAGAGACAACAAGACAGACAACAAAAAGACGACAAAAAAGACAACAAAAAGAAAACAAGACAACAAAACGACAAGACAATAAAACAGACAACAAAAGACCAAAAAACGACAACAAAAAAACAACGAAAAGACAACAAAAGATGAAAAAAGACAATAAAAACACGACAAGAACGACAACAAAAGAGATGACAAAAAGACAACAAGAAAAACAAAAAGACAACAAAAGATGACAAAAATGACACAAACGACAACAAAAACACAACAAAAGAGACAACAAGAAAGACAACAAAAGATGACAGACAAAAAGACGAAAAAAAGACAAAAATGACAAAAACGACAAAACAGACAACAAAAGAGACAATAAGACAGACATCAAAAAGACGCCCAAAAAGACGACAAAAAAGACAACAAAAAGAAGACAATAAAGACACGATAAAAAAGACAATAAAACAGACAACAAAAGACCAAAAAAGACGACAAACAAGACAACAAAAATACAACGAAAAGACAACAAAAAAGACAAAAAACAAAAACACGAAAAAAACAGAAAACAAAGACGACAAAAAACATAAAAACGAAAACAAAAATATAACAAAAAGACAACAAAAGATGAAAAAAACACAATAAAAACACGACAACAAAAGAGATGACAAAAAAGTCAAAAAGACAACAAAAAAGACAAAACAACAAAAAGACGACAAAAAAGACACAACAAAAGAGACAACAAGAAAGACAACAAAAGACAAAACCGACAACAAAAACACAACAAAAGAGACAACAAAAAGACGAAAAGACAAAAAGACAAAAATGACAAAACCGCCAAAAAAGACAACAAAAGAGACAAAAAAGACATCAAAAAGACGACAAAAAAGACGACGACAAAGACAACAAAAGAGACAACAAGACAGACAAAAAAAAGACGACAAAAAAAACAAAAAGACAACAAAAGACCAAAAAACGACAACAAAAAAACTAAAAAAGACAACAAAAACGAAAACAAAAATACAACGAAAAGACAACAAAAGATGAAAAAAGACAATAAAAACACGACAAAAAACACAAGGAAGACATCAAAAAGACGACAAAAAAGACAACAAAAACACGAAAAAAACAATAAAACAGAAAACAAAGACAAGAAAGACGACAAAAAGATAACAAAAACGAAAACAAAAATACAACAAAAAGACAACAAAAGATAAAAAAGATAATAAAAACACGACAAGAACGACAACAAAAGAGATGACAAAAAAGTCAAAAAGACAACAAAAGAGACAACAAGAAGACACAAGAAAAACAAAAAGATGACAAAAATGACAAAACCGACAACAAAAACACAACAAAAGAGACAAAAAGAAAGGCAACAAAAGATGACAGACAAAAAGACGAAAAAAAGACAAAAATGACAAAACCGCCAAAAAAGACAACAAAAGAGACAAGAAAGACATCAAAAAGATGCCAAAAAAGACAACAAAACAGATGAAAATAAATTCAAAAAGACAACAAAAAGACGAAAATAAAGTCAAAAAGACAACAAAAAGACGACAAAGACGACAAAAAAGACAACAAAAAGAACAAAAACGAAAAGACAACAAAAGAGACAACAGGAAAGACATCAAAAAAGACAAAAATGACAACAAAAGAGACGACAAAAAAGACAAAAAACAACAAAAACACGAAAAAAATAATAAAACAGAAAACAAAGACAAGAAAGACGACAAAAAGATAACAAAAACGAAAACAAAAATATAACAAAAGATAAAAAAAGACAATAAAAACACGACAAGAACGACAACAAAAGAGATGACAAAAAAGTCAAAAAGACAACAAAAGAGACAACAAGAAGACACAAGAAAAACAAAAAGATGACAAAAATGACAAAACTGACAACAAAAACACAACAAAAGAGACAACAAGAAAGACAACAAAAGATGACAGACAAAAAGACGAAAAAAAGACAAAAATGACAAAACCGCCAAAAAAGACAACAAAAGAGACAAAAAGACATCAAAAAGATGCCAAAAAAGACAACAAAAAGACGACAAAGACAACAAAAAGAACAAAAACGAAAAGACAACAAAAGAGACAACAGGAAAGACATCAAAAAAGACAAAAATGACAACAAAAGAGACAAGACATCAAAAAGACAACAAAACATGACAAAAAGACAACAAAACGACAACAAAAAAGATTTCAAAAAGACAACAAGAAGACATAAAGACAAAAATGACAAAACCGACAAGAAAGACATCAAAAAGACACCAAAAAAGACGACAACAAAGACAACAAAAAGACGACAACAAAAAGAGAACAAAAAGACGACAACAAAAAGACGACAAAAAAGACAACAAAAACTAAAACAAAAATAGAACAAAAAGATGACAAAAAGATGATAAAAACGACAAGACAACAAGAAGACAACAAAAACACAACAGAAGAGACAAGAAAGACAACAAAAGACAAAACCGACAAAAAAGACAACAAAACAGATGAAAAAAAAGACAACAAAACGACGAGAACAAAGACAACAAAAAGACAAGAAAAGAGACAACAAAGAAGACAACAAAAAGACGCCAAAACAAAAAAAGACAAAAATGACAAAACAAACAAAAAGACAAAACAGACAAGACAACAAAAGAGACAACAAGAAAGACAACAAAAAGACGACAAAAAAGACAACAAAAAGATGACAAAAAAGACAACAAGAAGACAAAAATGACAAAACCGACAAGAAAGACATCAAAAAGATGCCAAGAAAGACAACAAAACAGATGAAAAAAAGTCAAAAAGACAACAAAGGACAAAAAGACGAAAAGAAGACAAAAATGACAAAACCGACAAAAAAGACGACACAAGACAGACATCAAAAAGATGCCAAAAAAGACAACAAAACAGATGAAAAAAAGACAAAAAAGACAACAAAACGACGACCAAAAAGAGAACAAAAAAAAAAAAAAAAAAAAGACGACAACAAAGACAACAAAAGAGACAACAAGAAAGACAACAAAAAGACAATAAAAGACGACAAAAAAGATAACCAAAAAGACAACAAAAACTAAAACAAAAGACAACAAAAAGACAAACGACAAGAAAAAGATGATAAAGACAAACGACAAAAAAGACAACAAGAAAGACAACAAAAAGACGACAAAAGAGACAACAAGAAAGACAACAAAAGACAAGAACACAACAATAGATACAACAAGAAAGATGACAAAATAACAAAAAGACGACAAAAAAGACAACAAAAAAGATGAAAAAGTCAAAAAGACAACAAAAAGACAACAAAAGACGACAAAAAAGACAACAAAAGAGACGACCAAAAAGACGACAAAAACACGAAAATAAAAACAATAAAAACAAAAAGACAACAAAAAACGACAGACAAAAAAGACAACAATACAGACGACAAAACAGACATAAAAGACAACAAAAGAGACAAGAAAGGCAACAAAAGATGACAAAAAGACAAAAACGACAAGACAAAAAAGACAACAAAACAGATGTTAAAAAGACAACAAAAAGACAACAAAAAAGACGACCAAAAAGACAAGAAAACGACGACAGAAAGATGACAAAAAAAGACAACAAAGACGACAACAAAAAGATAAAAACACAACAAAAGAGACAACAAAAAGATAAAAAGAAAACAAGAGACAAAAAAGACAATAAAAAGACAACAAGAGACAAAAAAAGACAATAAAAAGACTACAAAAAGGACAACAAAAGAGACAACAAGAAAGACATCAAAAAGATGACAAAAAAACAAAGTAAGAAAAAAAAAGTAAAAAAAAAGTAAGAAAGACAAGACAATAAGACAAAAAAGACAACAAAAATGAAAGCAAAAATACAACCAAAAGATGACAACAAAGACAACCAAAAAGACAACAAAAAAGACAACAAAAGATAAAAAAGAGACGACAAAAAAGACTACAAAAAGACAAAAACGACAAAAGATGACAAAAAGACGACAAAAAAGACAACAAAAACAACAAAAAAACAACAGATGACAAAAAAGACAACAAAAAGACAAAAACGACAAAACAGTCATAAAAGACAACAAAAAGACAAAAAAACGAAAACAAAAGAGACAAGAAAGACATCAAAAAGATGAAAAAAAGACAAAAATACAACAACAAGACAAAAACGACAAAACGGATAAGACAACAAAAGAAACACCAAGAAAGACATCAAAAAGACGACAAAACAGATGACGAGAAAGTAAAAAAAGACAAAAAAAGGGACAACAAAAACGAAAACAAAAATACAACAAAAGGAAGACAAGAAAGACGACAAAAAAAAGAGACAACAAGAAAGACGAAAAGATAAAAACGACAAAACAGACAAAAAAGACAACAAAAGAGACAAGAAAGACATCAAAAAGACGCCCAAAAAGACGACAAAGACGACAATAAAGACAACAAAAAGACGACAAAAAAGACAAAGAGACAACAAAAAGAAGACAATAAAAACAAAAACACGATAAAACAGACAATAAAACAGACAACAAAAGACCAAAAAAAGACAACAAAAAAGCAAAAAAGACAACAAAGACGACAAACAAGACAACAAAAGAAACACCAAGAAAGACATCAAAAAGACGACAAAACAGATGACGAGAAAGTAAAAAAAGACAACAAAAGGGACAACAAAAACGAAAACAAAAATACAACAAAAGAAAGACAAGAAAGACGACAAAAAAAAGAGACAACAAGAAAGACGAAAAGAAGATAAAAACGACAAAACAGACAAAAAAGACAACAAAAGAGACAATAAGAAAGACATCAAAAAGACGCCCAAAAAGACGACAAAGACGACAATAAAGACAACAAAAAGACGACAAAAAAGACAAAGAGACAACAAAAAGAAGACAATAAAAACAAAAACACGATAAAACAGACAATAAAACAGACAACAAAAGACCAAAAAAAGACAACAAAAATACAACGAAAAGACAACAAAAGATGAAAAAAGACAATAAAAACACGACAAAAAACACAACAAGGAAGACATCAAAAGACATCAAAAAGATGCCAAAAAAGACAACAAAAAGAAGACAAAAAAGACAACAAAACGACAACAAAAAGACGACAAAACAGATAAAAAAGACAACAAAAGAAACCAGAAAGACATCAAAAAGACAAGACAAAACAAACAACAAAAAGACAAACAAACACGAAAAACACAATAAAACAAACAAAAAGAAAACAAAATGACAACAAAAAGACAAAAAAGACAAGAAAAAGACAACAAAAGAGACAACAAAAAGACGCCAAACAACAAAAAAGACAAAAATGACAAAAATGACAAAAAAGACAACAAAAAGGAAAACAAAAAGACAACAAAAAGACGACAAGACAACAAAAAGACGACAAAAGAGACAACAGGAAAGACATCAAAAAGACGACAAAAATGAAAGCAAAAATACAACCAAAAGATGACAACAAAGACAACCAAAAAGACAACAAAAAAGACAACAAAAGATAAAAAAGAGACGACAAAAAAGACTACAAAAAGACAAAAACGACAAAAGATGACAAAAAGACGACAAAAAAGACAACAAAAACAACAAAAAAACAACAGATGACAAAAAAGACAACAAAAAGACAAAAACGACAAAACAGTCATAAAAGACAACAAAAAGACAAAAAAACGAAAACAAAAGAGACAAGAAAGACATCAAAAAGATGAAAAAAAGACAAAAATACAACAACAAGACAAAAACGACAAAACGGATAAGACAACAAAAGAAACACCAAGAAAGACATCAAAAAGACGACAAAACAGATGACGAGAAAGTAAAAAAAGACAAAAAAAGGGACAACAAAAACGAAAACAAAAATACAACAAAAGGAAGACAAGAAAGACGACAAAAAAAAGAGACAACAAGAAAGACGAAAAGATAAAAACGACAAAACAGACAAAAAAGACAACAAAAGAGACAAGAAAGACATCAAAAAGACGCCCAAAAAGACGACAAAGACGACAATAAAGACAACAAAAAGACGACAAAAAAGACAAAGAGACAACAAAAAGAAGACAATAAAAACAAAAACAAGATAAAACAGACAATAAAACAGACAACAAAAGACCAAAAAAAGACAACAAAAAAGCAAAAAAGACAACAAAGACGACAAACAAGACAACAAAAGAAACACCAAGAAAGACATCAAAAAGACGACAAAACAGATGACGAGAAAGTAAAAAAAGACAACAAAAGGGACAACAAAAACGAAAACAAAAATACAACAAAAGAAAGACAAGAAAGACGACAAAAAAAAGAGACAACAAGAAAGACGAAAAGAAGATAAAAACGACAAAACAGACAAAAAAGACAACAAAAGAGACAATAAGAAAGACATCAAAAAGACGCCCAAAAAGACGCCCAAAAAGACGACAAAGACGACAATAAAGACAACAAAAAGACGACAAAAAAGACAAAGAGACAACAAAAAGAAGACAATAAAAACAAAAACACGATAAAACAGACAATAAAACAGACAACAAAAGACCAAAAAAAGACAACAAAAATACAACGAAAAGACAACAAAAGATGAAAAAAGACAATAAAAACACGACAAAAAACACAACAAGGAAGACATCAAAAGACATCAAAAAGATGCCAAAAAAGACAACAAAAAGATGACAAAAAAGATAACAAAGACGACAACAAAAAGATAAAAACACAACAAAAGAGACAACAAAAAGATAAAAAGACAACAAGAGACAACAAAAGACAATAAAAAGACTACAAAAAGGACAACAAAACACGAAAAACACAATAAAACAAAGACAACAAAACAAAAAAGACAAGAACGTCAACAAAAGAGACAACAAAAAGACAAATGACAACAAAAGAGACAAGAAAGACATCAAAAAAACGCCAAAAAAGACAACAAAAGACAAGAAAAAGATGACAAAAAAAGACAAAAGACAACAAAACAGATGACAAAAAAGTCAAAAAGACAACAAATAGACAAAAAGACAAAACAGACAAAAAAAACAATAAGACAACAAAAACGAAAACAAAAATACAACAAAAGATGACAAAAATGACAAAACCGACAAAAAAGACAACAAAACAGATGAAAAAAAGTCAAAAAGACAACAAAAAGAAGACAAAAAGACAACAAAAAGACAACAAAAAGACAACAAAAAGACAAAAAGGACAAGTCAAAAAAGACAACAAAACAGATGAAAAAAAAAGTCAAAACGACAACAAAACGACGACAAAAAAGACGACCAAAAACATGAAAAAAGACAATAAAAACACAACAAAAAAGATAAGACAAAAAAGACGACAAAAACACGAAAATAAAAACAATAAAAACAAAAAGACAACAAAAAACGACAGACAAAAAAGACAACAACAAGACGACAAAAGAGACAACAATACAGACAACAAAAGAGACAAGAAAGGCAACAAAAGATGACAAAAAGACAAAAACGACAAGACAAAAAAGACAACAAAACAGATGTCAAAAAGACAACAAAAGAGACAACAAGAAAGACATCAAAAAGATGACAAAAAAACAAAACATGACAAAAAGTAAAAAAGACAAGACAAAAAGACAAAAAAGACAACAAAAAACCAAAAATGAAAGCAAAAATACAACCAAAAGATGACAACAAAGACAACCAAAAAGATAACAAAAAAGACAACAAAAGATGACAAAAAGAAGACAAAAGAGGCAAAGACATCAAAAGATGACAAAAAGATGACAAGACAACAAAAAGACGACAAAACTGACAAGACAACAAAAGAGACAAGAAAGACATCAAAAATATGACAAAAAAACAAAACATGACAAAAAGTAAAAAAGACAAGACAATAAGACAAAAAAGACAACAAAAAGACGACAAAAATGAAAGCAAAAATACAACCAAAAGATGACAACAAAGACAACCAAAAAGACAACAAAAGGACAACAATGACAAAACAGATAAAGACAACAAAAGAAACAAGAAAGAAATCAAAAAGACGACAAAAAAGATTTCAAAAAAACAAAAAGACAAAAACGACAAAACAGACAAGACAACAAAAGATGACAAAAAGACAACAAAAGATGACAAAAAGACAACAAAAACACAACAAAAAGACAAAAAGACAACAAAACAGATGACAAAAAAGACAACAAAAAGACAAAAACGACAAAACAGTCAAAAAAGACAACAAAAAGACAAAAAACGAAAACAAGAGACAAAAAGACAACAACAGATGACAAAAAGATGATAAAAACGACAAGACAACAAGAAGACAACAAAAACACAACAGAAGAGACAAGAAAGACATCAAAAAGATGCCAAAAAAGACAACAAAACAGATGAAAAAAAAGACAACAAAACGACGACAACAAAGACAACAAAAAGACAAGAAAAGAGACAACAAAGAAGACAACAAAAAGACGCCAAAACTAAAAAAGACAAAAATGACAAAACAGACAACAAAAAGACAAAACAGACAAGACAACAAAAGAGACAACAAGAAAGACAACAAAAGAGACAAGAAAGACATCAAAAAGATGCCAAAAAAGACAACAAAACAGATGAAAAAAAAGACAACAAAACGACGACAACAAAACGACGACAACAAAGACAACAAAAAGACAAGAAAAGAGACAACAAAGAAGACAACAAAAAGACGCCAAAACTAAAAAAGACAAAAATGACAAAACAGACAACAAAAAGACAACAAAAACAAAAATACAACAAAAAGACAACAAAAGATGACAAAAAGAAGACAAAAAAACAAAAAGACGACAAACAAAGACAACAAAAGAGACAACAAGAAAGACAAAAAAAAAAGACAACAAGAAGACGACAAAAGAGACAACAAGAAAGACAACAACAGACAAAAAGACAAGAACACAATAATAGAGACAACAAGAAAGATGACAAAAATAACAAAAAGACGACAAAAAAGACAACAAAAAAGATGAAAAAGTCAAAAAGACAACAAAACGACAACAAAAGACGACAAAAAAGACAACAAAAGAGACAAGAAAGACATCAAAAAGACGACCAAGAAGACGACAAAAAGACAACAAAAAAGACGACAAAAAGATGAAAAAAGACAATAAAAACACAACAAAAAAGATAAGACAAAAAAGACGACAAAAACACGAAAATAAAAACAATAAAAACAAAAAGACAACAAAAAACGACAGACAAAAAAGACAACAACAAGACGACAAAAGAGACAACAATACAGACAACAAAAGAGACAAGAAAGGCAACAAAAGATGACAAAAAGACAAAAACGACAAGACAAAAAAGACAACAAAACAGATGTCAAAAAGACAACAAAAGAGACAACAAGAAAGACATCAAAAAGATGACAAAAAAACAAAACATGACAAAAAGTAAAAAAGACAAGACAAAAAGACAAAAAAGACAACAAAAAACCAAAAATGAAAGCAAAAATACAACCAAAAGATGACAACAAAGACAACCAAAAAGATAACAAAAAAGACAACAAAAGATGACAAAAAGAAGACAAAAGAGGCAAAGACATCAAAAGATGACAAAAAAACAACAAAAAGATGACAAGACAACAAAAAGACGACAAAACTGACAAGACAACAAAAGAGACAAGAAAGACATCAAAAATATGACAAAAAAACAAAACATGACAAAAAGTAAAAAAGACAAGACAATAAGACAAAAAAGACAACAAAAAGACGACAAAAATGAAAGCAAAAATACAACCAAAAGATGACAACAAAGACAACCAAAAAGACAACAAAAGGACAACAATGACAAAACAGATAAAGACAACAAAAGAAACAAGAAAGAAATCAAAAAGACGACAAAAAAGATTTCAAAAAAACAAAAAGACAAAAACGACAAAACAGACAAGACAACAAAAGATGACAAAAAGACAACAAAAGATGACAAAAAGACAACAAAAACACAACAAAAAGACAAAAAGACAACAAAACAGATGACAAAAAAGACAACAAAAAGACAAAAACGACAAAACAGTCAAAAAAGACAACAAAAAGACAAAAAACGAAAACAAGAGACAAAAAGACAACAACAGATGACAAAAAGATGATAAAAACGACAAGACAACAAGAAGACAACAAAAACACAACAGAAGAGACAAGAAAGACATCAAAAAGATGCCAAAAAAGACAACAAAACAGATGAAAAAAAAGACAACAAAACGACGACAACAAAGACAACAAAAAGACAAGAAAAGAGACAACAAAGAAGACAACAAAAAGACGCCAAAACTAAAAAAGACAAAAATGACAAAACAGACAACAAAAAGACAAAACAGACAAGACAACAAAAGAGACAACAAGAAAGACAACAAAAGAGACAAGAAAGACATCAAAAAGATGCCAAAAAAGACAACAAAACAGATGAAAAAAAAGACAACAAAACGACGACAACAAAACGACGACAACAAAACGACGACAACAAAGACAACAAAAAGACAAGAAAAGAGACAACAAAGAAGACAACAAAAAGACGCCAAAACTAAAAAAGACAAAAATGACAAAACAGACAACAAAAAGACAACAAAAAGAAAAATACAACAAAAAGACAACAAAAGATGACAAAAAGAAGACAAAAAAACAAAAAGACGACAAACAAAGACAACAAAAGAGACAACAAGAAAGACAAAAAAAAAGACAACAAGAAGACGACAAAAGAGACAACAAGAAAGACAACAACAGACAAAAAGACAAGAACACAATAATAGAGACAACAAGAAAGATGACAAAAATAACAAAAAGACGACAAAAAAGACAACAAAAAAGATGAAAAAGTCAAAAAGACAACAAAACGACAACAAAACGACAACAAAAGACGACAAAAAAGACAACAAAAGAGACAAGAAAGACATCAAAAAGACGACCAAGAAGACGACAAAAAGACAACAAAAAAGACGACAAAAAGATGAAAAAAGACAATAAAAACACAACAAAAAAGATAAGACAAAAAAGACGACAAAAACACGAAAATAAAAACAATAAAAACAAAAAGACAACAAAAAACGACAGACAAAAAAGACAACAATACAGACGACAAAACAGACATAAAAGACAACAAAAGAGACAAGAAAGGCAACAAAAGATGACAAAAAGACAAAAACGACAAGACAAAAAAGACAACAAAACAGATGTTAAAAAGACAACAAAAAGACAACAAAAAAGATGACAAAAAAAGACAACAAAGACGACAACAAAAGATAAAAACACAACAAAAGAGACAACAAAAAGATAAAAAGAAAACAAGAGACAAAAAAAGACAATAAAAAGACAAGAGACAAAAAAAGACAATAAAAAGACTACAAAAAGGCAACAAAACACGAAAAACACAATAAAACAAAGACAACAAAAAGACAACAAGACAAGAACGTCAACAAAAGAGACAACAAAAAGACAAATGACAACAAAAGAGACAAGACATCAAAAAGACGACAAAAAAGACAACAAAAAGACAAGAACGTCAACAAAAGAGACAAAGACGACGACAAAAAGACAAAAATGACAACAAAAGAGACAATACAGACATCAAAAAGACGACAAAAAAGACAACAAAAGACAAGAAAAAGATGACAAAAAAAGACAAAAGACAACAAAAGAGATGACAAAAAAGTCAAAAAGACAACAAATAGACAAAAAGACAAAACAGACAAAAAAACAAAAAGACAACAAAAGATGACAAAAAGACAAAACCGACAGAAAAGACAACAAAACAGATGAAAAAAAGTCAAAAAGACAACAAAAAGAAGACAAAAAGAAAGACAACACAAAGACAAAAACGACAAGACAAAAAAGACAACAAAACAGATGACAAAAAAGTCAAAAAGAAAACAAAACGACAACAAAACGACGACAAAAAAGACAACAACAAGACGACAAAAGAGACAACAATACAGACGACAAAACAGACAACAAAAGAGACAAGAAAGCCAACAAAAGATGACAAAAATACAAAAACGACAAGACAAAAAAGACAACAAAAAGACAACAAAAAAGACGACCAAAAAGACAAGAAAACGACGACAGAAAGATGACAAAAAAGTCAACAAATAGACAAAAAGACAAAACAGACAAAAAAACAAAAAGACAACAAAAACGAAAACAAAAATACGACAAAAAGACGACAGAAAAGACAGAAAAGACAAAAAAGACGACAAAATCGACAAAACAGACAAAGAAAACAAAAAGACAACAAAAACAAAAATACAACAAAAAGACAACAAAAGATGCCAAAAAGACGAAAAGAAGACAAAGACAAAAACGACAAGACAAAAAAGACAACAAAACAGATGACAAAAAAGTCAAAAAGACAACAAAAAGACGACCAAAAAGACCACAAAAAGACAACAAAAGATGAAAAAAGACAATATAAACAACAAAAAACACAAGAAAGACATCAAAAAGACAACCAAAAAGACAACAAAAAGAAGACCAAAAAGACAACAAAAAGATAAAAACAACAAAAAGACAACAAAAGACAACTAAAAGACGACAAATGACGACAAAAAAGACAACAAAAAGACAACTAAAAGACGACAAATGACGACAAAAAAGACAACAAAAATACAATAAAAACACGAAAAACACAATAAAACAAACAAAAAGACAAAAAAGAACAAAAAGACGACAAAAATGTCAACAAAAAAACAAAAAGATGCGAAAAGACAAGAAAAGATGACAAAAAGAAGATGAAAAGACAAGACAAAAAAAAACAACAAAAAGACAACAAAAGATGACAAAAAGAAGACAAAAAAAGACAAGAAAAAGATGACAAAAAGACAACTAAAAGACGACAAATGACAACCAGAAAGACAACAAAAGATGACAAAAAGACAAAAAAGACAAGAAAAAGATGACAAAAAGACAAAACAGACAAAACAGACAACAAAAAGATGAAAAAAGACATCAAAAACAAAACAAAAAGACAACAAAAAAAGAACAAAAAAGACAACAGACAAAAAGACAGAAAAGACGACAACAAAAAAGACAAGACTACAAAAAGGACAACAAAAAACAACAATTCGAAAAAAAGATAAAAAAGACAACAAAAGACAAAAGATGACAAAAAGACAAAAAAGACAACAAAAAGACGACAAAAAAGTCAACAAAAAAACAACAAAAAGATGCGAAGACAACAAAAGAGACAATAAGAAAGACAAAAAGAAGACAACAAAAGAGACAAAAAAGACGAAAGAGACAATAAAAAAGACAACAAAAAGACAAAAACAACAACAGATAAAAAAGATTTCAAAAAAACAAAAAGACGGCAAAAAGACAAAAATGACAAGACAATGAAGACAACAAAAAAGACAACAAAACAGATGACAAAAGACAAAAAGAGAGACAACAAAAAGACAACAAAAATTAACAAAAAGACAAGAAAACATGACATAAAGAAGACGAAAAGACAAAACAGACAAAAAAAGACGACAAAAATGAAAACAAAAAAACAAAAAGATGACAAAGACAACCAAAAAGACAACAAAAAGACAACAAAAGATGACAAAAAGACGACAAAAAGACAACAAAAGAAACAACAAAAAGACAAAAACGACAAAACAGACAACACAAAAGATGACAAAAAGAAGACAAAACAAAAAGACAACAAAACAGATGACAAAAAAACACAAAAAAGACAACAAAAGAGACGACAAAAAGACAGATGACAAAAAGACAACAAAAAGACAAAACGACAAAAAAACAAAACAAACAAAAAGACAACAAAACAGATGACAAAATGACGACCAAAAAGACAACAAAACAGACAACAAAACTTGACAAAATCAAAATGACAAAAAAAGACAACAAAAAGACAACAAAAATGAAAACAAAAATACAACAAAAAGACAATAAAAGATGACAAAAAGAAGACAAAAAAAGACAGGAAAAAGATGACAAAAAGACAACTAAAAGACAACAAATGACTACCAAAAAGACAACAAAAACACAACAAAAGATAACAAAAGATGACAAAAAGAAGACGAAAAAGATGACAAAACAGACAAAACAGACAACAAAAAGATGAAAAAAGACATCAAAAACAAAACAAAAAGACAACAAAAAAAGAACAAAAAAGACAACAGACAAAAAGACAGAAAAGACGACAACAAAAAAGACAACAAAAAGACAAAGAAACAATAAAAAGACTACAAAAAGGACAACAAAAAACAACAAAAAGAAAAAAAGATAAAAAAGACAACAAAAGACAAAAGATGACAAAAAGACAAAAAAGACAAGAAAGACGACAAAAACTACAACAAAAGAGATGACAAAAAAGACAAAAATACAACAAAAGATGACAAGAAGACGACAAAAAAGACGAACAAAAAGACAATAAAAAGATAACGAAAACAAAAAGACAACAAAACACGAAAAACACAACAAAAAACAACAAAAAGATGCGAAAAGACAACAAAAGAGACAACAAGAAAGACAAAAAGACAAAAAAGACAACAAAAGAGACAACAAAAGACAAAAGAGACTATAAAAAAGACAACAAAAAGACAACAACAACAACAGATAAAAAAGACATCAAAAAGACAAAAAAACAAAAAGACGACAAAAAGACAAAAATGACAAGACAATGAAGACAACAAAAAAGACAACAAAACAGATGACATAAAGAAGACGAAAAGACAAAACAGACAAAAAAGACAACAAAAAGACGACAAAAATGAAAACAAAAATACAAAAAGATGACAAAGACAACCAAAAAGACAACAAAAGATGACAAAAAGACAAAAACGACAAAACAGACAAGACAAAAGATGACAAAAAGAAGACTAAACAAAAAGAACACAAAACAGATGACAAAAAAGACAACAAAAGAGACAACAAAAAGACAAAAAAGAGACAAAAAAAGACAAAAAGACAGATGACAAAAAAGACAACAAAAAGACAAAACAGTCAAAAAAGACAACAAAAAGACAAAAAAACAAAAACAAAAAGACAACAAAAGATGACAAAAAGACGAAAAGACAAAACAAACAAAAAAGACAACAAAACAGATGACAAAACAGACAACAAAACATGACAGTCAAAATGACAAAAAAAGACAACAAAAAGACAACAAGACAAAAAACTAAAAAGACAACAAAAACACGAAAAAACCCACAACAGACCACAAAAAGACAAAACAGATAGAAACAAGACATCAAAAAGACGACAAAAAAGACAACAAAAAACAAAAAGACAAAACAACAAAAAGATGCGAAAAGACAACAAAAGAGACAGGAAAGACAACAAAAAGACAACAAAAACGAAAACAAAAATACAACAAAAGACAACAAAAGATGACAAAAAAGACAACAAAAAGACAAAAGATGACAAAAAGATGCCAAAAAAGCAACTAAAAGACGACAAAAAAGACAACCAAAAAAACAACAAAAGAGACGACAAAAAGAAGACAAAAAAGACAACAGAAGAGACAATAAAAAAGACTACAAAAAGGCGACAAAAAAGACAACAAAACAGACAAAAAGACGACCAAAAAGACAACAAAAGAGACAACAAGAAAGACATCAAAAAGATGACAAAAAAACAAAACATGACAAAAAGTAAAAAAGACAAGACAAAAAGACAAAAAAGACAACAAAAAAACAAAAATGAAAGCAAAAATACAACCAAAAGATGACAACAAAGACAACCAAAAAGATAACAAAAAAGACAACAAAAGATGACAAAAAGAAGACAAAAGAGGCAAAGACATCAAAAGATGACAAAAAGATGACAAGACAACAAAAAGACGACAAAACAGACAAGACAACAAAAGAGACAAGAAAGACATCAAAAATATGACAAAAAAACAAAACATGACAAAAAGTAAAAAAGACAAGACAATAAGACAAAAAAGACAACAAAAAGACGACAAAAATGAAAGCAAAAATACAACCAAAAGATGACAACAAAGACAACCAAAAAGACAACAAAAGGACAACAACGACAAAACAGATAAAGACAACAAAAGAAACAAGAAAGAAATCAAAAAGACGACAAAAAAGATTTCAAAAAAACAAAAAGACAAAAACGACAAAACAGACAAGACAACAAAAGATGACAAAAAGACAACAAAAACACAACAAAAAGACAAAAAGACAACAAAACAGATGACAAAAAAGACAACAAAAAGACAAAAACGACAAAAGAGTCAAAAAAGACAACAAAAAGACAAAAAAACGAAAACAAGAGACAAAAAGACAACAACAGATGACAAAAAGATGATAAAAACGACAAGACAACAAGAAGACAACAAAAACACAACAGAAGAGACAAGAAAGACAACAAAACAGATGAAAAAAAAGACAACAAAACGACGACAACAAAGACAACAAAAAGACAAGAAAAGAGACAACAAAGAAGACAACAAAAAGACGCCAAAACTAAAAAAGACAAAAATGACAAAACAGACAACAAAAAGACAACAAAAGATGACAAAAAGAAGACAAAAAAACAAAAAGACGACAACAAAGACAACAAAAGAGACAACAAAAAAGACAACAAGAAAGACAACAAAAAGACGACAAAAGAGACAACAAGAAAGACAACAACAGACAAAAAGACAAGAACACAATAATAGAGACAACAAGAAAGATGACAAAAATAACAAAAAGACAACAAAAAAGACAACAAAAAAGACAACAAAAAAGATGAAAAAGTC
Source organism: Gymnocephalus cernua (assembly GCA_023631565.1). Taxonomy (NCBI): domain Eukaryota; kingdom Metazoa; phylum Chordata; class Actinopteri; order Perciformes; family Percidae; genus Gymnocephalus; species Gymnocephalus cernua. Next base: position 1,373,285 of record JALJEH010000025.1, on the reverse strand, counting down.
AAAAAGACAACAAAACGACAACAAAACGACAACAAAAGACGACAAAAAGATAAAAAGAAAACAAGAGACAAAAAAAGACAATAAAAAGACAACAAGAGACAAAAAAAGACAATAAAAAGACTACAAAAAGGACAACAAAAAGACAACAAAACACGAAAAACACAATAAAACAAAGACAAGACAAAAAAGACAAGAACGTCAACAAAAGAGACAACAAAAAGACAAATGACAACAAAAGAGACAAGAAAGACATCAAAAAGACGCCAAAAAAGACAACAAAAAGACAAGAACGTCAACAAAAGAGACAAAGACGACAACAAAAAGACAAAAGACAACAAAAGAGACAATACAGACATCAAAAAGACGACAAAAAGACAACAAAAGACAAGAAAAAGATGACAAAAAAAGACAAAAGACAACAAAAGAGATGACAAAAAAGTCAAAAAGACAACAAATAGACAAAAAGACAAAACAGACAAAAAAACAAAAAGACAACAAAAACGAAAACAAAAATACAACAAAAAGACAACAGAAAAGACAGAAAAGACGACAAAATCGACAAAACAGACAAATAAAACAAAAAGACAACAAAAAGATAAAAACAACAAAAAGACAACAAAAGACAACTAAAAGACAACAAATGACGACAAAAAAGACAACAAAAAGACAACTAAAAGACGACAAATGACGACAAAAAAGACAACAAAACAGATGTCAAGAAAAAAAGACGACAAAAAGATAACAAAAAGACAATAAAAACACGAAAAACACAATAAAACAAACAAAAAGACAAAAAAGACAAAAAAGAACAAAAAGACGACAAAAATGTCAACAAAAAAACAAAAAGATGCGAAAAGACAAGAAAAGATGACAAAAAGAAGATGAAAAGACAAGACAAAAAAGACAACAAAAAGACAACAAAAGATGACAAAAAGATGACAAAAAGACAACAAAAGAAACAACAAAAAGACAAAAACGACAAAACAGACAACACAAAAGATGACAAAAAGAAGACAAAACAAAAAGACAACAAAACAGATGACAAAAAAAACAACAAAAAGACAAAAAAGACAACAAAAGAGACAAAAAAAGACAAAAAGACAACAAAAGATGACAAAAAGACAAAACAAACAAAAAGACAACAAAACAGATGACAAAATGACGACCAAAAAGACAACAAAACAGACAACAAAACTTGACAAAATCAAAATGACAAAAAAAGACAACAAAAAGACAACAAAAATGAAAACAAAAATACAACAAAAAGACAATAAAAGATGACAAAAAGGAGACAAAAAAAGACAGGAAAAAGATGACAAAAAGACAACTAAAAGACGACAAATGACTACCAAAAAGACAACAAAAACACAACAAAAGATAACAAAAGATGACAAAAAGAAGACAAAAAAGACAAGAAAAAGATGACAAAACAGACAAAACAGACAACAAAAAGATGAAAAAAGACATCAAAAACAAAACAAAAAGACAACAAAAAAAGAACAAAAAAGACAACAGACAAAAAGACAGAAAAGACGACAACAAAAAAGACAACAAAAAGACAAAGAAACAATAAAAAGACTACAAAAAGGACAACAAAAAACAACAAAAAGATAAAAAAGACAACAAAAGACAAAAGATGACAAAAAGACAAAAAAGACAAGAAAGACGACAAAAACTACAACAAAAGAGATGACAAAAAAGACAAAAATACAACAAAAGATGACAAGAAGACGACAAAAAAGACGAACAAAAAGACAATAAAAAGATAACGAAAACAAAAAGACAACAAAACACGAAAAACACAACAAAACAGACAGAGGAAAACAAAAAGATGACAAAAATGTCAACAAAAAACAACAAAAAGATGCGAAAAGACAACAAAAGAGACAACAAGAAAGACAAAAAGACAAAAAAGACAACAAAAGAGACAACAAAAGACAAAAGAGACTATAAAAAAGACAACAAAAAGACAACAACAACAACAGATAAAAAAAGACATCAAAAAGACAAAAAAACAAAAAGACGACAAAAAGACAAAAATGACAAGACAATGAAGACAACAAAAAAGACAACAAAACAGATGACATAAAGAAGACGAAAAGACAAAACAGACAAAAAAGACAACAAAAAGACGACAAAAATGAAAACAAAAATACAAAAAGATGACAAAGACAACCAAAAAGACAACAAAAGATGACAAAAAGACAAAAACGACAAAACAGACAAGACAAAAGATGACAAAAAGAAGACTAAACAAAAAGAACACAAAACAGATGACAAAAAAGACAACAAAAGAGACAACAAAAAGACAAAAAAAGAGACAAAAAAAGACAAAAAGACAGATGACAAAAAAGACAACAAAAAGACAAAACAGTCAAAAAAGACAACAAAAAGACAAAAAAACAAAAACAAAAAGACAACAAAAGATGACAAAAAGACGAAAAGACAAAAGGACAAAACAAACAAAAAAGACAACAAAACAGATGACAAAACAGACAACAAAACATGACAGTCAAAATGACAAAAAAAGACAACAAAAAGACAACAAGACAAAAAACTAAAAAGACAACAAAAACACGAAAAAACCCACAACAGACCACAAAAAGACAAAACAGATAAAAACAACAAAAGAAACAAGACATCAAAAAGACGACAAAAAAGACAACAAAAAACAAAAAGACAAAACAACAAAAAGATGCGAAAAGACAACAAAAGAGACAGGAAAGACAACAAAAAGACAACAAAAACGAAAACAAAAATACAACAAAAGACAACAAAAGATGACAAAAAAGACAACAAAAAGACAAAAGATGACAAAAAGATGCCAAAAAAGCAACTAAAAGACGACAAAAAAGACAACCAAAAAAACAACAAAAGAGACGACAAAAAGAAGACAAAAAAGACAACAGAAGAGACAATAAAAAAGACTACAAAAAGGCGACAAAAAAGACAACAAAACAGACAAAAAGACGACCAAAAAGACAACAAAAGAGACAACAAGAAAGACATCAAAAAGATGACAAAAAAACAAAACATGACAAAAAGTAAAAAAGACAAGACAAAAAGACAAAAAAGACAACAAAAAAACAAAAATGAAAGCAAAAATACAACCAAAAGATGACAACAAAGACAACCAAAAAGATAACAAAAAAGACAACAAAAGATGACAAAAAGAAGACAAAAGAGGCAAAGACATCAAAAGATGACAAAAAGATGACAAGACAACAAAAAGACGACAAAACAGACAAGACAACAAAAGAGACAAGAAAGACATCAAAAATATGACAAAAAAACAAAACATGACAAAAAGTAAAAAAGACAAGACAATAAGACAAAAAAGACAACAAAAAGACGACAAAAATGAAAGCAAAAATACAACCAAAAGATGACAACAAAGACAACCAAAAAAACAACAAAAGGACAACAACGACAAAACAGATAAAGACAACAAAAGAAACAAGAAAGAAATCAAAAAGACGACAAAAAAGATTTCAAAAAAACAAAAAGACAAAAACGACAAAACAGACAAGACAACAAAAGATGACAAAAAGACAACAAAAACACAACAAAAAGACAAAAAGACAACAAAACAGATGACAAAAAAGACAACAAAAAGACAAAAACGACAAAAGAGTCAAAAAAGACAACAAAAAGACAAAAAAACGAAAACAAGAGACAAAAAGACAACAACAGATGACAAAAAGATGATAAAAACGACAAGACAACAAGAAGACAACAAAAACACAACAGAAGAGACAAGAAAGACAACAAAACGACGACAACAAAACGACGACAACAAAACGACGACAACAAAGACAACAAAAAGACAAGAAAAGAGACAACAAAGAAGACAACAAAAAGACGCCAAAACTAAAAAAGACAAAAATGACAAAACAGACAACAAAAAGACAACAAAAACAAAAATACAACAAAAAGACAACAAAAGATGACAAAAAGAAGACAAAAAAACAAAAAGACGACAACAAAGACAACAAAAGAGACAACAAGAAAGACAACAAGAAAGACAACAAAAAGACGACAAAAGAGACAACAAGAAAGACAACAACAGACAAAAAGACAAGAACACAATAATAGAGACAACAAGAAAGATGACAAAAATAACAAAAAGACGACAAAAAAGACAACAAAAAAGATGAAAAAGTCAAAAAGACAACAAAACGACAACAAAAGACGACAAAAAGATAAGAAGAAAACAAGAGACAAAAAAAGACAATAAAAAGACAACAAGAGACAAAAAAAGACAATAAAAAGACTACAAAAAGGACAACAAAAAGACAACAAAACACGAAAAACACAATAAAACAAAGAGAACAAAAAGACAACAAGACAAAAAAGACAAGAACGTCAACAAAAGAGACAACAAAAAGACAAATGACAACAAAAGAGACAAGAAAGACATCAAAAAGACGCCAAAAAAGACAACAAAAAGACAAGAACGTCAACAAAAGAGACAAAGACGACAACAAAAAGACAAAAATGACAACAAAAGAGACAATACAGACATCAAAAAGACGACAAAAAAGACAACAAAAGACAAGAAAAAGATGACAAAAAAAGACAAAAGACAACAAAAGAGATGACAAAAAGATAAAAAGAAAACAAGAGACAAAAAAGACAATAAAAAGACAACAAGAGACAAAAAAAGACAATAAAAAGACTACAAAAAGGACAACAAAAAGACAACAAAACACGAAAAACACAATAAAACAAAGACAACAAGACAAAAAAGACAAGAACGTCAACAAAAGAGACAACAAAAAGACAAATGACAACAAAAGAGACAAGAAAGACATCAAAAAGACGCCAAAAAAGACAACAAAAGACAAGAAAAAGATGACAAAAAAAGACAAAAGACAACAAAAGAGATGACAAAAAAGTCAAAAAGACAACAAATAGACAAAAAGACAAAACAGACAAAAAAACAAAAAGACAACAAAAACGAAGACAAAAAGACAACAACAGATGACAAAAAGACAAAACCGACAAAAAAGACAACAAAACAGATGAAAAAAAGTCAAAAAGACAACAAAAAGAAGACAAAAGAAAGACAACAAAAAGACAAAAACGACAAGACAAAAAACACAACAAAAAAGTCAAAAAGACAACAAAACGACAACAAAACGACGACAAAAAAGACAACAACAAGACGACAAAAGAGACAACAATACAGACGACAAAAGAGACAAGAAAGCCAACAAAAGATGACAAAAATACAAAAACGACAAGACAAAAAAGACAACAAAAAAGACGACCAAAAAGACAAGAAAACGACGACAGAAAGATGACAAAAAAGTCAACAAATAGACAAAAAGACAAAACAGACAAAAAAACAAAAAGACAACAAAAACGAAAACAAAAATACGACAAAAAGATGACAGAAAAGACAGAAAAGACGACAAAATCGACAAAACAGACAAAGAAAACAAAAAGACAACAAAAAAGACAACAAAAGATGACAAAAAGAAGACAAAAGAGGCAAAGACATCAAAAGATGACAAAAAGACAACAAAAAGATGACAAGACAACAAAAAGACGACAAAACAGACAATACAACAAAAGAGACAAGAAAGACATCAAAAATATGACAAAAAAACAAAACATGACAAAAAGTAAAAAAGACAAGACAATAAGACAAAAAAGACAACAAAAAGACGACAAAAATGAAAGCAAAAATACAACCAAAAGATGACAACAAAGACAACCAAAAAGACAACAAAAGGACAACAACGACAAAACAGATAAAGACAACAAAAGAAACAAGAAAGAAATCAAAAAGACGACAAAAAAGATTTCAAAAAAACAAAAAGACAAAAACGACAAAACAGACAAGACAACAAAACATGACAAAAAGACAACAAAAACACAACAAAAAGACAAAAAGACAACAAAACAGATGACAAAAAAGACAACAAAAAGACAAAAACGACAAAAGAGTCAAAAAAGACAACAAAAAGACAAAAAAACGAAAACAAGAGACAAAAAGACAACAACAGATGACAAAAAGATGATAAAAACGACAAGACAACAAGAAGACAACAAAAACACAACAGAAGAGACAAGAAAGACAACAAAACGACGACAACAAAGACAACAAAAAGACAAGAAAAGAGACAAAGAAGACAACAAAAAGACGCCAAAACTAAAAAAGACAAAAATGACAAAACAGACAACAAAAAGACAACAAAAACAACAAAAAGACAACAAAAGATGACAAAAAGAAGACAAAAAAACAAAAAGACGACAACAAAGACAACAAAAGAGACAACAAGAAAGACAACAAAAAAGACAACAAGAAAGACAACAAAAAGACGACAAAAGAGACAACAAGAAAGACAACAACAGACAAAAAGACAAGAACACAATAATAGAGACAACAAGAAAGATGACAAAAATAACAAAAAGACGACAAAAAAGACAACAAAAAAGATGAAAAAGTCAAAAAGACAACAAAACGACAACAAAAGACGACAAAAAGATAAAAAGAAAACAAGAGACAAAAAAAGACAATAAAAAGACAACAAGAGACAAAAAAAGACAATAAAAAGACTACAAAAAGGACAACAAAAAGACAACAAAACACGAAAAACACAATAAAACAAAGACAACAAAAAGACAACAAGACAAAAAAGACAAGAACGTCAACAAAAGAGACAACAAAAAGACAAATGACAACAAAAGAGACAATACAGACATCAAAAAGACGACAAAAAAGACAACAAAAGACAAGAAAAACATGACAAAAAAAGACAAAAGACAACAAAAGAGATGACAAAAAAGTCAAAAAGACAACAAATAGACAAAAAGACAAAACAGACAAAAAACAAAAAGACAACAAAAACGAAGACAAAAACACAACAACAGATGACAAAAAGACAAAACCGACAAAAAAGACAACAAAACAGATGAAAAAAAGTCAAAAAGACAACAAAAAGAAGACAAAAAGAAAGACAACAAAAAGACAAAAACGACAAGACAAAAAAGACAACAAAAAAGTCAAAAAGACAACAAAACGACAACAAAACGACGACAAAAAAGACAACAACAAGACGACAAAAGAGACAACAATACAGACGACAAAACAGACAACAAAAGAGACAAGAAAGCCAACAAAAGATGACAAAAATACAAAAACGACAAGACAAAAAAGACAACAAAAAGACAACAAAAAGACGACCAAAAAGACGACAGAAAGATGACAAAAAAAGTCAACAAATAGACAAAAGACAAAACAGACAAAAAAACAAAAAGACAACAAAAACGAAAACAAAAATACGACAAAAAGACGACAGAAAAGACAGAAAAGACGACAAAATCGACAAAACAGACAAAGAAAACAAAAAGACAACAAAAACAAAAATACAACAAAAAGACAACAAAAGATGCCAAAAAGACGAAAAGAAGACAAAGACAAAAACGACAAGACAAAAAAGACAAAAAAACAGATGACAAAAAAGTCAAAAAGACAACAAAAAGACGACCAAAAAGACCACAAAAAGACAACAAAAGATGAAAAAAGACAATATAAACACAACAAAAAACACAAGAAAGACATCAAAAAGACAACCAAAAAGACAACAAAAAGAAGACCAAAAAGACAACAAAAAGATAAAAACAACAAAAAGACAACAAAAGACAACTAATAGACAACAAATGACGACAAAAAAGACAACAAAAAGACAACAAAACAGATGTCAAGAAAAAAAGACGACAAAAAAGATAACAAAAAGACAATAAAAAGATGACGTAAACAAAAAGACAACAAAAACACGAAAAACACAATAAAACAAACAAAAAGACAAAAAAGACAAAAAAGAACAAAAAGACAACAAAAAGATGCGAAAAGACAAGAAAAGATGACAAAAAGAAGATGAAAAGACAAGACAAAAAAGACAACAAAAAGACAACAAAAGATGACAAAAAGATGACAAAAAGACAACAAAAGAAACAACAAAAAGACAAAAACGACAAAACAGACAACACAAAAGATGACAAAAAGAAGACAAAACAAAAAGACAACAAAACAGATGACAAAAAAAACAACAAAAGAGACAACAAAAAGACAAAAAAGACAACAAAAGAGACAAAAAAAGACAAAAAGACAGATGACAAAAAGACAACAAAAAGACAAAAATGACAAAAAAACAAAAAGACAACAAAAGATGACAAAAAGACAAAACAAACAAAAAGACAACAAAACAGATGACAAAATGACGACCAAAAAGACAACAAAACAGACAACAAAACTTGACAAAATCAAAATGACAAAAAAAGACAACAAAAAGACAACAAAAATGAAAACAAAAATACAACAAAAAGACAATAAAAGATGACAAAAAGAAGACAAAAAAAGACAGGAAAAAGATGACAAAAAGACAACTAAAAGACGACAAATGACTACCAAAAAGACAACAAAAACACAACAAAAGATAACAAAAGATGACAAAAAGAAGACAAAAAAGACAAGAAAAAGATGACAAAACAGACAAAACAGACAACAAAAAGATGAAAAAAGACATCAACAACAAAACAAAAAGACAACAAAAAAAGAACAAAAAAGACAACAGACAAAAAGACAGAAAAGACGACAACAAAAAAGACAACAAAAAGACAAAGAAACAATAAAAAGACTACAAAAAGGACAACAAAAAACAACAAAAAGAAAAAAAGATAAAAAAGACAACAAAAGACAAAAGATGACAAAAAGACAAAAAAGACAAGAAAGACGACAAAAACTACAACAAAAGAGATGACAAAAAAGACAAAAATACAACAAAAGATGACAAGAAGACGACAAAAAAGACGAACAAAAAGACAATAAAAAGATAACGAAAACAAAAAGACAACAAAACACGAAAAACACAACAAAAAACAACAAAAAGATGCGAAAAGACAACAAAAGAGACAACAAGAAAGACAAAAAGACAAAAAAGACAACAAAAGAGACAACAAAAGACAAAAGAGACTATAAAAAAGACAACAAAAAGACAACAACAACAACAGATAAAAAAGACATAAAAAAGACAAAAAAACAAAAAGACGACAAAAAGACAAAAATGACAAGACAATGAAGACAACAAAAAAGACAACAAAACAGATGACATAAAGAAGACGAAAAGACAAAACAGACAAAAAAGACAACAAAAAGACGACAAAAATGAAAACAAAAATACAAAAAGATGACAAAGACAACCAAAAAGACAACAAAAGATGACAAAAAGACAAAAACGACAAAACAGACAAGACAAAAGATGACAAAAAGAAGACTAAACAAAAAGAACACAAAACAGATGACAAAAAAGACAACAAAAGAGACAACAAAAAGACAAAAAAGAGACAAAAAAGACAAAAAGACAGATGACAAAAAAGACAACAAAAAGACAAAACAGTCAAAAAAGACAACAAAAAGACAAAACAAACAAAAAGACAACAAAAGATGACAAAACAGACAACAAAACATGACAGTCAAAATGACAAAAAAAGACAACAAAAAGACAACAAGACAAAAAACTAAAAAGACAACAAAAACACGAAAAAACCCACAACAGACCACAAAAAGACAAAACAGATAAAAACAACAAAAGAAACAAGACATCAAAAAGACGACAAAAAAGACAACAAAAAACAAAAAGACAAAACAACAAAAAGATGCGAAAAGACAACAAAAGAGACAGGAAAGACAACAAAAAGACAACAAAAACGAAAACAAAAATACAACAAGACAACAAAAGATGACAAAAAAGACAACTAAAAGACAAAATATGACAAAAAGATGCCAAAAAAGCAACTAAAAGACGACAAAAAAGACAACCAAAAAAACAACAAAAGAGACGACAAAAAGAAGACAAAAAAGACAACAGAAGAGACAATAAAAAAGACTACAAAAAGGCGACAAAAAAGACAACAAAACAGACAAAAAGACGACCAAAAAGACAACAAAAGAGACAACAAGAAAGACATCAAAAAGATGACAAAAAACAAAACATGACAAAAAGTAAAAAAGACAAGACAAAAAGACAAAAAGACAATGTTGTGGAAGTTATCTCGGTTCAACACGGTGTAAGTAAATAAAAGGTTTAAAGCTTGTAGTGAAACAAATGAAGACCATTGAGCAGAAATCAAAGTCTGGTTATTGAGTGTTTATTCTCATTGATCAATGGAGAAACGCTGTAACACATCCACCTCGGTGGCTATGCAAGAGCGCTCTGAGTCTTTAACTGACAGAAAACCAACATATAGAGAATCAAAACAAATGGTGACAGCTTTCCTTCCCCCCCCCCCCCCTCATGGATCTTACAAAGACCCAGTTACACAAACAAAAAGCAAAGAGTCATGTCATGCCTTTTGGCCCAGTCAAACCCAAGTCATAACACCTTTCCTTGTATCAGCTGCCGGGGAATAGAAAACTGTTTTAGAGACACTGTAGGATATTGTTTACGGTGTCTAATCTAAACTTGTTCTAAACACACGTCAGTAAAGACCTTGCGAAAAAGACACTTCAGTCTTCAGTTAATCAAAGTTTATAGTTTTAGCTGTTCATCTGTTAGAAACCTTTTTCTTAAGTTAACACATACAGTAATCAGATAAATCCTAATAAAAGAATGTGCTTTAGAAGTATTTTTGCCATTACATTTCACCCTTTTGATTACAAAATAATCACATAAACAAAAATTACTTTAAAGATTAAAGCACTTGGCCATATAGCTATATATATACATATATTACAAGTGGTCTTTGAGGAGTACAAAATAAAAATCCTCTGTGTAAATCAGGAATAATAAAAATACAAAAATAGTCTGTAATCAGAGCATAAGCTTAAACCCTCTGTGTGTCTGAACCTATCCATGTGTACAGGGAGTGCAAGTGTACCCCTCCTGGTAATTGAAACCAACCCGTCATGACTCCACACAACTCCTAGCATTGAGCAACACAAATATAATCATCATAAGAAAAATAAAACAAATAATTAGCATTATAAAGCATCACTGGCTGTGTCGCTGAAGTTATCCTTGTTCCTAAGCAGCTGGAATAACTCAGTAGTCTTCAGTGGTCTACAATGCCTGGTATTGTATCATACTTGTCATGAACAGAGATGAAAACATTTTCCTGATTAGTGGAATGATACAGCAAGCAATAATCAAAAAGCCTACTAAGAATGTGATCACTGGAGCTATGAATCTCACCACCCACGCTTTCCAACCCCCGCCAAGTAGCCATTGTTCCCAATCCCAACCGGACGTGTCAGCCGAGACGTCGCGGGATTTGAGATCTGTCAGGAGTGAGTTGAGTTGATGAAAAGTGTCAGTGATGTTACCTTCAATGTCTGGAATGTAGGTGCAGCAGTGTGTACCTATGATGTGGCACAGGCCCCCTTGGGCAGCTAATATCAAATCGAGCCCGATCTGATGCTGAAGCAGCATGCTACGCATTGCTCGCAGGACTGGAGGAAATTCGTTGAACCCTGAAATTAGAGTCGCAGTCAGATTTTCGAGGCTCTCCTGAATGTGGTCGATATTGTGAGCATTATTGACCGCACCCCACCATGGAAAGATCCCCGCAACAAATTTACTCCCTGGCCCCGTTACCTCTCGCTTCCGTCTAACCCCTCCGTGTGACATCGGCATGTACTGAGGATAATGGTGTGTTGTGTGTACAAGAGAAGTCATAACAGTAATGGACGGTGACAAATAGATCATACTACATCTTCCAGCCCATAAGGAAGTCAAAATCTGATATCACTTATCTCCACAGATCCAAACGTAACTCACCAGTGACCCTGCACCAGAATCATCAGGCCAGCGCATCATGTGAGTTAGGGATGTGTCTAGAGCAGAAGCATTCAGATGACCTGCTGTAGTGTGTAGACATGGACTAATGTTATATTCACCGGTCGCACATGTACAGTTTAGAGTCAGTTGGCAGCCCGCATTTGATCCCAAATAACGAGAACCTTTTCGCTGAGCTCTCTCAATGCAAAGTGCATGTTTCAGATTTTTCATTAGACTAGGATGAAATTGGCCTAAGCTGTTTGAAAGTTTACCCTCTTTTGCGGTAAGCATAGTACCATTAGGAGCGCGCACAGTACGATTTGTAAACTCAGCACAAGGTGCTGGTTGAGGGTAGGCAGAGTGAAATTGGCCCCCCTCCTCTCTAACATCTTTAAGTGCTGTTAGCGCACAGATAGCTTCCCTTAAAGTCAAAGGCTGGGGTTTTACTGGAGTCGCTTGTTTTTGTGAGTGAGGAAAAAGTGAACAAACATAACATGAGTGATTGTAACCTGAGTCACGCGTGAATTTCCTAACTAAACCAAGCCAGATATTAGTAGAAAATGCATCGTCAATATTAGCCATTACAGTGACATTTGATCTACCGTACTTATTATAGTGCGAGCGCCATAGTTCTCTGGAAGTGTCATCTGCCGAGCGCATCTCGCAGCGTTTTCCCCCCCTCTGTGCTGCATGAGTGACTTCAATGTGTGTGGGTGTGGCAGTGGTATTTGGGAAGGTTTTGTTAGCAGAGGTCATTACGTCAATCAATTGTTTATCATATCTTTCTAATATCACAAACGCAACCACCACAAATGCAGTAATCAAAACATAAAAACACCACAAACTCTGAACCCCCGAATTGTCGTGGAGGGTACCATTTCCGTCGTTTCCGGCCGGACTGCTCCATTTGTCGTTTTTCTCAACCACCAGTTGTGTTGTGGAAACAAAAGTGGAAAGAAAATACACTTTCCTCTGAAGCCTCAGAGAAGTCAAACAGTCTGTCAGTACCTAAACTGTGTGTGTTTTTTATTGCTGAACAGAAGTGCAGAGTGAATTGTTCCTTCAGTATTCAGCGTCACTGTTGTTTCCTGCAAAAAGTTTAATCAGTGGCCATACCAGTTTGTAGGTCAATCTTTCACTCTTTGATGCAAGGTGAAGTTATCACCCTTTTCCCACGCAGTCTTCTCGTCGGTTGCTGAGAGTAGCACAGAATCGCCGTCTGTCAGGCTTGCTCTCAGTTCTCCCCCGTAGGCGACACAACGGAAAGTGTTGTCGCTTGATGTGAGTTATCGCAAACCCAGCTGTAGGTTATCGCAAACCTAGCTGTAGGTTATCGCAAACCTAGCTGCTCCTCTCCGGATCAGGAACGCTGCTCCTTTCTGGGTCAGGAACCTGCTTGCAGTGTGTGGCGTGAATCCATGTGGCTCTCTCTGCTATCTTCTCTGCCGTGGGTGTCCATTCTCCTCCTGCTGTCCTTCACTAGCACCAGGTCTCCTGGTTTGAGTTGATGCAGCGCCCATTCCACTTTCCTTGGCAAGTCTGCTAAAAACCCTGGAAACCCATGGTAGAGAGAGTGCAGAAGAAAATTGTACACAACATTTCACCTGTCCTTTTCGCACTGAGCGGTGGAGGGAAGATGTCCTATCCCTAAAGATGTTTTTGTTACTCTTAAGGGTTGTTTAGTGCAAGTCAATCAGATTTAGAAAAATACAAAGACTGTATTTAAAATAACTAAGGACTGGGAAAATTAAAAATGAACACAACAATGTTTTGGTACTGCATGACTATCATAGACATATCAATTATTTAGTATTTGATCTTAATTATGACTCCTCAGAGCTGTCAGTGATGATGGTACTAAAGGTTTCCCCATCACACTATCCTATTTTAATAATATTTTGAAGCCAACACTACAAACTTAGTTATGAGCATTTTATTAGGCCTTTAATGTTGAAAAGCTACCATGCAAGTAGTGATGTCATTTAACCCTTGTGTTGTCCATCGGGTCCCTGGGACCCCGTTCAATTTATCAGACTTTTTGTATTGACCTGGTGTGGCGCTTCGGGTCCCCGGTGACCCTCGCGTACTACGCGATGGCATTTCACGTGAAATGGCGAGGGTCTTTCCCATCACCCTCATTTCATCCTCCGGGGTCCCGGAGACCCATGCTGCAGTCAAATAACACATTTCCCAGCACCCTCATCTCGTCCTCCGGGGTCCCAGAGACCCGCGCTGCAGTCAAATAACACATTTCCCAGCACCCTCATCTCGTCCTGTGGGGTCCCAGAGACCCACGCTGCAGTCAAAAAACACATTTCCCAGCACCCTCATCTCGTCCTCCGGGGTCCCAGAGACCCACGTTGCAGTCAAATAAAACCTTTCCCAGCACCCTCATCTCTTCCTGCGGGCTCCCAGAGACCCACGCTGCAGAAACACACACATTTCCCACCACCCTCATCTAGTCCTCCGGGGTCCCAGAGACCCACGCTGCAGTCAAATAACACATTTCCCAGCACCCTCATCTCGTCCTGCGGGGTCCCAGAGACCCACGCTGCAGTCAAATAAAACCTTTCCAACCACCATCGTTTCCCACCACCCTCATGTATTCCTTCTGGGTCCCGGAGACCCATGCTGCAGTCAAAACCATTTCCCACTACCTCAATCTCTTCCTCCGGGGTCCCAGAGACCCATGCTGCAGTCACCTCGTTTCAGGGGTCCCGGACACCCATCCTGGAGTCAAACACATTTCCCACCACCCTCATCTCGTCCTCCTGGGTCCCAGAGACCCATGCTGCAGTGACACACATTTCCCTCTACCCTCATCTCGTCTTCCTGGGATCCTGAGACGCGTGCTGGAGTCAAACACATTTCCCACCATCCTCCTCTCATCCTCAGGGGTCCCAGAGACCCAAACTGCATTCAAACACATTTCCAACCACCATCATTTCCCACCACCCTCATGTAGTCCTCAGGGGTCCCGGAGACCCAGGCTGCAGTGGTCTCATCTTCCTGGGTCCCAGAAACCCATCGTGCAGTCGATCACATTTCCCACCACCCGTATCTTGCACTGCGGGGTCCCTGAGACCCACACTGCAGTCGTCTCATCCTCAGGGGTGCCAGACACCCATCCTGCACTCTAGCGTATTTCCCACCACCCTCATCTCGTCCTGCGGGGGTCCCAAAGACCCATGCTGCAGTCAAACACATTTCCCTCCACCCTCGTCTCATCCTCCTGGATCCCACAGACCCGTGCTGCAGTCACACACATTTCCCACAATCATCATCTCTTCCTCCCGGGTTCCAGAGACCCATGCTGCAGTCAAACCCATTTCCCATCATCCTGATCTCATCCTCAGGGATCCCAGAGACCCAAACTGCAGTCAAACACATTTCCCACCATCCTCATCTCATCCTCAGGGTTCCCGGAGACCCATGCTGCAGTGGTCTCATCCTCCTGGGTCCCAGACACCCATCCTGCAGTCAAGCACATTTTCCACCACCCTCATGTCATCCTGCGTGGTCCCAGACACCCATCCTACACTCAAACACTTTCCCACCACCCGCATCTCGTTCTGCGGGGTCCCAGACACCCATCCTGTAATCAAACACATTTCACACAACCCTCATCTTGTCCTCCTGGGTCCCACAGACCCATGCTGCAGTCACACACATTTCCAACAATCATCATCTCTTCCGCCTGGGTTCCAGAGACCCATGCTGCAGTCAAACCCACTTTTCCCACCATCCTAATCTCATCCTCAGGCATCCCAGAGACCCAAACTGCAGTCAAACACATTTCCCACAATCATCATCTCTTCCTCCCGGGTTCCAGAGACCCATGCTGCAGTCAAACCCACTTTTCCCATCATCCTGATCTCATCCTCAGGGATCCCAGAGACCCAAACTGCAGTCAAACACATTTCCCAGCATCCACATCTCATCCTCAGGGGTCCCGGGGACCCATGCTGCAGTGGTCTCATCCTCAGGGGTCCCTGTCACCCGTCCTGCAGTCGAGCACATTTACCACCACCCTCATGTCATCCCGCGTGGTCCCAGACACCCATCCTGCACTCAAACACTTTTCCCACCACCCGCATCTCGTTCTGTGTGGTCCCAGACACCCGTTCTGCAGTCAAGCACATTTTCCAACACCCTCATGTCATCCCGCGTGGTCCCAGACACCCATCCTGCACTCAAACACTTTTCCCACCACCCGCATCTCGTTCTGCGGGGTCCCAGACACCCGTCCTGCAGTTGAGCACATTTCCCACCACCCTCATCTCGTTCTGCGGGGTCCCAGACACCCGTCCTGCAGTTGAGCACATTTCCCACCACCCTCATCTTGCCCTGCGGGGTCCCCGAGACCCATGATGCAGTGGTCTCAACCTCAGGGGTCTCCGACACACATCCTGCAGTCATAAACATTTACCACCATCCTCATGTCTTCCTCAGGGGACCCAAAGTCCCATGCTGCTGTCAAACACGTTTCCCACAATCATCATCACTTCCACCTGTGTCGCAGAGGCCCATGTTGCAGTCAAATACGTTTCCCACAATCATCATCCCCCACCCTGATCTAGTCCTCAGGAGTCCCCGCGACCCATGCTGCCGTCAAACACATTTTCCACCAATGTCTGCTGGGTCCCAGAAACCCAACCTGCAGTCAAACACATTTCCCAGCCACCCTCATCTCTCCGTCCGCTGTCCCCGAGACCCATGCTGCAGTCAAACACATTTCCCATCACCCTCATCTCGTCCTCAGGGGTCCCAGAGACCCATGCTGCTGTCAAATAAAACCTTTCCAACCACCATCGTTTCCCACCACCCTCATGTATTCCTTCTGGGTCCTTCCCATCATCCTGATCTCATCCTCAGGGATCCCAGAGACCCAAACTGCAGTCAAACACATTTCCCAGCATCCACATCTCATCCTCAGGGGTCCCGGGGACCCATGCTGCAGTGGTCTCATCCTCAGGGGTCCCTGTCACCCGTCCTGCAGTCAAACACATTTCCCAGCCACCCTCATCTCTCCGTCCGCTGTCCCCGAGACCCATGCTGCGGTCAGAACACATTTCCCATCACCCTCATCTCGTCCTCAGGGGTCCCAGAGACCCATGCTGCTGTCAATCACGTTTCCCACCACCATCATATCCCACCACCCTCATCTCGTTCTCAGGGGTCCCAGAGACCCATCCTGCAGTCGAGCACATTTTCCACCACACTCATGTCATCCTGCGTGGTCCCAGACACCCATCCTGCGGTCAAAACACATTTCCCACCACCCTCATCTCCGTCTCCGTGGTCCCAGACACCCATGCTGCGGTCAAAACACATTTCCCACCACCCTCATTTCCCACCACGCTCATCTCATCCTCAGGGGTCCCTGAGAACCATGCTGCGGTCAAAACTCAAGTCTCACCACCCTCATCTCAATCGCATGGGTCCCAGAGACCCATGCTGCGGTCAAAACTCAAGTCTCACCACCCTCATCTCAATCGCATGGGTCCCAGAGACCCATGCTGCTGTCAAACACGTTTCGCACCACCCTCATCTCATCCTGCAGGGTCCCACAAACCCCTGCTGCAGTCAAACGCTTTTCCCACCACCCTCATAGACTTAGACTTCTCTTTATTGATCCTATTGGGATGTTTCCCGCAAGGAAATTGGCTTTCCAGCAGCAAATTCCAGCATTTTACAAAAAAGACACTTAAATACAGTATTGAAAAAAAGAGTATAAGATACAAACAATAAACTCTTAGATACATATAGGAAGTAAACAAGAAACAGTAGACAGTAAATAGTCAAACACATTTCCAACCACCCTCATCTCCTCCGGCTGGGTCCCACAAACCCCTGCTGCAGTCAACGGTACATTTGCCACCACCCTCATCTCCTTCTCTGTGGTCCCAGACACCCATGCTGCAGTCAAACACATTTCCCGACACCGTCATCTCTCCCTCCTCTGTCCCAGAGACCCATGTTGCTGTCAAACACATTTCCCAGCACCCTCATCTCATCCAGCTGGGTCCCACACATTCCCTTGCTGCAGTCAAACACTTCTGCCACCACCCTCATCTCGTTCTCCGTGGTCCAAGACACCCATGCTGCTGTCAAACACATTTCCCGCCACGCTCATCTCATCCTGCTGGGTCCCCAAAACCCATGCTGCAGTCAAAACACTTTTCCCACCACCATGATCTCGACCTCAGGGGTCCCAGAGACCCATGCTACAGTCAAACACATTTCCCACCACCCTCATCTCATCCTCAGGGGTCCAAGAGACCCATGGTGCAGTCAAATACATATCCCACCACCCTCATCTCACCCTGCAGGGTTTCACAGACCCCTGCTGCTGCAGTCAAACACATTTTCCCACCACCCTCATCTTGTCCTCAGGGGGTCCCACGGACCCATGCTGCTGCAGTCAAACACATTTCCCACCACGATCATCTTGTCCCCAGCAGTCCCAGAGACCCATGCTGCGGTCAAACACATTTCCCACCACCCTCATCTCTCCGTCCTCTGTCCCAGAGACCCATGCTGCAGCTGTCTCGTCCTCACGGGTCCCAGAGACCCACGCAGCGGTCAAACACATTTCCCACCACCCTCGTCTCGTCCTCACGGGTCCCAGAGACCCGTGCTGCAGCTGTCTTGTCTTCAGGGTCCCAGAGACCACCTTCGTCTAGTCCTCAGGGGTCCCAGAGACCCATGCTGCGGTAAAACACATTTCCCACCACCCTCATCTTGCCCTCTGGGTCCCCGTGACCCTCCATGAACATACTAAACATTTTGGCCTATAGACACAGATGTACACTGTACACGTGCACTGTCTTGCTGCTTTCATTGTATTGTCTTCTTTTTTACTCTTGGTACTTTTAGCACCAGCATGGCCCGTCGTTTGACTCTAGAATTGAAGCTGCATCGGATTCTCGTCAGTGATTGCAATTACAATGTCCCTGAAAAAGAAGACAAAGTAGAAAAACAACAAGACGAAAAAGTAGAAGAAGACAAAGATGAAGAAGACGACGATGATGACAAAGACAAAGAAGAAGAAGAAGAAGAAGAAGATGACGACGATGATGACAAAGGCCGAGACAATGGAGTAGAACAAGGAGGAGAAAAAGTAAATGTAGACGAAGAAGAAGAAGAAGAAGAAGAAGAAGAAGAAGACGAAGAAGAAGAATTTGATGAAGAAGAAGAAGACGAAGAAGAGGAACAAGGTATTGAAGGAGAAGCAGAAGAACATAGTAAAGGAGAGACTGAAGACGAGGACGATGAGGATGAGGATGAGGAAGAGGACGATGAGGATGAGGAGAATGAAACTTTCCTGTCAAAGAACGGCAAAATCGAATGGTCCTCAAAAACGTATCATCCCTGTCCTCGACCTCACGGCCGTGCAACCGAACAAGAGGAAGACGAACAAGAAGAACAAGAACAAGAAGGAGAACAAGAAGAAGAAGAAGAAGAAGAACAAGAACAAGAAGAAGAACAAGAAGCTACTGCTCCGCCAAGCCCGGGACCCACGGAGTACGCCGTGGCCCGCGTCCACGATATAGTCTCCGCGTTTGACCTGTTTGTCACGCGGCAAATACAAGACATCGTAGTGGCCGCGACGAACCTCGAGGGTCGACGGCGACACGGCGAAGCCAAGTGGAAAGCCATGGACGCCACGGACCTGCGCGCCTACCTGGGGCTGCTGATCCTCGCGGGCGTCTACAGGTCCCGCAACGAGGCCTTGGAGAGCCTGTGGCACGAGGAGAGCGGCCGGGCCATCTTCCGCGCCACTATGCCAATCAAACGGTTCCACGCGTACTCACGACTGCTGCGATTCGACGACCGCGAGTCGAGAGACGCCAGACGCGCCTCGGACAAACTGGCGGCCGTACGCGAGGTGTGGGACGCGTGGGCGCTGCAGCTGCCTCGCCTCTACAACCCGGGCACCGACGTGACCGTGGACGAGCAGCTGGTTCCCTTTCGAGGTGGTTGTCATCATCATCATTATCATCATCATCATCATCATTGCACAATTGTTTTTTTTATGTGTGTGTGTGTGTGTGTGTGTGTGTGTGTGTGTGTGTGTGTGATTGTCGTTTTCAACTTTTTCTTCTTGTCTTGTCTTCGTTTTCTTTTCTTGTTTTGTCTCATTGTTTGTCTTCTTTGTCGTCGCTCTTTGACGCATCCAAGGTCGATGCTCCTTCCGCCAGTACATGCCCAGCAAGCCCGCCCGGTACGGCATCAAGTTGTGGGTGGCCTGCGACGCCGCATCCAGCTACGCGTGGAACATGCAAGTCTACACGGGCAAGTCGGTGAGCGGCGCCCCCGAGAGGAACCTGGGCGCCCGGGTGGTGCTCGACGTGACCGAGGGGCTGCGGGGGCCGCGCAACGTGACGTGCGACAACTTTTTCACCTCCTACGAACTGGCACAGCGGCTGCTAGTCGACAGGCGCCTGACCGTGGTGGGCACGATGCGCAAAAACAAGCCCGAGCTGCCGAGCGCGTTGCTCGCCACCAAGGGCCGTGCCGTCTTCTCGTCCGTGTTCGCCTTCACGCCCACCGCCGCTCTCGTGTCCTACGTGCCCAAGAAGAACAGGAACGTGCTGCTGCTGAGCACGCTGCATGCGGGGGACGCGCGCGTCAGCGACGGCCGACAGGCCAAGCCCGACATTATCCTCCACTACAACAGCACCAAGGGCGGCGTCGACAACCTGGACAAGCTGGTCGGCACGTACAGCTGCCGCAGGAAGACGGCACGCTGGCCCCTCGCCGTGTTCCACAACATTCTCGACGTGTCCGCCTACAACGCCTTCGTGCTGTGGCGAGAGCTCAGACCCGAGTGGCTACGTGGCAAGCTCAACAAGAGGAGGGCGTTCCTCGAGCAGCTGGGAAGGGCGCTGGTGACTCCGCTCATCGAGAGACGCGAGCGTCTCCCTCGCACGGCAGCGTCGGCCGCGCTCGTCAAAGCCGTGACCATGAGGTCCGCCGCGGGCACCGGTGTCCGCCTCGGCACCGGCTGCGGCCTCGGGACCGGCTCCGCTGACGCAGCTGCTGGCGCTCGGCTCACGGAAGAGGACGAAGAGGATGACAACGACGACGGCGACGAGGGTGTGGAACCGAGCGCGCCGAGAGTGCCCAGCAAGCGAAAGAGGTGTCAGCTGTGTCCACAGAAGAAGGACCGCAAAACACAAACGGTGTGCGGCGGCTGCATGAGATACATCTGCGGGAGCTGCACGCGGGCCTACTGTCCGGACTGTGCGTGAGAACGCAGGCACCCGCGCACCGGCTTGAGCTTCGACTCTACCACTCCACTTGAATGCTATGCTGAATAAAAGCCTTTGGTATACGGCTGCTGTCTGACATAATTATGTGACGCACCACACCTTTGCACGCACACACACACGCCGGGGTCCCGGACACCCATCCGGCGGTCAAACGCATTTCCCACCACCCTCATCCCGTCCTCCGGGGTCCCAGAAACCCATCTGGTGGTCAAACGCATTTCCCACCACCCTCCATGTAGTCAAACGCATTTCCATGTAGTCAAACGCATTTCCCACCTCCCTCATCTCGTCCTCCGGGGTCCCAGAGACCCATCCATGTAGTCAAACGCATTTCCCACCTCCCTCATCTCGTCCTCCGGGGTCCCAGAGACCCATCCATGTAGTCAAACACATTTCCCACCACCCTCATCTCGTCCTCCGGGGTCCCAGAGACCCATCCGGCGGTCAAACGCATTTCCCACCACCCTCCATGTAGTCAAACGCATTTCCATGTAGTCAAACACATCTCCATGTAGTCAAATGCATTTCCCACCACCCTCATCTTGTCCTCCGCGGTCCCGGAGACCCATCCTGCGGTCAAACGCATTTCCCACCACCCTCATGCCGTCCTCCAGGGTCCCGGAGACCCATCCTGCGGTCAAACGCATTTCCCACCACCCTCATCCCGTCCTCCCGGGTCCCAGAGACCCATCCCTGTAGTCAAACGCATTCACCACCACCCTCATTTCGTCCTCCGGGGTCCCAGAGACCCATCCCTGCAGTCAAACACATTTCCCACCACCCTCATCTCGTCCTCCGGGGTCCCCAGAGACCCATGCATGTAGTCAAACGCATTTCCCACCACCCTCATCTCGCACGCTCTGGTCTCGGGGACCCGTAGGACTAGGCCGCGAGGGTAGCAGAAAATAGAATCGTCTAAAACAAGGGTCCCGAGGACCCTGTAGGACGAGGCCGCGAGGGCGGTAGCGGGCAAGTGCAATCGAATGACCAAGGGGTCCCGGAGACTGCGACAGACCGTGACGTGTTGACGTGCACATGAATGCACGTAGTGAGCGAGGGTCCCCGGGACCCCGTAGGACGGGGCCGCGAGGGTGCCGGTGAGAAAATGAACTCAAACGAGGAAGGGTCTCGGAGACCCGAAAGACGACGCGGGAGTAGTAGGAAACGTAAGCGAATCGAGAAACAAAAACAAACCCGTTGACCCGAGGTACCGAGCACTGGTAGTTGACATGACATGAAATGAGTGAGGGTCCCCGTGACACGACGGACACTGCAGGGGCTAAACAAGTCTCCCTGACACGAAGGACAACACAAGGGTTAACGACAAGCATGTGTGATATTGAAACCTGCCTTCAAAGGGGGGTGTTTTTAAAATCCACATTCAAACACACAATGGTCCACAAGTGCTCACCCAGGGGAGATGAGGAGGAGAGAAAACAAGGAGGGTCACTCCTTCATACGTGATACTAATGAATGCATGTTTCACATTGCGTACAGTGTTATAATGTCACATAGCCGCTAAAAACTGTGTTTGTATCAGCACAACTGAAGCTACATGTGCAAAACTCTAACTACAGCCTGCACAGCAGCAGTTCATGTGGACTCTCGTTTGTTTTCATTGCCTGAACATGGTTGTCAGAAACTCTACACACTTATCCCATGACATTAACCACAACCTGCACGAATCAAAATAATAATGTCACATTCATTCATATGGCACACATAGCAATGTTACCCAAACATTTGTGAGAAGAATATTTTGTATTTTCATCAGCAAATCCTCTATTGGCCAAGTAAGTGTAAGGGAATGTAAGTCTGGCTTTGTGTTGCTTTTAACACAGACACAGACATAACATTACGGCTAAGAACAAAGATGAAAAAGTTAGCGTTACAGTTTTTCTCGATTGTTTACACACATTATCTGAAAGCATGCCTCATGCTCTCAGAACTCTACACACAAATCCAAACACACACACACAACAGGCAAAAGCCCTCAATTATCCTGCAAAATTAAACTTTACATTCAAAACAATGTTATTTATTCTCAAAATGGTATTTTGTTTTCAAATGACACACATAGACCATCATATGAATAGACATTTGTAAGAACGAGTTGAACACTGATGTTCTCAATGGAAAACACAATGATTTCAGTTTTTGCACGTTGCTTGAACACATTTTGCAAAACTTCGCTCATTGTGCCAAAACTCTACACACAAGTAAACATGACACAACACTTGGAAATATACCATTCACATCTGTGTCAAATTGAAACTCTACTATCAAAACCTAAACGCTGCTATCAAAACCTAACATTCCTTAGTCAACATGTAACTCTGATGACAAAATGACACATATTTACATCATATGCATACACTTTCAGATCAGGGGGAACACACTAGTCTACTTTTTTAAAACAATGCAGTCTTTGATTTTCAGCGTTTATTCAGAAGGCATATTTTCAGAAGGCACATTTTCAAACAACCAAAAAAGCAAATAGGCCTACTCAATATTGTACATTGCAGCACTGTACATTGCAGTAACATGAATTCAGATAAAGCAACAACAAAAAATAATAATAGAAAAAACACTATACTGTAAACAAAGAAATCATGGCAATTGTGCACACGTGGGCTCATGGATACCGCCGTCTGTTGGGGTCTGGCCACAGGACCTCAACAACATCGTAAGCAATGTCTTCTCCCGCTAGGCACCGGGGAAAATATCCCCTTGCATGTCAAAACCATCCATGTATTGCTGTCACCTGAATATCGCCGCAGGCCTGTTCCATTGCCTGCAGAAAAGGCATGCTGGCATGTGGTTGGCGGTCATACACATGCCATCTCCAAGCCAAAAAGAATTCCTCTATAGGGTTTAAAAATGGTGAGTAAGGGGGCAAGTATACTACTTCAAATTGATTATGGTTGGTGAACCAAGCCTGGACCAGAGCAGCCCGATGGAAACTGACATTATTCCATACCACCACAAACCTGGGCTGATCTGGTCTGTTCTGTACAACTATATTATGGAGAGCATCTAGAAATGTGAGTATATGTTGGCTATTGTACGGACCTAGTTTTGCACGATGATGCAGAAGCCCTCAAAGGCTTATGGCGGCACACAATGTGATATTACCCCTTTGCTCTTATATCATCAGAAATAGGGGTCTGTGCATGGGCTCTTCAACGTTGACATTGTCCTCCACTTCCTCTGCGTCTTGCTCTTCCTCCATCCATGCTTGCAAATTTCTTGAAATGGCTAAACTGAGGGTTTTTTGTAGCTGGCTGATTGGTGTTCCGTTTTGCAAGTAAGTGCCTTCAGGTGTGTATTTGAGTGGTTGCAATTACCCGATGTGTTTTGTATTTTGGATACATGTGTTTTCCAAATGGCACCCTGAAATTTCATTTTTGAACGAAGTGTCTTATGTATGAAATAGAGTGTAGTATGCAGGACTAAGTGTGTTGCATGAAGGAGTAAGTGTGTTGTGAATTGCAACTAGAGTGCAAAGCAGCACTTTTGTTTAAGGTATGGGTACATGTGTTTGAGGTATGGTAACAAAAGCTTCTAGTTGTGTTACTGTAGTCTAAGCATGGGTCTATAGTGTTCAAGCAACGGGCAAAAACTCTAATGGAAAACACTTCTTCTCCATTCATCATAATGACAGGCCTTTTTTTGTTCAGTGTTACACTTACTACAGACAGTACATACAATACATACATACACACATAAGTGTGTTGTAAAATATTTGAGAATATTATTATTATTATTATTATTATTATTATTATTATTATTATTATTATACTCAGAACACACAAATACACGGCAACAAATATATTTTATTTTCCCATCACGTTTCCCCCTCTCATTCCCCCTGCTCTGTACATCCCAACCAACACAACGTTTCACCTACAGTGGTCTACATACAAAACAACAGAAACATTTACTGTATACAGTTACAGTAAAAAACAAATACTAAAAACATTATACTGCATCTTCTCTTCTGTTTGGGTCTGGCCACAGCACCTCATCCACATCACAAGCAATGTCTCCCCTGGCCAATCAGAAACTACACAGAAGAGCTCACCTGTTGCCCTTTTATGCTAAACCTCTGATTGCTAATTTTAAAACTGTGTGACAGGTGTTTGCCCATGTGATGAGTCAGTGTGCATATTTGAATGGCAGTGTGTTCCTCGTGAAAACAAGAGATTTTCTTCATGAAAATTGTGCCAAATGCAGAAAATTGTGTGTAGTGGTTTGAAAAGAGTGTGTTTTAGAACTGCAATTTGAGTGTAAAGCAGGAATTGTGCTTGAAGTTTAGCAGAATTGGTTCAGGGGGTGGTGTATGAGTTACATGATGTGGTCATTGTGTCTCAAGTACCAGTATTTGTGTGTAAACAATTGAGAAAAACTGTAAACATGAACGTTTTACTACTATGTAGAACTTAAGGTGTGTATAATCATGTGTATACATGCATAATGCATATATACATCTGTACATACAGTTACATGTCAACAGACATGTGAGTATGGCAATTAGTTTAAATGATACAGTAGATGTTGCCACTGTCCAATCAATATTAGACAGAGCTTCAGGCCAAACTGGTATAATCTTCCTTCCTGGCTTGAGGATTCTGTCATGATGGACTCTTGTAGTAGACATTTTTTTCATTTTTTATGGCCATATCTCTGTTACAACTGCACTCACGCTTGTACAAAATATATTGTTTATATGATTTTAAAGTAAAATAAAGTTTATAGTCTTTAAATATCATTTGTTTCTGGTTTATATCATTCTACCATATCTACCAATGTGCATGTATGTCTGTACTGTGTTCAATGGCAGTGTTTTTACTCTCAGTGTGTTCTGAGTGACTCTGTGTGTGTGTGTGTGTGTGTGTGTGTGTGTGTGTGTGTGTGTGTGTGCGTGTGCTTGTGTGTGTGCTTGTGTGTGTCAGTGTGTTCTGAGTGACTCTGTGTGTGTGTGTGTGTGTGTGTGTGTGTGTGTGTGTGTGTGTGTGTGTGCTTGTGTGTGTCAGTGTGTTCTGAGTGACAGTTCAGGCCATTCTATGTGTTTATGTCTATGGCCCTGGGGGACCCTGGTTGAATTCCCAGTGAAACCGAGAATCTATATCTTTCATTTTTTTCACAGTGTTTCTAGAAATCTAAACCATTATGACATATTCTGATACAACCTCTGAATACGATTATGAACCTGAAAATGAGCATAAGTTGAGCACTGTAAAGAAAGTCAAGCAAAGTGACTTGAATCTTTAAAGCGGGGGTTAGCTGTGATGTTAGACATCACCCTTTTCGGCTCCCTTTCACCTTTGTCTGCATCCCAACCCCCCCCCCACACACACACACATCCTTATCAGCTTAATAACCCTTAACATGCAGACAGCTCTGAGACAAAGGAAGCTTTGAAGTAATGCAATGTATCTCTGAGGATAATGTTCTCTATTTCTTTTCTTTTTCTTCCTGTTTTATCTATCTCACACACACATAATATACATTTCCTACTTGAAATAAATAAATTGCCAAATTGAGTCAAATGCTTTCATAAAATCAACCCCCCCCCCTCCCCTTGACAGCACAGCAGCCCCTCCTCCTCACCACAGCCAACTAACAGAGAGAGGCAGCAGAAAACACACATGACAGCCTAAAACTCCATGACATATTACATATGTGTATAGTAACTTCTGCTGAGAATCTGCCGTGAATAACAATAATAAGTGACAAACAAGGTTTTGGCTAAACATATTGCAAAGCTGTTGATCGGCCCGACATACACATTTCCTGGTGTGTTTACATTTGTGCCAAACTAAGAGCAATAACAAGTTTTGGATGTCACACAATACAATAATGTCATATTTATTTATATAACACTCACAGTTCTGCTACATATATATATTTGGAGTCACCCAGTGAAAAATAAACATAATTAACATTATAAGACATATAATAATAATAATAATAATAATAATAAATTGAATTTATATAGCGCTTTTCATAGACTCAAAGTCACTTTACAGGTTGCTAGATTATAAGGTAAAGCAAAACTGGACAATACAAGACAAAACAAAACAAAGCAAAAGAAAACAAGACAAAGCAAAGCAAGATACAGTCACAGAAGAAAAGGGGGCTACAGATAGGCAGAGGTGAAGAGATGGGTCTAGAGGCGGGACTGGAAGATGGTGAGGGAGTCAGAGGTGCGGATCTCTTGGGGGAGGGAGTTCCAGAGCCTGGGAGCTGTCCTGGAGAAGGCTCTGATCTTGGATGTAAGAGTTTGGATTTATTGCTCAACCACCCCGAAAAAAGGCACAAGTTCCAGGCTGGATACAAAACCTCCCGAGAAGGCTAGAAGGACAGCAAATAGACGCTCGTTATCGTTAGCTTGTTGGCTGCTGGGGACAGAAAAAAGTAAGACGATCGATTTTATGGTTATTAAATGATTAAAATATGATTAAAAGGTGCCTACTATGTAGAACTATAAGTTGTGTATAATCAAGTGTATACATGCATAATGCATATATACATCTGTACATACAGTTACATGTCAACAGACATGTGAGTATGGCAATTAGTTTAAATGATACAGTAGATGTTGCCACTGTCCAATCAATATTAGACAGAGCTTCAGGCCAAACTGGTATAA
The DNA here is from genome assembly GCA_023631565.1 of Gymnocephalus cernua. Taxonomy (NCBI): domain Eukaryota; kingdom Metazoa; phylum Chordata; class Actinopteri; order Perciformes; family Percidae; genus Gymnocephalus; species Gymnocephalus cernua. The sequence goes on along the minus strand of JALJEH010000025.1, from coordinate 1,345,566 downwards.
TCTTCCTTCCTGGCTTGAGGATTCTGTCATGATGGACTCTTGTAGTAGACATTTTTTTCATTTTTTATGGCCATATCTCTGTTACAACTGCACTCACGCTTGTACAAAATATATTGTTTATATGATTTTAAAGTAAAATAAAGTTTATAGTCTTTAAATATCATTTGTTTCTGGTTTATATCATTCTACCATATCTACCAATGTGCATGTATGTCTGTACTGTGTTCAATGGCAGTGTTTTTACTCTCAGTGTGTTCTGAGTGACTCTGTGTGTGTGTGTGTGTGTGTGTGTGTGTGTGTGTGTCAGTGTGTGTGTGTGTGTGTGTGTGCGTGTGCTTGTGTGTGTGTGTGTGTGCTTGTGTGTGTCAGTGTGTTCTGAGTGACTCTGTGTGTGTGTGTGTGTGTGTGTGTGTGTGTGTGTGTGTGTGTGTGTGCTTGTGTGTGTCAGTGTGTTCTGAGTGACAGTTCAGGCCATTCTATGTGTTTATGTCTATGGCCCTGGGGGACCCTGGTTGAATTCCCAGTGAAACCGAGAATCTATATCTTTCATTTTTTTCACAGTGTTTCTAGAAATCTAAACCATTATGACATATTCTGATACAACCTCTGAATACGATTATGAACCTGAAAATGAGCATAAGTTGAGCACTGTAAAGAAAGTCAAGGAAAGTGACTTGAATCTTTAAAGCGGGGGTTAGCTGTGATGTTAGACATCACCCTTTTCGGCTCCCTTTCACCTTTGTCTGCATCCCAACCCCCCCCACACACACACACACATCCTTATCAGCTTAATAACCCTTAACATGCAGACAGCTCTGAGACAAAGGAAGCTTTGAAGTAATGCAATGTATCTCTGAGGATAATGTTCTCTATTTCTTTTCTTTTTCTTCCTGTTTTATCTATCTCACACACACATAATATACATTTCCTACTTGAAATAAATAAATTGCCAAATTGAGTCAAATGCTTTCATAAAATCAACCCCCCCCCCCCTCCCCTTGACAGCACAGCAGCCCCTCCTCCTCACCACAGCCAACTAACAGAGAGAGGCAGCAGAAAACACACATGACAGCCTAAAACTCCATGACATATTACATATGTGTATAGTAACTTCTGCTGAGAATCTGCCGTGAATAACAATAATAAGTGACAAACAAGGTTTTGGCTAAACATATTGCAAAGCTGTTGATCGGCCCGACATACACATTTCCTGGTGTGTTTACATTTGTGCCAAACTAAGAGCAATAACAAGTTTTGGATGTCACACAATACAATAATGTCATATTTATTTATATAACACTCACAGTTCTGCTACATATATATATTTGGAGTCACCCAGTGAAAAATAAACAATTAACATTATAAGACATATAATAATAATAATAATAATAATAAATTGAATTTATATAGCGCTTTTCATAGACTCAAAGTCACTTTACAGGTTGCTAGATTATAAGGTAAAGCAAAACTGGACAATACAAGACAAAACAAAACAAAGCAAAAGAAAACAAGACAAAGCAAAGCAAGATACAGTCACAGAAGAAAAGGGGGCTACAGATAGGCAGAGGTGAAGAGATGGGTCTAGAGGCGGGACTGGAAGATGGTGAGGGAGTCAGAGGTGCGGATCTCTTGGGGGAGGGAGTTCCAGAGCCTGGGAGCTGTCCTGGAGAAGGCTCTGATCTTGGATGTAAGAGTTTGGATTTATTGCTCAACCACCCCGAAAAAAGGCACAAGTTCCAGGCTGGATACAAAACCTCCCGAGAAGGCTAGAAGGACAGCAAATAGACGCTCGTTATCGTTAGCTTGTTGGCTGCTGGGGACAGAAAAAAGTAAGACGATCGATTTTATGGTTATTAAATGATTAAAATATGATTAAAAGGTGCCGTTGCGCCATTTTCTCAAAATCATGTCAAGTCATGATTTTGCCTTCCGTAGAACCTACATACACCAAAGCTTGCAGTCATATTTTTACCTATATTGTGAAATGCAAAAATGAGCCAATGAATTTAAAACATATGCATCATGTAATGTTTACTTGAGAATGTACTGCGCTGTTACATATTTCTCTGTTAAATAACAGGAACATACTGGCAGCAGGGTTACCATAAATTTCCTGTTACTTTAACAGTTTACTCATGTTTGTTTTCAGAGGGATTTGGTATTCAACAGTCATTTTGCTCTCCAAGTATCTAAGCTTCTTCCCTCTACACCCCCCCCTCCCCCCTCTCAACATTCCACAGGCCAAATAAACCCCCGTCGTTTGCCATTTGCTTGGAGAGGCTGTTTATTCAAGGCTCTCATTCAGTTGAATAGAGAGCCAGCAGACAACGGAGAAGGGTGCTTGCCCTGCTGTATTTACCAGGTAGGTTTGACATTTTTCTTAAGAACACAGCTTTATTGGTGACAATAGAATGCAGTGATTATCACAGTTTTTTTCAGAAATGGATGTTGACACAAGGCTTTTGTAAGGGAAAGAAATTTTTATAAAAGCACACAGAGAGGAGCGGACAGCAAAGAGGGGAGGAAACAGGATGGAGGAGAAGAGGAAAACAGGGAGAGGAGAGTGGAAGAAAGAGGAGGTGAGAGGAAAGGTGGAGACAGAAAAGAACACAGGAAAAGGTAGTATATAGGAGAAAAGACAAGCACGGAGAGATAAACATTACCACAAATTTCACTCTGTTTTTCATGTAAGGAATATCATTTAATTAATTGACATTTCAGATTAACTGAAGCCACAATTTCTCCAACACAGTCATCATGGCAGAGGCAACCTCATTACATATAGAAATAGCCATACTGGCTGCAACCTCAACCCTGCTTTTCCCCACAAAGACATATATGACCAAGTTGAGGCATCCTGAGGGCCTCCATGCTGCATGTGCTTGAGCAGGCTGTCACTGGACATCCAGTGATACACTGGGATGAGCTTCTTATGAATCATTCAGAAGACCAATATTTAGAACAATGCAGAAAGCAAATAAAGTAGACTAAATGGCTGACAGATTATCTGCTCACTGTCAGAGATACGAAGAAGAGACAGATCCTGACTAAACAGGCTCAGTGACCACTAACTGGGTCAGAGATGCACTTCCTCCTCCACTGGGAAAAAGTCTGTTCACTAAGAGATTTACACCTTGGAAAAATAGCCAAAAAATGTTCACTTCCCAAAGTTAATACCAGAAAAGAAGCTGGTAGTTCTCCTAGGAGAAGGGACAGCAGCTCCACTGACAGCTATCTACATATGTATCAATCTGCCTACCACAGCCTGAGGGACTCACAACCACTTTAGGATCCCACAATTACAGATTGGTTTAGTGTTGTATAGTAATTATATTAGAATAGTGTTCAGTTAAATAAAGTTTCAATAATGCTGATGCTTGATATTGTTAGGTTCTAAAAAGTTTAAACAATGTAGCTTTGGTTCAGATGCATTCATTGCACATGGCAGCCTGGTTAAGGTCAAAGCAGACCTTTTGTCCTATTCTCCTTTTGTCTTTCCCAGGTAGATTAGGTCAAAACCAAACACTTAAGAAACTTTTGTCCCACAGCAGGAAGCAAACACCCTGCTGTGCTGAGACTAATTAGAGTACAGGATAGTCTTTGATCTGTGACCGGGAGAAACCCCCAATGTGCATGCAAGAGGTGTGACCATCGCATCTGAGGCTATGAAGAAAGCCAATGAGATGCGTTCAACACAACATCATGCCAATGACGGGCCAATGGGAATAGAATCCGCTCCAGGTGCAGGGAGATATAATCCTGAAACTGATAATGATCGAGACAGTGAAAATGTGACTCCACCGATGAAACATATTTACTGTCCACTGCTCGCAGTGTATTGTATTGTCTTGTTTGTCCAATGTCAGCAGAATTGTAACTGTTGCCTTTGTCTTGTTGCTTTCATCATAGTGTTAATTAAATATTCTCTTAATCCTCCAATTGCTTCCAGGTCTTTTCTCCTTCCTCAAAGATCCAAGAACACATCTTTTAGTTTTTCTCAACAATTGGTGACCCCCTGACGTGGATTTTGTGAGGAGAAAGGGAGAAAAGCAGATTCAAAGGACTGGACTGGTGCTTGCTGGATTTTCATGCAGGGCCCAGACAACTGAGGAGGTGAGCAGAAGCCTGTTAAATAAAAATCCTGCATAGCTTATATAAGGAAATGTTTCAGGTGTGAAAATCCAGCAGCATCTCTGGAAGTCTTAATCCTCCAATTGCCCCCAGGCCTTTTCTCCTTCCTAAAAGATCCAAGAACACGTCTTTTAGTTTTTCTCAACAATAGCATATGTGACACCTACATGTTTAAGGCTATGAATTTCTGTAAACAGCTTTGAGAGAGAGAGAGAGACAGACAGAGGTGTGTGTTTCTCATTACCTCAGCTGTCTGAACACGGTCTGTTTTACTACATACATAGATCTTATTTGGACGTAAAGCATATCGTGTCTGTAATTAATGGCTTTCATGGAATAAAAGTATACAGCCACAGTAAGAAACAAATATGAAATGCCAATAAATTAAATCATATTTAACATGATGAACAGTGACATTTTGTGGGAATGAACGTCCCTCCTGTCCTCTCGTTGCTCTGCAGATGCATAGACTGTCTGTCTCAGTAAGATTTTAGATTTGTGCCAAACTAAGAGCAATAACAAGTTTTGGATATCACACAGTGTGATACATGGATCTTATTTGGACGTAAAGCACATCGTGTCTGTAATTAATGGCTTTCAATAGAAATTAGCAGCCATAAAAAAGTCATTAAACGCCGTTTTCTCAAAATGAGTTCTTGTCACACTGCTAGTCATGATTTTGCCTTCCGTAGAACCTACATACACCAAAGCTTGCAGTCGTATTTTTACCTATATTGTGAAATGCAAAAATGAGCCAATGAATTTAAAACATATGCATCATGTAATGTTTACTTGAGAATGTACTGCGCTGTTACATATTTCTCTGTTAAATAACAGGAACGTACTGGCAGCAGGGTTACCATAAATTTCCTGTTACTTTATCAGTTTGTTTTCAGAGGAATTTGGTATTCATCAGTCATTTTGCTCTCCAAGTATCTATGCTCCTTCCCTCTACACCCCCCCCCCCCCTCTCAACATTCCACAGGCCAATTAAACCCCCGTCGTTTTGCCATTTGCTTGGATAGGCTGTGTTCATTCAATGCTCTCATTCCAGTTGAATAGAGAGCCAGCAGACAACGGAGAAGGGTGCTTGCCCTGCTGTATTTACCAGGTAGGTTTGACATTATTCTTAAGAACACAGCTTTATTGGTGACAATAGAATGCAGTTATTATCACAGTTTTTTTTCAGAAATGGATGTTGACACAAGGCTTTTGTAAGGGAAAGAAATTTTTATAAAAGCACACAGAGAGGAGTGGACAGCAAAGAGGGGAGGAAACAGGATGGAGGAGAAGACGAAAACAGGGAGAGGAGAGTGGAAGAAAGAGGAGGTGAGAAGAAAGGAGAGAGAAAAGAACACATGAAGAGGTAGGAGAGAGGAAATGATTATGAGATATTGACTTAATATAGAGACTTGTATTCATATACTCCCTCATGCACTGTGTAGTAGGCCATATAGTTTAATTACATCTATGAAAATATGTTTTTCACAATACAACTTCACAATTCAAAATATATTCTGGGATGATGGTAGACCTCTTACAACTAATGAAAGTGCAAAGTACTACACATTTCCTTTACTTGAATAGTCAGATGGCTTTGCTTGTGACACAGCTTGCTCTGGTTGAGGCTTGAGAGGGCACTGTGTCAAATGTAGAAAGTTGTTGCTTTGGCCTTAACGACAAAAACACAAAGACAAAATAATACGGTAAAACTACAGAATCGTGTAACCAAAATTACCTGTACCATTGTCAGTAGCTCTATAACAACTCCAAAAGATGGTTGATGTATAATTTCAACAAGTGTTGGTTCTTTTAGTTGAAATGTGACACATACAAAGTATTTTCATGTATGGAATAAAAGTATACAGCCACAGTAAGAAACATATGAAATGCCAATAAATTAAATCATATTTAACATGATGAACAGTGACATTTTGTGGGAATTAACGTCCCTCCTGTCCTCTCGTTGCTCTGCAGATGCACAGACTGTCTGTCTCAGTAAGATTTTAGATTTGTGGCAAACTAAGAGTCCACTGCGACATAAGAAAATTGATTTTATTAGTGTCATTTCTATGTTTATCTTACAAAATTACCCCACTTTTTAATTACATTTCATTAAATATTATGTATTTGCTTGGTAATATACATAAGAATGTATTATGGAATTATATGAAATACCATAATAAATAACCACCTAGTGGACGGGAAGTAGAACTCCATCTTCTTACTCAGTTCACTGAAATTGGTGCTGTATCTGTGCTGGTGAGTGTGCTCTTGGCGCCCTCTGGTGGACACCATCAGGAACTACATGCAGAACACCACCAAACGTTTTCACACATTAAAACCATGGTAACAGATTTTATTAGTGTCATTTCTATGTTTATATTTTACACACTCACGCCAACAAAAGATTTAATGTAACATATCATACATTTATATTTATTACCATAATAAATTATACTAACTTAAACTATTACATAATATTGCAACATGTAATATGAAATAGCAGTAAATGTATATTATGTTATATGGAAATATAAATGTGAATGTAGTTTGGCATTATAGGAAATGCCATAATAAACAAACACCTAGTGGACAGGGAGGAGAATTCCATCTTATTACTCATTTCACAGTGAAGTTGTTCATTTACCCACTGAACCCATTCAGACACAGCATCTCTGTGCTGGTGAGGTCATGGTCTTAAGGACCTCATGCACAACTCTAGTGATTCCTGAACTTTATTTCCTGTCTCTCAGTATTGGAAACACTGAAAAATACAGATGTGCATGTAGCACACAGAAAGGAGCGGACAGCGAAGAGGGGAGGAATGAGGACGGAGAAGAGAGACACAAGAAGAGGAGAGTGGACAAAAGAGGAGGCTAGAAAAAATGAGAGAGAAAAGAACACAGGAAGAGGTAGGAGAGAGGAGATGATTATGAAATATTGACTTCATTTAGAGACTTGTATTCATATTCTCCCTCATGCACTGTGTAATATACCATATAGTGTAATTACAAGAGAACTTATAAGAACTACATGTAGAACACCACCAAACGTTTTCACACATTAAAACCATGGTAACAGATTTTATTAATGTCATTTCTATGTTTATATTTTACACACTCACACCAACAACAGATTTAATGTAACATATCATACATTTAAATAACGTAATACATTATACCAACATAAACTATAACATAATATTGCAACATGTAATATGAAATAACAGTAAATGTATATTATATTATGATTTTTTTAGGTAATTTCTATGTTTATCTTACAAAATCACGCCACTTTTTGAATTACATTGCATTAAATATTATGCATGTATTTGTTAATATACATAAGAATGTATTATGGAATTATATGAAATATAATAAACAAACACCTAGTGCACGGGAAGTAGAGCTACATCTTATTACTCAGTTCACTGAAATTGTTGGCGTATCTGTGCTCAGTTACACTCCACGTCTTCTGTGTTCTTGTTTCTCACCTGACAGGACAACGAGAAAGATGAAAATGCAGCTGAATGTCTGAGGCGTACGGCAGTGGCAAGACAGAGACGGCTGCTGTCCTGTGAGTGATTGTGTGTGTGTGTGTATGTGTGTGTGTGTGTGTTCATTGATTAATTGAAACTGAAATGTTTGTGTATTTCTAATGTGATTTTGTAAGTAAATATTTCATTGTGACTATACGTATGTTTGACTACTCCTACCTTGTCCTTCGGGTCCCCTGGGACACTTAGCTTGCTGTGTTTGCAGTACGCATCGTTTGGGCCCTCAAAGGACGAGTTGAGAGTGGTAAGAAATGCGTTTGACTGCGTTCTGCTACAGTGCGCGTCTCTGGGCCCTCAAAGGACGAGTTGAGGGTGGTAAGAAAGTTGTTGCTTTGGCCTTAACGACAACAACCCAAAGACAAAATAATACGGTAAAACTACAGAATTGTGTAACCAAAATTACCTGTACCATTGTCAGTAGCTCTATAACAACTCCAAAAGATGGTTGATGTATAATTTCAACAAGTGTTGGTTCTTTTAGTTGAAATGCGACACATGCAAAGTATTTTCATGAATGGAATAAAAGTATACAGCCACAGAAAAAAACACATATGAAATGCCAATATATTAAATCATATTTAACATGATGAACAGTGACATTTTGTGGGAATTAACGTCTCTCCTGTTCTCTCGTTGCTCTGCAGATGCACAGACTGTCTGTCTCAGTAAGATTTTAGATTTGTGGCAAACTAAGAGTCCACTGCAAAATAAGAAAATTGATTTTATTAGTGTCATTTCTATGTTTATCTTACAAAATGACCCCACTTTTTAATTACATTTCATTAAATATTATGTATGTGCTTGGTAATATACATGAGAATGTATTATGGAATTATATGAAATACCATAATAAATAACCACCTAGTGGACGGGAAGTAGAACTCTATCTTATTACTCAGTTAACTGAAATTGGTGCCGTATCTGTGCTGGTGAGTGTGGTCTTGGTGCCCTCTGGTGGACACCATCAGGAACTACATGCAGAACACCACCAAACGTTTTCCCAAGGTAACAGATTTTATTAATGTCAGTTCTATGTTTATATTTTACACACTCACACCAACAACAGATTTAATGTAACATATCATACATTTAAATACCGTAATACATTATACCGACATAAACTATTACATAATATTGCAACAAGTAATATGAAATAACAGTAAATGTATATTATATTATGATTTTAAAAGGGCCATTTCTTTTTTTATCTTACAAAATCACCCCACGTTTTGAATTACATTGCATTAAATATTATGCATGTATTTGTTAATATACATAAGAATGTATTATGGAATTATATGAAATATCATAATAAACAAACACCTAGTGGACGGGAAGTAGAAATACATCTTATTACTCAGTTCACTGAAATTGTTGGCGTATCTGTGCTCAGTTACACTCCATGTCTTCTGTGTTCTTGTGTCTCACCTGACAGGACAAAGAGAAAGATGAAAATGCAGCTGAACGTCTGAGGCGTACGACAGTGGTAAGACAGACATTAGTGGCAAGACTGAATAAAAAAGTCATTAAACGCTGTTTTCTCAAAATGAGTTCTTGTCACACTGCTAGTCATGATTTTGCCTTCCGTAGAACCTACATACACCAAAGCTTGCAGTCGTATTTTTACCTATATTGTGAAATGCAAAAATGAGCCAATGAATTTAAAACGTATGCATCATGTAATGTTTACTTGAGAATGTACTGCGCTGTTACATATTTCTCTGTTAAATAACAGGAACGTACTGGCAGCAGGGTTACCATAAATTTCCTGTTACTTTAACAGTTTATTCATGTTTGTTTTCAGAGGGATTTGGTATTCATCAGTCATTTTGCTCTCCGAGTATCTATGCTTCTTCCCTCTACTGTCTCAGTAAGATTTTAGATTTGTGGCAAAGTAAGAGTCCACTCTAGACTATGATTCATTGACATTTCAGGAGATGAGGGTGGTGGGAAATGTGCTCGACTGCAAGATGGGTGAGAGGGACCCTGTGGATGAGAGCACTGCAACATGGGTCCCTGGGACCCCTGAGGACGAGATGAGGTTGGTGGGAAATGTGCTCGACTGCAGGACGGGTGACAGGGACCCATGTGGGTGAGAGCACAGCAGCATGGTCCCCGGGACCCCTGAGGACGAGATGAGGATGTTGGGAAATGTGTTTGACTGCAGGACGGGTCCCCGGGACCATGCAGGATGACATGAGGGTGGTGGGAAATGTGCTCGACTGCAGGATGGGTGACAGGGACCACGCATGATGAGAGCACTGCAGCATGGGTCCCGAGACCCCTGAAGACAAGATGAGGGTGGTGGGAAATGTGCTTGACTGCAGGATGGGTGACAGGGACCACGCAGGATGACATGAGCGTGATGGGAAATGTGCTCGACTGCAGGATGGGTGACAGGGACCACGCATGATGAGAGCACTGCAGCATGGGTCCCGAGACCCCTGAAGACAAGATGAGGGTGGTGGGAAATGTGCTTGACTGCAGGATGGGTGACAGGGACCACGCAGGATGAGAGCACTGCAGCATGGGTCCCCGGGACCCCTGAGGGCGAGATGAGGGTGGTGGGAAATGTGCTTGACTGCAGGATGGGTGACAGGGACCACGCATGATGAGAGCACTGCAGCATGGGTCCCGGGACACCTGAGGACAAGATGAGGGTGGTGGGAAATGTGTTTGACTGCAGGATGGGTGACAGGGACCACGCAGGATGAGAGCACTGCAGCATGGGTCCCCGGGACCCCTGAGGGCGAGATGAGGGTGGTGGGAAATGTGCTTGACTGCAGGATGGGTGACAGGGACCACGCATGATGAGAGCACTGCAGCATGGGTCCCGGGACACCTGAGGACAAGATGAGGGTGGTGGGAAATGTGTTTGACTGCAGGATGGGTGACAGGGACCACGCAGGATGACATGAGCGTGATGGGAAATGTGCTCAACTGCAGGATGGGTGACAGGGACCTCTCATGATGAGAGCACTGCAGCATGGGTCCCCGGGACCCCTGAGGGCGAGATGAGGGTGGTGGGAAATGTGCTCAACTGCAGGATGGGTGACAGGGACCTCTCATGATGAGAGCACTGCAGCATGGGTCCCGGGACACCTGAGGACAAGATGAGGGTGGTGGGAAATGTGTTTGACTGCAGGATGGGTGACAGGGACCACGCAGGATGAGAGAACTGCAGCATGGGTCCCCGGGACCCCTGAGGGCGAGATGAGGGTGGTGGGAAATGTGCTTGACTGCAGGATGGGTGACAGGGACCACGCATGATGAGAGCACTGCAGCATGGGTCCCCGGGACCCCTGAGGGCGAGATGAGGGTGGTGGGAAATGTGCTTGACTGCAGGATGGGTGACAGGGACCACGCATGATGAGAGCACTGCAGCATGGGTCCCGGGACACCTGAGGACAAGATGAGGGTGGTGGGAAATGTGTTTGACTGCAGGATGGGTGACAGGGACCACGCAGGATGACATGAGCGTGATGGGAAATGTGCTCAACTGCAGGATGGGTGACAGGGACCTCTCATGATGAGAGCACTGCAGCATGGGTCCCCGGGACCCCTGAGGGCGAGATGAGGGTGGTGGGAAATGTGCTCAACTGCAGGATGGGTGACAGGGACCTCTCATGATGAGAGCACTGCAGCATGGGTCCCCGGGACCCCTGAGGGCGAGATGAGGGTGGTGGGAAATGTGCTTGACTGCAGGGTGGGTGACAGGGACCACGCAGGATGACATGAGCGTGATGGGAAAAGTGCTCGACTGCAGGATGGGTGACAGGGACCACGCAGGATGAGAGCACTGCAGCATGGGTCCCCGGGACCCCTGAGGGCGAGATGAGGGTGGTGGGAAATGTGCTTGACTGCAGGATGGGTGACAGGGACCACGCATGATGAGAGCACTGCAGCATGGGTCCCGGGACACCTGAGGACAAGATGAGGGTGATGGGAAATGTGCTCAACTGCAGGATGGGTGACAGGGACCACGCATGATGAGAGCACTGCAGCATGGGTCCCCGGGATCCCTGAGGGCGAGATGAGGGTGGTGGGAAATGTGCTTGACTGCAGGATGGGTGACAGGGACCACGCATGATGAGAGCACTGCAGCATGGGTCCCCGGGACCCCTGAGGGCGAGATGAGGGTGGTGGGAAATGTGTTTGACTGCAGGATGGGTGACAGGGACGACGCAGGATGACATGAGCGTGATGGGAAATGTGCTCGACTGCAGGATGGGTGACAGGGACCACGCATGATGAGAGCACTGCAGCATGGGTCCCCGGGACCCCTGAGGGCGAGATGAGGGTGGTGGGAAATGTGCTTGACTGCAGGATGGGTGACAGGGACCACGCATGATGAGAGCACTGCAGCATGGGTCCCCGGGACCCCTGAGGGCGAGATGAGGGTGGTGGGAAATGTGTTTGACTGCAGGATGGGTGACAGGGACCACGCAGGATGACATGAGCGTGATGGGAAATGTGCTCGACTGCAGGATGGGTGACAGGAACCTCGCATGATGAGAGCACTGCAGCATGGGTCCCCGGGACCCCTGAGGGCGAGATGAGGGTGGTGGGAAATGTGCTTGACTGCAGGATGGGTGACAGGGACCACGCATGATGAGAGCACTGCAGCATGGGTCCCGGGACACCTGAGGACAAGATGAGGGTGGTGGGAAATGTGTTTGACTGCAGGATGGGTGACAGGGACCACGCAGGATGAGAGCACTGCAGCATGGGTCCCCGGGACCCCTGAGGGCGAGATGAGGGTGGTGGGAAATGTGCTTGACTGCAGGATGGGTGACAGGGACCACGCATGATGAGAGCACTGCAGCATGGGTCCCGGGACACCTGAGGACAAGATGAGGGTGGTGGGAAATGTGTTTGACTGCAGGATGGGTGACAGGGACCACGCAGGATGACATGAGCGTGATGGGAAATGTGCTCAACTGCAGGATGGGTGACAGGGACCTCTCATGATGAGAGCACTGCAGCATGGGTCCCCGGGACCCCTGAGGGCGAGATGAGGGTGGTGGGAAATGTGCTTGACTGCAGGATGGGTGACAGGGACCACGCATGATGAGAGCACTGCAGCATGGGTCCCGGGACACCTGAGGACAAGATGAGGGTGGTGGGAAATGTGTTTGACTGCAGGATGGGTGACAGGGACCACGCAGGATGAGAGCACTGCAGCATGGGTCCCCGGGACCCCTGAGGGCGAGATGAGGGTGGTGGGAAATGTGCTTGACTGCAGGATGGGTGACAGGGACCACGCAGGATGAGAGCACTGCAGCATGGGTCCCGGGACACCTGAGGACAAGATGAGGGTGGTGGGAAATGTGTTTGACTGCAGGATGGGTGACAGGGACCACGCATGATGAGAGCACTGCAGCATGGGTCCCGGGACACCTGAGGACAAGATGAGGGTGGTGGGAAATGTGTTTGACTGCAGGATGGGTGACAGGGACCACGCAGGATGACATGAGCGTGATGGGAAATGTGCTCAACTGCAGGATGGGTGACAGGGACCTCTCATGATGAGAGCACTGCAGCATGGGTCCCCGGGACCCCTGAGGGCGAGATGAGGGTGGTGGGAAATGTGCTCAACTGCAGGATGGGTGACAGGGACCTCTCATGATGAGAGCACTGCAGCATGGGTCCCCGGGACCCCTGAGGGCGAGATGAGGGTGGTGGGAAATGTGCTTGACTGCAGGGTGGGTGACAGGGACCACGCAGGATGACATGAGCGTGATGGGAAAAGTGCTCGACTGCAGGATGGGTGACAGGGACCACGCAGGATGAGAGCACTGCAGCATGGGTCCCCGGGACCCCTGAGGGCGAGATGAGGGTGGTGGGAAATGTGCTTGACTGCAGGATGGGTGACAGGGACCACGCATGATGAGAGCACTGCAGCATGGGTCCCGGGACACCTGAGGACAAGATGAGGGTGATGGGAAATGTGCTCAACTGCAGGATGGGTGACAGGGACCACGCATGATGAGAGCACTGCAGCATGGGTCCCCGGGATCCCTGAGGGCGAGATGAGGGTGGTGGGAAATGTGCTTGACTGCAGGATGGGTGACAGGGACCACGCATGATGAGAGCACTGCAGCATGGGTCCCCGGGACCCCTGAGGGCGAGATGAGGGTGGTGGGAAATGTGTTTGACTGCAGGATGGGTGACAGGGACGACGCAGGATGACATGAGCGTGATGGGAAATGTGCTCGACTGCAGGATGGGTGACAGGGACCACGCATGATGAGAGCACTGCAGCATGGGTCCCCGGGACCCCTGAGGGCGAGATGAGGGTGGTGGGAAATGTGCTTGACTGCAGGATGGGTGACAGGGACCACGCATGATGAGAGCACTGCAGCATGGGTCCCGGGACACCTGAGGACAAGATGAGGGTGGTGGGAAATGTGTTTGACTGCAGGATGGGTGACAGGGACCACGCAGGATGAGAGCACTGCAGCATGGGTCCCCGGGACCCCTGAGGGCGAGATGAGGGTGGTGGGAAATGTGCTTGACTGCAGGATGGGTGACAGGGACCACGCATGATGAGAGCACTGCAGCATGGGTCCCGGGACACCTGAGGACAAGATGAGGGTGGTGGGAAATGTGTTTGACTGCAGGATGGGTGACAGGGACCACGCAGGATGACATGAGCGTGATGGGAAATGTGCTCAACTGCAGGATGGGTGACAGGGACCTCTCATGATGAGAGCACTGCAGCATGGGTCCCCGGGACCCCTGAGGGCGAGATGAGGGTGGTGGGAAATGTGCTCAACTGCAGGATGGGTGACAGGGACCTCTCATGATGAGAGCACTGCAGCATGGGTCCCGGGACACCTGAGGACAAGATGAGGGTGGTGGGAAATGTGTTTGACTGCAGGATGGGTGACAGGGACCACGCAGGATGAGAGCACTGCAGCATGGGTCCCCGGGACCCCTGAGGGCGAGATGAGGGTGGTGGGAAATGTGCTTGACTGCAGGATGGGTGACAGGGACCACGCATGATGAGAGCACTGCAGCATGGGTCCCCGGGACCCCTGAGGGCGAGATGAGGGTGGTGGGAAATGTGCTTGACTGCAGGATGGGTGACAGGGACCACGCATGATGAGAGCACTGCAGCATGGGTCCCGGGACACCTGAGGACAAGATGAGGGTGGTGGGAAATGTGTTTGACTGCAGGATGGGTGACAGGGACCACGCAGGATGACATGAGCGTGATGGGAAATGTGCTCAACTGCAGGATGGGTGACAGGGACCTCTCATGATGAGAGCACTGCAGCATGGGTCCCCGGGACCCCTGAGGGCGAGATGAGGGTGGTGGGAAATGTGCTCAACTGCAGGATGGGTGACAGGGACCTCTCATGATGAGAGCACTGCAGCATGGGTCCCCGGGACCCCTGAGGGCGAGATGAGGGTGGTGGGAAATGTGCTTGACTGCAGGGTGGGTGACAGGGACCACGCAGGATGACATGAGCGTGATGGGAAAAGTGCTCGACTGCAGGATGGGTGACAGGGACCACGCAGGATGAGAGCACTGCAGCATGGGTCCCCGGGACCCCTGAGGGCGAGATGAGGGTGGTGGGAAATGTGCTTGACTGCAGGATGGGTGACAGGGACCACGCATGATGAGAGCACTGCAGCATGGGTCCCGGGACACCTGAGGACAAGATGAGGGTGATGGGAAATGTGCTCAACTGCAGGATGGGTGACAGGGACCACGCATGATGAGAGCACTGCAGCATGGGTCCCCGGGATCCCTGAGGGCGAGATGAGGGTGGTGGGAAATGTGCTTGACTGCAGGATGGGTGACAGGGACCACGCATGATGAGAGCACTGCAGCATGGGTCCCCGGGACCCCTGAGGGCGAGATGAGGGTGGTGGGAAATGTGTTTGACTGCAGGATGGGTGACAGGGACGACGCAGGATGACATGAGCGTGATGGGAAATGTGCTCGACTGCAGGATGGGTGACAGGGACCACGCATGATGAGAGCACTGCAGCATGGGTCCCCGGGACCCCTGAGGGCGAGATGAGGGTGGTGGGAAATGTGCTTGACTGCAGGATGGGTGACAGGGACCACGCATGATGAGAGCACTGCAGCATGGGTCCCGGGACACCTGAGGACAAGATGAGGGTGGTGGGAAATGTGTTTGACTGCAGGATGGGTGACAGGGACCACGCAGGATGAGAGCACTGCAGCATGGGTCCCCGGGACCCCTGAGGGCGAGATGAGGGTGGTGGGAAATGTGCTTGACTGCAGGATGGGTGACAGGGACCACGCATGATGAGAGCACTGCAGCATGGGTCCCGGGACACCTGAGGACAAGATGAGGGTGGTGGGAAATGTGTTTGACTGCAGGATGGGTGACAGGGACCACGCAGGATGACATGAGCGTGATGGGAAATGTGCTCAACTGCAGGATGGGTGACAGGGACCTCTCATGATGAGAGCACTGCAGCATGGGTCCCCGGGACCCCTGAGGGCGAGATGAGGGTGGTGGGAAATGTGCTCAACTGCAGGATGGGTGACAGGGACCTCTCATGATGAGAGCACTGCAGCATGGGTCCCGGGACACCTGAGGACAAGATGAGGGTGGTGGGAAATGTGTTTGACTGCAGGATGGGTGACAGGGACCACGCAGGATGAGAGCACTGCAGCATGGGTCCCCGGGACCCCTGAGGGCGAGATGAGGGTGGTGGGAAATGTGCTTGACTGCAGGATGGGTGACAGGGACCACGCATGATGAGAGCACTGCAGCATGGGTCCCCGGGACCCCTGAGGGCGAGATGAGGGTGGTGGGAAATGTGCTTGACTGCAGGATGGGTGACAGGGACCACGCATGATGAGAGCACTGCAGCATGGGTCCCGGGACACCTGAGGACAAGATGAGGGTGGTGGGAAATGTGTTTGACTGCAGGATGGGTGACAGGGACCACGCAGGATGACATGAGCGTGATGGGAAATGTGCTCAACTGCAGGATGGGTGACAGGGACCTCTCATGATGAGAGCACTGCAGCATGGGTCCCCGGGACCCCTGAGGGCGAGATGAGGGTGGTGGGAAATGTGCTCAACTGCAGGATGGGTGACAGGGACCTCTCATGATGAGAGCACTGCAGCATGGGTCCCCGGGACCCCTGAGGGCGAGATGAGGGTGGTGGGAAATGTGCTTGACTGCAGGGTGGGTGACAGGGACCACGCAGGATGACATGAGCGTGATGGGAAAAGTGCTCGACTGCAGGATGGGTGACAGGGACCACGCAGGATGAGAGCACTGCAGCATGGGTCCCCGGGACCCCTGAGGGCGAGATGAGGGTGGTGGGAAATGTGCTTGACTGCAGGATGGGTGACAGGGACCACGCATGATGAGAGCACTGCAGCATGGGTCCCGGGACACCTGAGGACAAGATGAGGGTGGTGGGAAATGTGTTTGACTGCAGGATGGGTGACAGGGACCACGCAGGATGAGAGCACTGCAGCATGGGTCCCCGGGACCCCTGAGGGCGAGATGAGGGTGGTGGGAAATGTGCTTGACTGCAGGATGGGTGACAGGGACCACGCATGATGAGAGCACTGCAGCATGGGTCCCGGGACACCTGAGGACAAGATGAGGGTGGTGGGAAATGTGTTTGACTGCAGGATGGGTGACAGGGACCACGCAGGATGACATGAGCGTGATGGGAAATGTGCTCAACTGCAGGATGGGTGACAGGGACCTCTCATGATGAGAGCACTGCAGCATGGGTCCCCGGGACCCCTGAGGGCGAGATGAGGGTGGTGGGAAATGTGCTTGACTGCAGGATGGGTGACAGGGACCACGCATGATGAGAGCACTGCAGCATGGGTCCCGGGACACCTGAGGACAAGATGAGGGTGGTGGGAAATGTGTTTGACTGCAGGATGGGTGACAGGGACCACGCAGGATGAGAGCACTGCAGCATGGGTCCCCGGGACCCCTGAGGGCGAGATGAGGGTGGTGGGAAATGTGCTTGACTGCAGGATGGGTGACAGGGACCACGCAGGATGAGAGCACTGCAGCATGGGTCCCGGGACACCTGAGGACAAGATGAGGGTGGTGGGAAATGTGTTTGACTGCAGGATGGGTGACAGGGACCACGCATGATGAGAGCACTGCAGCATGGGTCCCGGGACACCTGAGGACAAGATGAGGGTGGTGGGAAATGTGTTTGACTGCAGGATGGGTGACAGGGACCACGCAGGATGACATGAGCGTGATGGGAAATGTGCTCAACTGCAGGATGGGTGACAGGGACCTCTCATGATGAGAGCACTGCAGCATGGGTCCCCGGGACCCCTGAGGGCGAGATGAGGGTGGTGGGAAATGTGCTCAACTGCAGGATGGGTGACAGGGACCTCTCATGATGAGAGCACTGCAGCATGGGTCCCCGGGACCCCTGAGGGCGAGATGAGGGTGGTGGGAAATGTGCTTGACTGCAGGGTGGGTGACAGGGACCACGCAGGATGACATGAGCGTGATGGGAAAAGTGCTCGACTGCAGGATGGGTGACAGGGACCACGCAGGATGAGAGCACTGCAGCATGGGTCCCCGGGACCCCTGAGGGCGAGATGAGGGTGGTGGGAAATGTGCTTGACTGCAGGATGGGTGACAGGGACCACGCATGATGAGAGCACTGCAGCATGGGTCCCGGGACACCTGAGGACAAGATGAGGGTGATGGGAAATGTGCTCAACTGCAGGATGGGTGACAGGGACCACGCATGATGAGAGCACTGCAGCATGGGTCCCCGGGATCCCTGAGGGCGAGATGAGGGTGGTGGGAAATGTGCTTGACTGCAGGATGGGTGACAGGGACCACGCATGATGAGAGCACTGCAGCATGGGTCCCCGGGACCCCTGAGGGCGAGATGAGGGTGGTGGGAAATGTGTTTGACTGCAGGATGGGTGACAGGGACGACGCAGGATGACATGAGCGTGATGGGAAATGTGCTCGACTGCAGGATGGGTGACAGGGACCACGCATGATGAGAGCACTGCAGCATGGGTCCCCGGGACCCCTGAGGGCGAGATGAGGGTGGTGGGAAATGTGCTTGACTGCAGGATGGGTGACAGGGACCACGCATGATGAGAGCACTGCAGCATGGGTCCCGGGACACCTGAGGACAAGATGAGGGTGGTGGGAAATGTGTTTGACTGCAGGATGGGTGACAGGGACCACGCAGGATGAGAGCACTGCAGCATGGGTCCCCGGGACCCCTGAGGGCGAGATGAGGGTGGTGGGAAATGTGCTTGACTGCAGGATGGGTGACAGGGACCACGCATGATGAGAGCACTGCAGCATGGGTCCCGGGACACCTGAGGACAAGATGAGGGTGGTGGGAAATGTGTTTGACTGCAGGATGGGTGACAGGGACCACGCAGGATGACATGAGCGTGATGGGAAATGTGCTCAACTGCAGGATGGGTGACAGGGACCTCTCATGATGAGAGCACTGCAGCATGGGTCCCCGGGACCCCTGAGGGCGAGATGAGGGTGGTGGGAAATGTGCTCAACTGCAGGATGGGTGACAGGGACCTCTCATGATGAGAGCACTGCAGCATGGGTCCCGGGACACCTGAGGACAAGATGAGGGTGGTGGGAAATGTGTTTGACTGCAGGATGGGTGACAGGGACCACGCAGGATGAGAGCACTGCAGCATGGGTCCCCGGGACCCCTGAGGGCGAGATGAGGGTGGTGGGAAATGTGCTTGACTGCAGGATGGGTGACAGGGACCACGCATGATGAGAGCACTGCAGCATGGGTCCCCGGGACCCCTGAGGGCGAGATGAGGGTGGTGGGAAATGTGCTTGACTGCAGGATGGGTGACAGGGACCACGCATGATGAGAGCACTGCAGCATGGGTCCCGGGACACCTGAGGACAAGATGAGGGTGGTGGGAAATGTGTTTGACTGCAGGATGGGTGACAGGGACCACGCAGGATGACATGAGCGTGATGGGAAATGTGCTCAACTGCAGGATGGGTGACAGGGACCTCTCATGATGAGAGCACTGCAGCATGGGTCCCCGGGACCCCTGAGGGCGAGATGAGGGTGGTGGGAAATGTGCTCAACTGCAGGATGGGTGACAGGGACCTCTCATGATGAGAGCACTGCAGCATGGGTCCCCGGGACCCCTGAGGGCGAGATGAGGGTGGTGGGAAATGTGCTTGACTGCAGGGTGGGTGACAGGGACCACGCAGGATGACATGAGCGTGATGGGAAAAGTGCTCGACTGCAGGATGGGTGACAGGGACCACGCAGGATGAGAGCACTGCAGCATGGGTCCCCGGGACCCCTGAGGGCGAGATGAGGGTGGTGGGAAATGTGCTTGACTGCAGGATGGGTGACAGGGACCACGCATGATGAGAGCACTGCAGCATGGGTCCCGGGACACCTGAGGACAAGATGAGGGTGATGGGAAATGTGCTCAACTGCAGGATGGGTGACAGGGACCACGCATGATGAGAGCACTGCAGCATGGGTCCCCGGGATCCCTGAGGGCGAGATGAGGGTGGTGGGAAATGTGCTTGACTGCAGGATGGGTGACAGGGACCACGCATGATGAGAGCACTGCAGCATGGGTCCCCGGGACCCCTGAGGGCGAGATGAGGGTGGTGGGAAATGTGTTTGACTGCAGGATGGGTGACAGGGACGACGCAGGATGACATGAGCGTGATGGGAAATGTGCTCGACTGCAGGATGGGTGACAGGGACCACGCATGATGAGAGCACTGCAGCATGGGTCCCCGGGACCCCTGAGGGCGAGATGAGGGTGGTGGGAAATGTGCTTGACTGCAGGATGGGTGACAGGGACCACGCATGATGAGAGCACTGCAGCATGGGTCCCGGGACACCTGAGGACAAGATGAGGGTGGTGGGAAATGTGTTTGACTGCAGGATGGGTGACAGGGACCACGCAGGATGAGAGCACTGCAGCATGGGTCCCCGGGACCCCTGAGGGCGAGATGAGGGTGGTGGGAAATGTGCTTGACTGCAGGATGGGTGACAGGGACCACGCATGATGAGAGCACTGCAGCATGGGTCCCGGGACACCTGAGGACAAGATGAGGGTGGTGGGAAATGTGTTTGACTGCAGGATGGGTGACAGGGACCACGCAGGATGACATGAGCGTGATGGGAAATGTGCTCAACTGCAGGATGGGTGACAGGGACCTCTCATGATGAGAGCACTGCAGCATGGGTCCCCGGGACCCCTGAGGGCGAGATGAGGGTGGTGGGAAATGTGCTCAACTGCAGGATGGGTGACAGGGACCTCTCATGATGAGAGCACTGCAGCATGGGTCCCGGGACACCTGAGGACAAGATGAGGGTGGTGGGAAATGTGTTTGACTGCAGGATGGGTGACAGGGACCACGCAGGATGAGAGCACTGCAGCATGGGTCCCCGGGACCCCTGAGGGCGAGATGAGGGTGGTGGGAAATGTGCTTGACTGCAGGATGGGTGACAGGGACCACGCATGATGAGAGCACTGCAGCATGGGTCCCCGGGACCCCTGAGGGCGAGATGAGGGTGGTGGGAAATGTGCTTGACTGCAGGATGGGTGACAGGGACCACGCATGATGAGAGCACTGCAGCATGGGTCCCGGGACACCTGAGGACAAGATGAGGGTGGTGGGAAATGTGTTTGACTGCAGGATGGGTGACAGGGACCACGCAGGATGACATGAGCGTGATGGGAAATGTGCTCAACTGCAGGATGGGTGACAGGGACCTCTCATGATGAGAGCACTGCAGCATGGGTCCCCGGGACCCCTGAGGGCGAGATGAGGGTGGTGGGAAATGTGCTCAACTGCAGGATGGGTGACAGGGACCTCTCATGATGAGAGCACTGCAGCATGGGTCCCCGGGACCCCTGAGGGCGAGATGAGGGTGGTGGGAAATGTGCTTGACTGCAGGGTGGGTGACAGGGACCACGCAGGATGACATGAGCGTGATGGGAAAAGTGCTCGACTGCAGGATGGGTGACAGGGACCACGCAGGATGAGAGCACTGCAGCATGGGTCCCCGGGACCCCTGAGGGCGAGATGAGGGTGGTGGGAAATGTGCTTGACTGCAGGATGGGTGACAGGGACCACGCATGATGAGAGCACTGCAGCATGGGTCCCGGGACACCTGAGGACAAGATGAGGGTGATGGGAAATGTGCTCAACTGCAGGATGGGTGACAGGGACCACGCATGATGAGAGCACTGCAGCATGGGTCCCCGGGATCCCTGAGGGCGAGATGAGGGTGGTGGGAAATGTGCTTGACTGCAGGATGGGTGACAGGGACCACGCATGATGAGAGCACTGCAGCATGGGTCCCCGGGACCCCTGAGGGCGAGATGAGGGTGGTGGGAAATGTGTTTGACTGCAGGATGGGTGACAGGGACGACGCAGGATGACATGAGCGTGATGGGAAATGTGCTCGACTGCAGGATGGGTGACAGGGACCACGCATGATGAGAGCACTGCAGCATGGGTCCCCGGGACCCCTGAGGGCGAGATGAGGGTGGTGGGAAATGTGCTCAACTGCAGGATGGGTGACAGGGACCTCTCATGATGAGAGCACTGCAGCATGGGTCCCGGGACACCTGAGGACAAGATGAGGGTGGTGGGAAATGTGTTTGACTGCAGGATGGGTGACAGGGACCACGCAGGATGAGAGCACTGCAGCATGGGTCCCCGGGACCCCTGAGGGCGAGATGAGGGTGGTGGGAAATGTGCTTGACTGCAGGATGGGTGACAGGGACCACGCATGATGAGAGCACTGCAGCATGGGTCCCCGGGACCCCTGAGGGCGAGATGAGGGTGGTGGGAAATGTGCTTGACTGCAGGATGGGTGACAGGGACCACGCATGATGAGAGCACTGCAGCATGGGTCCCGGGACACCTGAGGACAAGATGAGGGTGGTGGGAAATGTGTTTGACTGCAGGATGGGTGACAGGGACCACGCAGGATGACATGAGCGTGATGGGAAATGTGCTCAACTGCAGGATGGGTGACAGGGACCTCTCATGATGAGAGCACTGCAGCATGGGTCCCCGGGACCCCTGAGGGCGAGATGAGGGTGGTGGGAAATGTGCTCAACTGCAGGATGGGTGACAGGGACCTCTCATGATGAGAGCACTGCAGCATGGGTCCCCGGGACCCCTGAGGGCGAGATGAGGGTGGTGGGAAATGTGCTTGACTGCAGGGTGGGTGACAGGGACCACGCAGGATGACATGAGCGTGATGGGAAAAGTGCTCGACTGCAGGATGGGTGACAGGGACCACGCAGGATGAGAGCACTGCAGCATGGGTCCCCGGGACCCCTGAGGGCGAGATGAGGGTGGTGGGAAATGTGCTTGACTGCAGGATGGGTGACAGGGACCACGCATGATGAGAGCACTGCAGCATGGGTCCCGGGACACCTGAGGACAAGATGAGGGTGATGGGAAATGTGCTCAACTGCAGGATGGGTGACAGGGACCACGCATGATGAGAGCACTGCAGCATGGGTCCCCGGGATCCCTGAGGGCGAGATGAGGGTGGTGGGAAATGTGCTTGACTGCAGGATGGGTGACAGGGACCACGCATGATGAGAGCACTGCAGCATGGGTCCCCGGGACCCCTGAGGGCGAGATGAGGGTGGTGGGAAATGTGTTTGACTGCAGGATGGGTGACAGGGACGACGCAGGATGACATGAGCGTGATGGGAAATGTGCTCGACTGCAGGATGGGTGACAGGGACCACGCATGATGAGAGCACTGCAGCATGGGTCCCCGGGACCCCTGAGGGCGAGATGAGGGTGGTGGGAAATGTGCTTGACTGCAGGATGGGTGACAGGGACCACGCATGATGAGAGCACTGCAGCATGGGTCCCGGGACACCTGAGGACAAGATGAGGGTGGTGGGAAATGTGTTTGACTGCAGGATGGGTGACAGGGACCACGCAGGATGAGAGCACTGCAGCATGGGTCCCCGGGACCCCTGAGGGCGAGATGAGGGTGGTGGGAAATGTGCTTGACTGCAGGATGGGTGACAGGGACCACGCATGATGAGAGCACTGCAGCATGGGTCCCGGGACACCTGAGGACAAGATGAGGGTGGTGGGAAATGTGTTTGACTGCAGGATGGGTGACAGGGACCACGCAGGATGACATGAGCGTGATGGGAAATGTGCTCAACTGCAGGATGGGTGACAGGGACCTCTCATGATGAGAGCACTGCAGCATGGGTCCCCGGGACCCCTGAGGGCGAGATGAGGGTGGTGGGAAATGTGCTCAACTGCAGGATGGGTGACAGGGACCTCTCATGATGAGAGCACTGCAGCATGGGTCCCGGGACACCTGAGGACAAGATGAGGGTGGTGGGAAATGTGTTTGACTGCAGGATGGGTGACAGGGACCACGCAGGATGAGAGCACTGCAGCATGGGTCCCCGGGACCCCTGAGGGCGAGATGAGGGTGGTGGGAAATGTGCTTGACTGCAGGATGGGTGACAGGGACCACGCATGATGAGAGCACTGCAGCATGGGTCCCCGGGACCCCTGAGGGCGAGATGAGGGTGGTGGGAAATGTGTTTGACTGCAGGATGGGTGACAGGGACCACGCAGGATGACATGAGCGTGATGGGAAATGTGCTCAACTGCAGGATGGGTGACAGGGACCTCTCATGATGAGAGCACTGCAGCATGGGTCCCCGGGACACCTGAGGACAAGATGAGGGTGGTGGGAAATGTGTTTGACTGCAGGATGGGTGACAGGGACCACGCAGGATGACATGAGCGTGATGGGAAATGTGCTCAACTGCAGGATGGGTGACAGGGACCTCTCATGATGAGAGCACTGCAGCATGGGTCCCCGGGACCCCTGAGGGCGAGATGAGGGTGGTGGGAAATGTGCTCAACTGCAGGATGGGTGACAGGGACCTCTCATGATGAGAGCACTGCAGCATGGGTCCCCGGGACCCCTGAGGGCGAGATGAGGGTGGTGGGAAATGTGCTTGACTGCAGGGTGGGTGACAGGGACCACGCAGGATGACATGAGCGTGATGGGAAAAGTGCTCGACTGCAGGATGGGTGACAGGGACCACGCAGGATGAGAGCACTGCAGCATGGGTCCCCGGGACCCCTGAGGGCGAGATGAGGGTGGTGGGAAATGTGCTTGACTGCAGGATGGGTGACAGGGACCACGCATGATGAGAGCACTGCAGCATGGGTCCCGGGACACCTGAGGACAAGATGAGGGTGATGGGAAATGTGCTCAACTGCAGGATGGGTGACAGGGACCACGCATGATGAGAGCACTGCAGCATGGGTCCCCGGGATCCCTGAGGGCGAGATGAGGGTGGTGGGAAATGTGCTTGACTGCAGGATGGGTGACAGGGACCACGCATGATGAGAGCACTGCAGCATGGGTCCCCGGGACCCCTGAGGGCGAGATGAGGGTGGTGGGAAATGTGTTTGACTGCAGGATGGGTGACAGGGACGACGCAGGATGACATGAGCGTGATGGGAAATGTGCTCGACTGCAGGATGGGTGACAGGGACCACGCATGATGAGAGCACTGCAGCATGGGTCCCCGGGACCCCTGAGGGCGAGATGAGGGTGGTGGGAAATGTGCTTGACTGCAGGATGGGTGACAGGGACCACGCATGATGAGAGCACTGCAGCATGGGTCCCGGGACACCTGAGGACAAGATGAGGGTGGTGGGAAATGTGTTTGACTGCAGGATGGGTGACAGGGACCACGCAGGATGAGAGCACTGCAGCATGGGTCCCCGGGACCCCTGAGGGCGAGATGAGGGTGGTGGGAAATGTGCTTGACTGCAGGATGGGTGACAGGGACCACGCATGATGAGAGCACTGCAGCATGGGTCCCGGGACACCTGAGGACAAGATGAGGGTGGTGGGAAATGTGTTTGACTGCAGGATGGGTGACAGGGACCACGCAGGATGACATGAGCGTGATGGGAAATGTGCTCAACTGCAGGATGGGTGACAGGGACCTCTCATGATGAGAGCACTGCAGCATGGGTCCCCGGGACCCCTGAGGGCGAGATGAGGGTGGTGGGAAATGTGCTCAACTGCAGGATGGGTGACAGGGACCTCTCATGATGAGAGCACTGCAGCATGGGTCCCGGGACACCTGAGGACAAGATGAGGGTGGTGGGAAATGTGTTTGACTGCAGGATGGGTGACAGGGACCACGCAGGATGAGAGCACTGCAGCATGGGTCCCCGGGACCCCTGAGGGCGAGATGAGGGTGGTGGGAAATGTGCTTGACTGCAGGATGGGTGACAGGGACCACGCATGATGAGAGCACTGCAGCATGGGTCCCCGGGACCCCTGAGGGCGAGATGAGGGTGGTGGGAAATGTGCTTGACTGCAGGATGGGTGACAGGGACCACGCATGATGAGAGCACTGCAGCATGGGTCCCGGGACACCTGAGGACAAGATGAGGGTGGTGGGAAATGTGTTTGACTGCAGGATGGGTGACAGGGACCACGCAGGATGACATGAGCGTGATGGGAAATGTGCTCAACTGCAGGATGGGTGACAGGGACCTCTCATGATGAGAGCACTGCAGCATGGGTCCCCGGGACCCCTGAGGGCGAGATGAGGGTGGTGGGAAATGTGCTCAACTGCAGGATGGGTGACAGGGACCTCTCATGATGAGAGCACTGCAGCATGGGTCCCCGGGACCCCTGAGGGCGAGATGAGGGTGGTGGGAAATGTGCTTGACTGCAGGGTGGGTGACAGGGACCACGCAGGATGACATGAGCGTGATGGGAAAAGTGCTCGACTGCAGGATGGGTGACAGGGACCACGCAGGATGAGAGCACTGCAGCATGGGTCCCCGGGACCCCTGAGGGCGAGATGAGGGTGGTGGGAAATGTGCTTGACTGCAGGATGGGTGACAGGGACCACGCATGATGAGAGCACTGCAGCATGGGTCCCGGGACACCTGAGGACAAGATGAGGGTGATGGGAAATGTGCTCAACTGCAGGATGGGTGACAGGGACCACGCATGATGAGAGCACTGCAGCATGGGTCCCCGGGATCCCTGAGGGCGAGATGAGGGTGGTGGGAAATGTGCTTGACTGCAGGATGGGTGACAGGGACCACGCATGATGAGAGCACTGCAGCATGGGTCCCCGGGACCCCTGAGGGCGAGATGAGGGTGGTGGGAAATGTGTTTGACTGCAGGATGGGTGACAGGGACGACGCAGGATGACATGAGCGTGATGGGAAATGTGCTCGACTGCAGGATGGGTGACAGGGACCACGCATGATGAGAGCACTGCAGCATGGGTCCCCGGGACCCCTGAGGGCGAGATGAGGGTGGTGGGAAATGTGCTCAACTGCAGGATGGGTGACAGGGACCTCTCATGATGAGAGCACTGCAGCATGGGTCCCGGGACACCTGAGGACAAGATGAGGGTGGTGGGAAATGTGTTTGACTGCAGGATGGGTGACAGGGACCACGCAGGATGAGAGCACTGCAGCATGGGTCCCCGGGACCCCTGAGGGCGAGATGAGGGTGGTGGGAAATGTGCTTGACTGCAGGATGGGTGACAGGGACCACGCATGATGAGAGCACTGCAGCATGGGTCCCCGGGACCCCTGAGGGCGAGATGAGGGTGGTGGGAAATGTGCTTGACTGCAGGATGGGTGACAGGGACCACGCATGATGAGAGCACTGCAGCATGGGTCCCGGGACACCTGAGGACAAGATGAGGGTGGTGGGAAATGTGTTTGACTGCAGGATGGGTGACAGGGACCACGCAGGATGACATGAGCGTGATGGGAAATGTGCTCAACTGCAGGATGGGTGACAGGGACCTCTCATGATGAGAGCACTGCAGCATGGGTCCCCGGGACCCCTGAGGGCGAGATGAGGGTGGTGGGAAATGTGCTCAACTGCAGGATGGGTGACAGGGACCTCTCATGATGAGAGCACTGCAGCATGGGTCCCCGGGACCCCTGAGGGCGAGATGAGGGTGGTGGGAAATGTGCTTGACTGCAGGGTGGGTGACAGGGACCACGCAGGATGACATGAGCGTGATGGGAAAAGTGCTCGACTGCAGGATGGGTGACAGGGACCACGCAGGATGAGAGCACTGCAGCATGGGTCCCCGGGACCCCTGAGGGCGAGATGAGGGTGGTGGGAAATGTGCTTGACTGCAGGATGGGTGACAGGGACCACGCATGATGAGAGCACTGCAGCATGGGTCCCGGGACACCTGAGGACAAGATGAGGGTGATGGGAAATGTGCTCAACTGCAGGATGGGTGACAGGGACCACGCATGATGAGAGCACTGCAGCATGGGTCCCCGGGATCCCTGAGGGCGAGATGAGGGTGGTGGGAAATGTGCTTGACTGCAGGATGGGTGACAGGGACCACGCATGATGAGAGCACTGCAGCATGGGTCCCCGGGACCCCTGAGGGCGAGATGAGGGTGGTGGGAAATGTGTTTGACTGCAGGATGGGTGACAGGGACGACGCAGGATGACATGAGCGTGATGGGAAATGTGCTCGACTGCAGGATGGGTGACAGGGACCACGCATGATGAGAGCACTGCAGCATGGGTCCCCGGGACCCCTGAGGGCGAGATGAGGGTGGTGGGAAATGTGCTTGACTGCAGGATGGGTGACAGGGACCACGCATGATGAGAGCACTGCAGCATGGGTCCCCGGGACCCCTGAGGGCGAGATGAGGGTGGTGGGAAATGTGTTTGACTGCAGGATGGGTGACAGGGACCACGCAGGATGACATGAGCGTGATGGGAAATGTGCTCGACTGCAGGATGGGTGACAGGAACCTCGCATGATGAGAGCACTGCAGCATGGGTCCCCGGGACCCCTGAGGGCGAGATGAGGGTGGTGGGAAATGTGCTTGACTGCAGGATGGGTGACAGGGACCACGCATGATGAGAGCACTGCAGCATGGGTCCCGGGACACCTGAGGACAAGATGAGGGTGGTGGGAAATGTGTTTGACTGCAGGATGGGTGACAGGGACCACGCAGGATGAGAGCACTGCAGCATGGGTCCCCGGGACCCCTGAGGGCGAGATGAGGGTGGTGGGAAATGTGCTTGACTGCAGGATGGGTGACAGGGACCACGCATGATGAGAGCACTGCAGCATGGGTCCCGGGACACCTGAGGACAAGATGAGGGTGGTGGGAAATGTGTTTGACTGCAGGATGGGTGACAGGGACCACGCAGGATGACATGAGCGTGATGGGAAATGTGCTCAACTGCAGGATGGGTGACAGGGACCTCTCATGATGAGAGCACTGCAGCATGGGTCCCCGGGACCCCTGAGGGCGAGATGAGGGTGGTGGGAAATGTGCTTGACTGCAGGATGGGTGACAGGGACCACGCATGATGAGAGCACTGCAGCATGGGTCCCGGGACACCTGAGGACAAGATGAGGGTGGTGGGAAATGTGTTTGACTGCAGGATGGGTGACAGGGACCACGCAGGATGAGAGCACTGCAGCATGGGTCCCCGGGACCCCTGAGGGCGAGATGAGGGTGGTGGGAAATGTGCTTGACTGCAGGATGGGTGACAGGGACCACGCAGGATGAGAGCACTGCAGCATGGGTCCCGGGACACCTGAGGACAAGATGAGGGTGGTGGGAAATGTGTTTGACTGCAGGATGGGTGACAGGGACCACGCAGGATGACATGAGCGTGATGGGAAATGTGCTCAACTGCAGGATGGGTGACAGGGACCTCTCATGATGAGAGCACTGCAGCATGGGTCCCCGGGACCCCTGAGGGCGAGATGAGGGTGGTGGGAAATGTGCTTGACTGCAGGATGGGTGACAGGGACCACGCATGATGAGAGCACTGCAGCATGGGTCCCGGGACACCTGAGGACAAGATGAGGGTGGTGGGAAATGTGTTTGACTGCAGGATGGGTGACAGGGACCACGCAGGATGACATGAGCGTGATGGGAAATGTGCTCGACTGCAGGATGGGTGACAGGGACCACGCATGATGAGAGCACTGCAGCATGGGTCCCCGGGACCTCTGAGGGCGAGATGAGGGTGGTGGGAAATGTGCTTGACTGCAGGATGGGTGACAGGGACCACGCAGGATGACATGAGCGTGATGGGAAATGTGCTCGACTGCAGGATGGGTGACAGGGATCACGCATGATGAGAGCACTGCAGCATGGGTCCCCGGGACCCCTGAGGGCGAGATGAGGGTGGTGGGAAATTTGCTCGACTGCAGGATGGGTGACAGGGACCACGCAGGATGACATGAGCGTGATGGGAAATGTGCTCGACTGCAGGATGGGTGACAGGGACCACGCATGATGAAAGCACTGCAGCATGGGTCCCCGGGACCCCTGAGGGCGAGATGAGGGTGGTGGGAAATGTGCTTGACTGCAGGATGGGTGACAGGGACCACGCATGATGAGAGCACTGCAGCATGGGTCCCCGGGACCCCTGAGGGCGAGATGAGGGTGGTGGGAAATTTGCTCGACTGCAGGATGGGTGACAGGGACCACGCAGGATGACATGAGCGTGATGGGAAATGTGCTCGACTGCAGGATGGGTGACAGGGACCACGCATGATGAGAGCACTGCAGCATGGGTCCCCGGGACCCCTGAGGGCGAGATGAGGGTGGTGGGAAATGTGCTTGACTGCAGGATGGGTGACAGGGACCACGCATGATGAGAGCACTGCAGCATGGGTCCCGGGACACCTGAGGACAAGATGAGGGTGGTGGGAAATGTGTTTGACTGCAGGATGGGTGACAGGGACCACGCAGGATGACATGAGCGTGATGGGAAATGTGCTCGACTGCAGGATGGGTGACAGGAACCACGCATGATGAGAGCACTGCAGCATGGGTCCCCGGGACCCCTGAGGGCGAGATGAGGGTGGTGGGAAATGTGCTTGACTGCAGGATGGGTGACAGGGACCACGCAGGATGACATGAGCGTGATGGGAAAAGTGCTCGACTGCAGGATGGGTGACAGGGACCACGCATGATGAGAGCACTGCAGCATGGGTCCCCGGGACCCCTGAGGGCGAGATGAGGGTGGTGGGAAATTTGCTCGACTGCAGGATGGGTGACAGGGACCACGCATGATGAGAGCACTGCAGCATGGGTCCCCGGGACCCCTGAGGGCGAGATGAGGGTGGTGGGAAATGTGCTTGACTGCAGGATGGGTGACAGGGACCATGCAGGATGACATGAGCGTGATGGGAAATGTGCTCGACTGCAGGATGGGTGACAGGGACCACGCATGATGAGAGCACTGCAGCATGGGTCCCCGGGATCCCTGAGGGCAAGATGAGGGTGGTGGGAAATGTGCTTGACTGCAGGATGGGTGACAGGGACCACGCATGATGAGAGCACTGCAGCATGGGTCCCGGGACACCTGAGGACAAGATGAGGGTGGTGGGAAATGTGTTTGACTGCAGGATGGGTGACAGGGACCACGCAGGATGACATGAGCGTGATGGGAAATGTGCTCGACTGCAGGATGGGTGACAGGGACCACGCATGATGAGAGCACTGCAGCATGGGTCCCCGGGACCCCTGAGGGCGAGATGAGGGTGGTGGGAAATGTGTTTGACTGCAGGATGGGTGACAGGGACCACGCAGGATGAGAGCACTGCAGCATGGGTCCCCGGGACCCCTGAGGGCGAGATGAGGGTGGTGGGAAATGTGCTTGACTGCAGGATGGGTGACAGGGACCACGCATGATGAGAGCACTGCAGCATGGGTCCCGGGACACCTGAGGACAAGATGAGGGTGGTGGGAAATGTGTTTGACTGCAGGATGGGTGACAGGGACCACGCAGGATGAGAGCACTGCAGCATTGGTCCCCGGGACCACTGAGGGCGAGATGAGGGTGGTGGGAAATGTGCTCGACTGCAGGATGAGTGACAGTGACCCCTGTGGATGAGAGCACTGCAGCATGGGTTTCGGGATCCCTGAGGACGAGATGACGGTGTTGGGAAATGTGCTCGACTGCAGGATGGGTGACAGGGACCCCTGTGGATGAGAGCACTGCAGCATGGGTCCCGGGACACCTGAGGACAAGATGAGGGTGGTGGGAAATGTACTCGACTGTAGGATGTGTGACACGGACCCCTGAGGATCAGACCACTGCAGCATGGTTCCCCAGGACCCCTGAAGTTGAGATCAGGATGCTGGGAAATGTGTTTGACTGCAGGACTGGTGTCTGGGACCACGCAGGATTACATGAGGGTGGTGGGAAATGTGCTCGACTGCAGGATGGGTGACAGGGACCCCTGTGGATGATAGCACTGCAGTATGGGTCCCGGGACCCCTGAGGATGAGATGAAGGTGGTGGGAAATTTGCTCGACTGCAGGATGGGTGACAGGGACCCCTGTAGATTAGAGCATTGCAGCATGGGTCCCCGGGACCCCTGAGGACGAGATGAGGGTGGTGGAAAAAGTGTTTGAAAGCGGGATGGGTGTGTGGGACCACGTAGGATGACCTGCACCAAGGGTCTATGAAACCATGCGCATCAGTGCAAAAAGGCTCTGTGGGACACTGAGGTTGAGTGCACCAAAGGTCTGTGAGACCCTGAGGACAAGTGCAACGTTTTTCTAAGTGTTGGATTTTTTCTAAGTGTCGGACCCTGAGGAAAACAGCACCAAAGGTCTATCGGACCCTGTGGTATGCCTCTCAAAAGGTCTATGAGACCCTGAGGTAAACTGCTCAAAAGGTCTATAAGACCTTGAGGATCAGTGCACCATGAGTCTATGGAACCCTGAGGAAAACAGCACCAAAGGTCTATGGGACCGTGAGGTTGAGTGAACCAAAGGTCTATGAGACCCTGAGGACGAGTGCAACATGGATCTATGGGACTCTGAGGAAAACAGCATCAAAGTTCTATGGGACCCGGTGGTAAACTGCTCCAAAAGTCTGAGACCCTGAGGACGAGTGCACCTTGAGTCTATAGGACCCTGTGGTAAACTGCTGGTAAGTGGGTGAATGACATTGATTGCACAAATGATCTCTGGAACCAACTCTGGGACCCTGCGGAAAACAGCACCAAAGGTCTATGGGACCCTGAGGTTGAGTGAACCAAAGGTCTATGAGACCCTGAGGACGAGTGCAACATGGATCTATGGGACCCTGAGGAAAACAGCACCAAAGGTCTGAGACCCTGAGGACGAGTGCACCTTGAGTCTATAGGACCCTGTGGTAAACTGCTGGTAAGTGGGTGAATGACATTGATTGCACAAATGATCTCTGGAACCAACTCTGGGACCCTGCGGAAAACAGCACCAAAGGTCTATGGGACCCTGTGGTAAACTCCTCCAAAGGTCTATGAGACCCTGAGGACAAGTGCAAAATGTTTCTATGGGACCCTGAAGAAACCTGCACCAAGGGTCTATGAGACCATGCACATCAGTGCAACAAGGGTCTGTGGGACCCTGAGGTTGAGTGAACCAAAGGTCTATGAGACCCTGAGGACAATTGCAACATGGATCTATGGGACCCTGAGGAAAACAGCACCAAAGGTCTATGGGACCGTGAGGTTGAGTAAACCAAAGGTCTATGAGACCCTGAGGACAAGTGCAACATGGATCTATGGGACCCTGAGGAAAACAGAACCAAAGGTCTATGGGACCCGGTGGTAAACTGCACCAAAGGTCTGAGACCCTGAGGACGAGTGCACCTTGAGTCTATAGGACCCTGTGGTAAACTGCTGGTAAGTGGGAGAATGACATTGATTGCACAAATGATCTCTGGAACCAACTCTGGGACCCTGAGGAAAACAGCAACAAAGGTCTATGGGACCCGGTGGTAAACTGCTCCAAAAGTCTGAGACCATGAGGACTAGTGCACCTTGAGTCTATAGGACCCTGTGGTAAACTGCTGGTAAGTGGGTGAATGACATTGATTGCACAAATGATCTCTGGAACCAACTCTGGGACCCTGAGGAAAAAATCAACAAAGGTCTATGGGACCCTGAGGTTGAGTGAACCAAAGGTCTATGAGACCCTGAGGACGAGTGCAACATGGATCTATGGGACCCTGAGGAAACAGCACCAAAGGTCTGAGACCCTGAGGACGAATGCACCTTGAGTCTATAGGACCCTGTGGTAAACTGCTGGCAAGTGGGTGAATGACATTGATTGCACAAATGATCTCTGGAACCAACTCTGGGACCCTGCGGAAAACAGCACCAAAGGTCTATGGGACCCTGTGGTAAACTCCTCCTAAGGTCTATGAGACCCTGAGGACAAGTGCAAAATGTTTCTATGGGACCCTGAAGAAACCTGCACCAAGGGTCTATGAGACCATGCACATCAGTGCAACAAGGGTCTGTGGGACCGTGAGGTTGAGTGAACCAAAGGTCTATGAGACCCTGAGGACAAGTGCAACATGGATCTATGGGACCCTGAGGAAAACAGCACCAAAGGTCAATGGGACCCTGAGGTTGAGTGAACCAAAGGTCTATGAGACCCTGAGGACGAGTGCAACATGGATCTATGGGACCCTGAGGAATACAGCACCAAAGGTCTATGGGACCGGGTGGTAAACTGCTCCAAAGGTCTGAGACCCTGAGGACGAGTGCACCTTGAGTCTATAGGACCCTGTGGTAAACTGCTGGTAAGTGGGTGAATGACAATGATTGCACAAATGATCTCTGGAACCAACTCTGGGACCCTGAGGAAAACAGCACCAAAGGTCTATGGGACCCAGTGGTAAACTGCTCCAAAGGTCTTTGAGACCCTGAGGACAAGTGCAACATGGGTCTATGGGACCCTGAGGATGAGTGCACCATGAGTCCATGGGACCCTGTGGTAAACTCATCCAAAGGTCTATGAGACCCTGAGGACAAGTGCAAAATGTTTCTATGGGACCCTGAAGAAACCTGCACCAAGGGTCTATGAGACCATGCACATCAGTGCAACAAGGGTCTGTGGGACCCTGAGGTTGAGTGAACCAAAGGTCTATGAGACCCTGAGGACAAGTGCAACATGGATCTATGGGACCCTGAGAAAAACAGCACCAAAGGTCTATGGGACCCTGAGGTTGAGTGAACCAAAGGTCTATGAGACCTTGAGGACGAGTGCAACATGGATCTATGGGACCCTGAGGAATACAGCACCAAAGGTCTATGGGACCGGGTGGTAAACTGCTCCAAAGGTCTGAGACCCTGAGGACGAGTTCACCTTGAGTCTATAGGACCCTGTGGTAAACTGCTGGTAAGTGGGTGAATGACATTGATTGCACAAATGATCTCTGGAACCAACTTTGGGACTCTGAGGTTGAGGAGCCGTTGATGAAGGAATGCGAATGATTTTGTGTGTTCCAACAGTAAAGACAACTAGGATGATTGCACCAAGCGTCTATGGGAACCTGAAGAGGAGTCCAGCAAGGATCTCTGAGACCCTGAGAACGAATGCCGCAAGGGTTGTGACCCACAGGAGGACTGCAGCAAGGGTATCTGTGAGCCTGAGGTTTAGGAGGCGGTGAGGTAAGTGGGCAAATAACAAGTGCATCATGGGTCTCTGGTACCCTGAGGATTATGGTAAATGCAGGGATAACTAAGGTGTTTTGATATAGGCTTCATTATTTAGCTTTATTATCTCCACTTATGGTTTCCATTGGTTAATTTTGAGCCCTGCATGCCAAGCTACGGTGAGGACCAGCTGTGTGGTTTTAGTATGTGATGTTTGTGTTTTGCAGACCCTTCGCTTGAATACATATTAGATCTGAAGCTACTTCCTCAATGGAATTCATGACAATTCTTGTCTGGCGGGACCGTCCATCACATCCAGTGGGACCATCGCTAACATCAGCCTGACTATGTGCGTATAAATTACAAACAAATTACTTCACTTTTGCAAAATATAGCTGGAGCACATGTGCCTACTGTCTTTGTATTTCAGTATTTCATGTATTTTTAACTTTTTCATGTACAATATCTATATGCAAGCACCGGAGTACTTGACACTAGTCACTCATCTCCATAGTAAACACAGGTTGTAAAATAAATGACACATGTCCATGACTAGCCTACACCTTTAATCATTCATAATCAAATACATAACACATTACGGCAAACAAAACAGAGTGCTCGACACAAGGTCATGGCAATTTAAATGTTGAAATCAAGGTACCTATTGAAGTATGACACAAGCAAGCTATTGACATACAGGAGAAAGCTATAATCATTTGAGTGTGTTATGGCTAGCAATAACAGCAGGCTCCTGATGACACCAAGAAAACTGGTCTGTGAGGGATCTGATGCTCAGGTTCCTCGTGAGCTCCTGTGGACTCCACAGCTGGTGAAATACCATGGACTAGGGAACCAAATGGTGTGCTGGCACAGTTTGGGTAAAGGACTGACAGCCTCACGCAGCCTGTAGGAGAAGCTGATGGTCTTGCATAGCCTGTGGGAGAGGCTGGTGACTCCCCATTGGGTGTGACCATAACTGCTGAACTCTCAGGTGTTGTGGAAACTGCAGACTGGCTAGCTGTCTGTACTCCGGTTCATGCTCATGTTCGTAAAAGCACTCAGGCCTCAAACTGCAGATACGTGACCCATACATGGTATAATTGCCATTACATTCCTATGTCTTAAAATCAACTTCTGCTCTGTTGGACGCATATCCCCTGTCGTCCGATGCACAGCTCTTGAGAGTGTATTTAGACAATCACTGACAATTCCAAAACATTTAACACGACTTAGGAAATATGCCCTCAATATTCCTCTTCACTCTCAACTGTAGAATTGTAACCACAGCGAACCCCACTCCTGGAACTATCTGGGCCTTTGGACGTCTTGGTTCTTTGGACTGTGTACCTGTTATTGCATCGCTCAGATGCTTGTCGCTCACGCTCTAGATCTTGAGGTAGCTGCTGAGGCCGACGAAGAGACTTGTTGTCTTGGGCCCCTGGGGTGTACCTGTGGGGCATAGGTGGAGCTGAAGAGTAGTTGGTACACACTTTAGTCTCAAGCCAGCATGCGGGTATGTCCACTAAAGGAGCTGTGTGCATCTTGGCTTCCCAATGAGACATGCGGGTCCAGCGGTTTTGTGTCACAGGCCACGCAGAACTCATGCAGTAACGAAACAAAAGATATATATAGTATCTGGAGAGTTTGCGACTGTCCACGATTATCAGCTCAGGGATTTGGGCTCCGCGATACGCCGTGCTACCACACTCCATTCCATGGAGAGACTCTAGGTCCAGTTTGGGTATGTACAGTGTATCAGCTCTCTGCCACATATCTCTCAAGTGCTTCAAGGTAGTCTGTAGAGAGTTTTCACATTTCAACGTGTCTTGCAGCAAACCCGTGGCTGGCGCACCTGCCACAATTAGGCACTCGAAGAGTAACAACGAGGCGTGTTCAGAGAACACGATTTCTCTGCGAGAAAGTGACCCGGTCATCCCGTATTATTTACAAGTCCAGGTACGATCGCAGAGCATATGGGTGTTGATGATCTTGTGGAAATGGTCAGCGTCAGGGTTCCAAGCAACGCAGAAAAACTGATACATCTGGTGGAGCGGTACAATCTGTACTATGTTAAGACTTTGCGTTACAATGACTTGCATGGCGTGCTGGACTGGCTCGGGGTACGGTGTGGCAATTCCGAATTCAGCCAACACAAAGACACAGTTACAGTGCTCAATAGGCTTCTCCCATCACTCCTCGATGTGGCGGTGGTGAGTATAGACACAGAGCCACAGATCGAGGGCAAGAGGCGTGTGATTGTATACATAAAAGGGGACCATGGCCAAACGCGGTATGACTCGTTAGTACTGTTCCTAGTGGTGAACTTTGATGGAGCCCCATACAATCTGGATACCAGCATTATCTTCACACATATGCGTGCATTGCTCACCAAATGCAGGACCCCCCTGTTCCCAGAGTTTGCCAAGTGTCGCCATGGTAATCTGTCAACTGTGGTGGCAGTCCGTCAGGAGCACTTCCCGGTAATAGACGGATTCATGGCCCTTAGCCACGATACGACTAAGCCCAAGATGCCCAAGGTAACCGTAGACAGATTTGGGCGACAATACAAGCCTCTAAGGTCTAACAAAGAAGCCAGTCCATGGAGCCTCTACGCAGACATATCCAGGGACCTCGGATGTGCAATAGACATAGAAACACTGATAACCACAAAGGACACGGTTCTGGGTCGAGGAGGCTTCGGGGTGACAGTTCTGCTCAACCAGAATCTGGTTGCAAAGGTCAACCTGTTTCCAGATATGGTGAACTGGAGCAGGCCTGTGATAGACTCTGAATTCAATTGCTATGCACACATTGCCTCACAAGTGGAAGAGGTCATGATGGGTGTTTCTATGAAACACGCCAACATCTTGCGTACATTCGGGGGCCTTTGGTGTGAGATCCCCGGATACCAGCTGGGCGGTAGAGCCGTGCTCATTATGGAACGAGCCCTATGCTCACTGCATGAGTTTATGTGGAAAATTGACAACGTCTCGATAGTACCCATGGTCGAACTGGACACCCTGCAAGGACTGAATTATTTGCGATCGAGAGCCATCCAGCACAGAGACATTACACACAGGAACATTTTGGTATGTCACCAGAAAGATAGAACGCCCATACCGTTAGCTTTCAAGATCAGCGACTTTGGAACCGCGTGCAACTTTTCCACCCCGGATCAGCCACGAGGCAACCGCTGTAACATGGCACCAGAGGTGTTGTGGACTTTGAACGCAGCCACAGGGAGCGATGTGTTCAGCTGGTACTGTGTTATGTGGGAGATGTACAATGGCTCACCATTGATAGCGTACAAGAATGGGAATGATATAGGGTTTTGTGGAAAGACATACGCTGAGAACCTATCCAAATTGGTTGGGGTGTACAATCCTGACAACATTCTGTCGTTAGAACACGGCTACATGAAAGCAATAGACGCTCGTGTCCTTCACGCGAAATACAAAGATTTGAGACCTAGCGTTGAGCAGATACAGGCAACCCTGACGCACATGGCCCTGAACACTAATGACAAGTCATTTATCCAGATAGGAGCGCTCTGCATTACACTCTTCCCTCAGGAGAGACAGTCTCCTTCCGAACTGCTGAAACTTGAACGATACAAGTGTTTGAGTAGAGACATAAGTGAGGCAAATGTGCCACACAGAGTGCTGCCGCTGTCCATTCACGCAGGCGAGTACAGATTGACCGATATCATAGTCAGTGACGATTGTGCCCCTGAGGGACTCGCTAAACTGATGACCGATGCAGCCGCAGCGGCGCGTCCGCCGACAAGAATCACGTCCAAAGTCAAAGAGTTCTACGGAATAGACCTTTTGCGGCTGGCCCCTGGTCGAATACAGCCTTACCAGTGGTACTCAAACAAGGTCAAAGGACTCGCTGATGTGTACCGGATCAATAACAAACACAAAGCAGGAAACACAGAGATTCAGATCGGGGCCAGTCACTTGAAAGTGGAGTCTGTGGATCCGGGAGAGGGTACTTCAATCGCTGGCCCCGGTCGACGACAGTGTCTTAAACCAGCCGGGACCCAGATGCAGACACTCAACCCAGGAGCGGAACTGTTACCCAATCGAGCAAGGGAAAGTACCTGTGATTGTAGCAACGAGCCCGCACAAAGGCAGAGCTATGATGTGCTGACAGTGGAGAAGGCACCGGGGCCACACAGCGAATCGATTGCAGAGTCAGAGCTTCAGGGTACGGTGATTCTACGAACAAAACAGATACCGGGGGAGATAGCCACACAAATGGTCATTCTCAAGAGTCACAATGAGAAAGAGATGAAACGTTTCAAGGACAACGTAATCCTCCTGTCACAAAGCATGACCGAAATGTGTCCTCTCATGTTTGCTGGTCCCCGGAACGGATTGTCTAAGTGCTCTAGGAGCAACGGTGTGTTCATCTTCCAGTATGCCCAGTTTTTCGAAGGGTGCGAGCAGATGTCTACATTGGACACCTCAGACACACCTAACTCGGCTCACGGATTACTGCTGCAGGTTTTTCTAACGCTCAAAGCTGCTTTGGAGAGGAAGCTGTTACCCACGCACATGACCGAGTGTAACTTCATTCTAATCAGCAAAGGAGCTGTGATGATTGACGTTGTCTCGTACCTCAGCAGGTACTTCAACAAGCCCCGGTCCACCATGTTCGGTGAATATTGCAAGAGCTTGCTCAGGCTTTGTGTTATCATGGTGAAAAAACACTTACCTCATTCAGAACTGTGCAAACAGCTCCAGGATATTGACCCCAAGACACCTGCATTGTGTATACTGACCACGGCAATTGAACACTTGAGAATCTTCTGTCCCAGTGAAAGAGCCACGCCGAGCATATCGACCCTAGATGGTAACTTTTTCACATTCAAAGATTACACATTGGATATACCCAACTGGCTGACAGCCGTGGGTGAGAAGGAAGCTGCTCACGATAGAAGTTGCACTACAGTGCTGGTGTACGGACATCCGAGAGCAGGCAAACGAGACCTGACAGCAGAGGGTTTAGGCGCTACCAATCTGAAGACACTGGTTAGGGATATAGTACTGAGGATGAAAGTGAAGCTATTCGGACTAGCGAGGCTCAAAGTGACAACACTGGATTGCACGCAGGGTTTCACTAAGGTGACTCTCAAGAATTCAGCACTCTGTAAGATACCTTGTGTAGACCAACTTGACCATTCAAGGTTACTTCATGACAACAACGGAAACTGTTTCACACATGATGCTATTTTGCCCCAGTCCAAGTGGGCCCCTGTCATAATGTTCACAAAGTGTAGGCAAGATGGACCTACTCCAGAGTTCACTGCTGAATATTACAGCGTAAAGATCCTAATGGTTCTACTGGGGCCTGAGGGCACTGTGGAATCGCTTAAAGCATTGTTCCAGAGCATGTCAAGTTTCAGCGTGACACACTACTAAGAGCACAAACCCTCTCACTGTCCACAGTCACATAAGTGTGACTTGATTAATCATGGAACACAATGCAGCATCAACAGGGTTGAACGGAGGATGTCACAGTGATATATGAAGCAGTGTCTTTATACAGTGGGGTAACTTACATGCTTATGTAGAGAAGGGAGTCAGCTGCAATTTGAACCTCTTTGTTTTCTTTTTGTTGTTTTGTTGTTCGTCTTTCAATATATAATAAATGTAAAATACCCCTCAGTACATGTGTGCTCATTATTTGCATCAGGTAATACAACTTATGATTATGAGTATAAGAAGTATTTGTGCACATGAAATAATACTCACTGACACGCATACACTCAAAGACTGTGACTCACTTTAATATGTTTATTACAGCATGATCAATACTCGCAGAACACAATAGATTTCAACTCATTTAATCATTTTACAGAACATGAATAGCATGCAGCAAAGTATACTTAAACAGAA
This sequence comes from Gymnocephalus cernua, assembly GCA_023631565.1. Taxonomy (NCBI): domain Eukaryota; kingdom Metazoa; phylum Chordata; class Actinopteri; order Perciformes; family Percidae; genus Gymnocephalus; species Gymnocephalus cernua. The sequence continues at coordinate 1,304,479 of JALJEH010000025.1, read as the reverse complement.
GAAACACATACATAGTAGATTACACGTTCATAGGCCTTCAAACAATCATTTCCTAACAAAATATCTGTCCAGAGTGTTAGGCATGACCTTGGGTCCCGGACTTGAATATTTAGATGACAATACTACAGCTGAAGAGGGTTCCTCCAACTGAGATGTGCACACAGCATTTGCCAGACGCTCCAAATATCGTATCATAGAAGCACTGCTGGGTCCTGGTGGAGCTCTTGGCATTTTTACCACATGATGGGAAGACATGATTGAAAATGTCACTACATGTGGACTCTGACACAATTGTTATAGTCAGAGTCTGTACTGGTCTCGCCACACCCTGTCTTGTCAGGTTTGGTGTCCATACGGTTGTGCCCAAGATCTGAATCCTCGTCCTCTGATGGATTGGTGTCCGGATGGTTTGAGTGATCCTCGTCCTCCGATGTACTCTTGTCTGTATGGTCCGAGAGATCCTCGTCCTCTGATGTACTCTCATTCGTACGGTTTGAGTTATCCTCACTCTCTATCCGTTCCTCTTCAGGGTCACAGAGGTCCTCGTGATCAGATTCTAAGGTGTCACTAGGCCACGAGGCTTGCTTGGTCAAATAAGCAAACTCTGTTGCCTCTCCATGTAACCTTGGCACCTGTGACTGTGTATCATCAGGGCTCTGACGTGAAGCTGTAGACACAGGGTAGTTATGGAGTGACTCCTGTGGCCTGTTTTGCTCTATTGTTTCACATTTTTGTCTGGTTGAATTGTGAGGCCTGGCCTTTTGGGTCTTACTGTGCGACCTTCTCTCTTCTTGTCTGGCCTGGGTAACTGGAGACGGATGGCATTTTATATCGACATTGATCCCTCCCCAATGCGACTCTGGGTCATATGTTTCTAGGTCTGAAAGCTTATTTTTGTAGAGCGGGGAATCTTGTTTCTTGGCGTGGGTGTTCTTATTCAATTTTACTGCTTTACACCTCTTAGACCCCTCCTGTCTATTTCTAGTCTCCTCTTTTCTTTTAGGACGTGGGACAGAGGTTTTGTTTTCAGCCCTGATCAGTTTCTCCTTTACACGTCTCTCCGTCACACATTTGGGGCGCTTCACAGTGGGTTTGATCAACTCCTCATCTGACGAGGATGACAGTGTGCGCTTATATGCACCAGTGTCCGCTTCGGTGTCACCAATACCACCGGGTTGGCGATAATAGTCTTCTTCGGACTCTGAATGAGAGACACGCTTATGCCTTCGAACAGCCCTCCTCCTTTGATGCTGTGCACAGAACGCCTTTTCGTCCGCCTCCTCATCACTGCTACCATCCTCATTACTGCTGTCCTCATCTATAGGTCTGTTGTCTATGAATTTGTCATTGGGATCGTATTCGTCAGGACTCTCAATGTTATCCCTATGCATTGTTGCGTCCAAGTCCTCGCCCCATATTTCATATTCAGACTCTGTATCGCACTCTTCCTCGTCACCACTCACTTCTACAGCCTCGCACAGCACATGGTCCTGGTACCTTGTGTACTGGTTGTGGATTTGTGACCCGTGAGCCTCAGCCTTCTTGTTGACCTTGATCCTGAATGGCTTAGAGGTTGAGTCCTCACTGGTTCCCTCATCCTCCTCCTCCTCACTGGCAGCGTCAACAATCTCAGAGTCTTGCTCTTCATAGTTCTGCATAGACTTACAAGTGGATTGCTTATTCCTCTCATAGGTGCGGTCTTGCTTGAGAGCTGTCGTGTGATGTAAATTTTTATCCTGTCCACATCTTTTGCCACGGAAACCGCCAGGGTTTGTCTTGATGTAATGCGTAGTCTGGGCCGAAAGCCCCATGGATTGACTTGGGGCCCCATGGAAGGACGTCAGTATGTTGCATTTCCAGTTCTCTGTGGACGTAGAGGCTAAGCAATCCACGAGAGCTTTACTGAGTCTATCCTGCAAGCTATGGCTTTTGAGCACATGGACCACAGGGCGATTGTTAATGACCCACTCCTTAAGGATGACACTGTGTCTACTGTGCAGGAGAGTGTTGTCTAATGCAAGGAGCGTGCAAACAGCTTCTCTCCTCAGATGTTCACCATTCAGCCATGGTTCACTCATCAGTAGTGTTGACATGTTCTTTATCCACGTCCAAATGGGAACAGCTTCCGGTATGGCTATAGAGTACAGACTGCTCTGCACGCTGATCTTGACCTTGTTGAGCTTCTTGCCCTTGGTTACATGGTTAGAAGGCCCGTCTGTGTCAACCACTTCTTCGGCGTGCTCTCCTCTTAACTTGAGCCCTTTCTTCACTCTTTTGTACTTGGTGCGGAGTTTTATAAAGAGCACCTTAGCTTTGGAATACAGCTGCGTCAAAGTTTTGTCTTTGTGCACATGAGGTTTGATCAAGCTGTGCCACATTTTCTGGGCTTTGGCAGCGTTGTCCATGGCACAATCTTTGTACAACGCGTTGCACGCTGACACCATCTTGACATCACCCGGGTATCTAATTTGACCATAACTGGAGGCGATGTGGCTCAACTCGGTCCAGTCCATTGCCATCTGCGCTTCGATCATATTGTAATGCTTCTTCTTTACTGCAGTGGCAATTTGTCTGTCAGAGTTGTACAGGTTCCAAAAACTCTGATATTCCTGGACTTTCTTCATGGGGCAATGTAACAGCTCTGCGACTGCAAACGCATTGGGAATCTTGCTGTCCATGAACTTAATGGCCAAGTCCACAACTTCAACCTCGCCGGGATCGCCAATTGTGCTCTCAATGTGCTTTGGTGTATAATTGCACCAGCTGTTTGGGTTGACACGTTTAATGAAGGCTGTCAATGCAGGATTGTATATCTCCTGATGCATCTCGCGTCCCAGGATGAAAGTATCCCTGTCCAAGTCCTGTATTGTCTCATTCCAACTGCTCACTAGCTCTCCATTGCCCTTAAAACAACTTCGTTTCACGGCCCTGCAAAACCTAACCGTTGTTGACACATAGAGCCCAGGTATGTCATCCTGTCCCTGTCTCAGGTTGACAACTGAGACTAGGTACGCCTTTTTGCCCTCCACTGACCTACTGTTCCTTTTGTAAAAGACAGTAGGAGTGCCACCGTTCTCGTAATGAAAGTGTGTCAAATTGAATCTCACGTGCTCTGCCTGGATGCAATCCGGGTTCTTCTCACGTTTACTCTTCATCGTTTCAGCCACATCCGCTCCTACCACACAGCACATTGGATCTATGTGAGAATCCAAGGCCTCGCTGTTGTTCTGAGTGTCTAGGGTGACTTCGCTCTGCAGTAGCTGGGAAGGGTGGATTTGTTGAAAGCAAGGCATGAGAGCTGTTAAGTCCGTGGGCACCTCCAGGGCCATGTCCCAGAATTCATACTTGTCAGAGGTGACCACCTTCAGCAACTCAAGACTTTCGTGTCCTGGGACAAACAGCACCTCTTGTAGGAAGTATGTTTTCCCACAGTCTTCCCCGTTTTGCAGCATATCTACAATGTAGGTTCCGATCATAGATCTGGAAATGTCGTGTAAAATGAGATTGCGGGTTTCAGAGCACTGCGTGACAACGGGGATAACCTTCTTTGTGCCATTGGGGTTACTCAGCTCCTTTTGTGGCAGATAAAAGGCTGTGTAGTTACCGGATGCGATGAGCACGTGTTTCATGCCAACCTTGTCTACATTTTCAATACAATCAAATCCGTTGCCACCTTCTACGTCCACTAGGTCCATAAGCGCACGTAACAGCTCAACCGAAGGTTTCTGCCTGAGACATTTGGCATTCTGGAGTACCTTGTCTCTGATAGTCTTGTGGATGTTTTTTGGTTTGCGCCTGTGCTCACTCTCAGACAGCTTGTCTTGCTTGCGCAGCATTAGATTGGCCACGGAGTTGAAGAGTCCTTGTGTGCTTTCACATGCAAACACATCTTTGTAGCTCGACTTGTAATACCACTTAGGTTTCTCTGTTACAATAAATCTAGCTTTCCTGTCCGCCATCTTGTTCAGCTCAATTTAATTCACCTGGGTAAAACTTGAATACAAACTGCACTCTTAAAGCAACCAGTTTGTAGAAATGACCTTGTGTGATGTTCCACTGTGGGTGACTGTAGCCTGTCCTGAGCCTATGTAGCAGCACAGACTATGAGGCAGAAGTGGATCTTGCGAGGGCTTTTAACCAGAGTTTGACAGAGAAATCCCTCCCCCAACATTGGTGTGATACAGAAGCTGGGAACTGCCAGACATTCATCAACAGCTGATTGTCCGACTGCAGGCAGAGGATCAGTTTAAAGCCTGAAGATCCAAGGAAAGTCTGAGGATCCAATGACAGGCTAAGGATTTGAGTAAAGGCTTTGCATCCGAGGAAAGGCTGAGGATCCAAGGAAAGGCTGAGGATCTGAGCAAGGGCTGTGATCCGAGCAAAGGCTGTGATCCGAGCAAGGACTGTGATCAGAGTCTAGTTCTAGTATCCCATGGACACATAAGGGATAAGTAACACACTACTCAATGTTTGTCAGACCTGAGAACACCTCACCGAGTAGTCATGGCAGCTAGGAAAGACACAACCAGGGTCATAAGAGATTCAGCAACGGCTGATTATCCGACTGCAGGCAGAGGATCCGTTTAAAGCCTGAAGATCCAAGGAAAGTCGGAGGATCCAATGACAGGCTAAGGATCCGAGGAAAGGCTATGCATCCGAGCAAAGCCTGTGATCCGAGTAAAGGCTGTGGTTCCGAGGAAAGGCTATGCATCCGAGCAAAGCCTGTGATCCGAGTAAAGGCTGTGATCCGAGCAAAGGCCAAGGATCTGAGCAAAGCCTGTGATCAGAGTCTAGTTCTAGTATCCCATGGACACATAAGGGATAAGTAACACACTACTCCATGTTTGTCAGACCTGAGAATATCTCACCAAGTAGTCAGGGCAGCTAGGAAAGACACAACCGGGGTCATTAGAGATTCAGCAACGTCTGATTGTCTGACTGCAGGCAGAGGATCCGTTTAAAGCCTGAAGATCCAAGGAAAGTAGGAGGATCCAATGACAGGCTAAGGATCCGAGGAAAGGCTATGCATCCGAGCAAAGCCTGTGATCCGAGTAAAGGCTGTGGTTCCGAGGAAAGGCTATGCATCCGAGCAAAGCCTGTGATCCGAGTAAAGGCTGTGATCCGAGCAAAGGCTATGCATCCGAGCAAAGGCCAAGGATCTGAGCAAAGCCTGTGATCAGAGTCTAGTTCTAGTATCCCATGGACACATAAGGGATAAGTAACACACTACTCAATCTTTGTCAGACCTGAGAACACCTCACCGAGTAGTCATGGCAGCTAGGAAAGACACAACCAGGGTCATAAGTGATTCAGCAACAGCTGATTATCCGACTGCAGGCAGAGGATCCGTTTAAAGCCTGAAGATCCAAGGAAAGTCGGACGACCCAATGACAGGCTAAGGATCCGAGGAAAGGCTATGCATCCGAGCAAAGCCTGTGATCCGAGTAAAGGCTGTGGTTCCGAGGAAAGGCTATGCATCCGAGCAAAGCCTGTGATCCGAGTAAAGGCTGTGATCCGAGCAAAGGCTATGCATCCGAGCAAAGGCCAAGGATCTGAGCAAAGCCTGTGATCAGAGTCTCGTTCTAGTATCCCATGGACACATAAGGGATAAGTAACACACTACTCAATCTTTGTCAGACCTGAGAACACCTCACCGAGTAGTCATGGCAGCTAGGAAAGACACAACCAGGGTCATAAGTGATTCAGCAACAGCTGATTATCCGACTGCAGGCAGAGGATCCGTTTAAAGCCTGAAGATCCAAGGAAAGTCGGACGACCCAATGACAGGCTAAGGATCCGAGGAAAGGCTATGCATCCGAGCAAAGCCTGTGATCCGAGTAAAGGCTGTGGTTCCGAGGAAAGGCTATGCATCCGAGCAAAGCCTGTGATCCGAGTAAAGGCTGTGATCCGAGCAAAGGCTGTGATCCAAGCAAAGGCTCTGATCCGAGCAAAGCCTGTGATCAGAGTCTAGTTCTAGTATCCCATGGACACATAAGGGATAAGTAACACACTACTCAATGTTTGTCAGACCTGAGAACACCTCACCAAGTAGTCATGGCAGCTAGGAAAGACACAACCAGGGTCATAAGAGATTCAGCAACGGCTGATTATCCGACTGCAGGCAGAGGATCCGTTTAAAGCCTGAAGATCCAAGGAAAGTCGGAGGATCCAATGACAGGCTAAGGATCCGAGGAAAGGCTATGTATCCGAGCAAAGCCTGTGATCCGAGTAAAGGCTGTGGTTCCGAGGAAAGGCTATGCATCCGAGCAAAGCCTGTGATCCGAGTAAAGGCTGTGATCCGAGCAAAGGCTGTGATCCAAGCAAAGGCTCTGATCCGAGCAAAGCCTGTGATCAGAGTCTAGTTCTAGTATCCCATGGACACATAAGGGATAAGTAACACACTACTCAATGTTTGTCAGACCTGAGAACACCTCACCAAGTAGTCATGGCAGCTAGGAAAGACACAACCAGGGTCATAAGAGATTCAGCAACGGCTGATTATCCGACTGCAGGCAGAGGATCCGTTTAAAGCCTGAAGATCCAAGGAAAGTCGGAGGATCCAATGACAGGCTAAGGATCCGAGGAAAGGCTATGTATCCGAGCAAAGCCTGTGATCCGAGTAAAGGCTGTGGTTCCGAGGAAAGGCTATGCATCCGAGCAAAGCCTGTGATCCGAGTAAAGGCTGTGATCCGAGCAAAGGCTGTGATCCAAGCAAAGGCTCTGATCCGAGCAAAGCCTGTGATCAGAGTCTAGTTCTAGTATCCCATGGACACATAAGGGATAAGTAACACACTACTCAATGTTTGTCAGACCTGAGAACACCTCACCAAGTAGTCATGGCAGCTAGGAAAGACACAACCAGGGTCATAAGAGATTCAGCAACGGCTGATTATCCGACTGCAGGCAGAGGATCCGTTTAAAGCCTGAAGATCCAAGGAAAGTCGGAGGATCCAATGACAGGCTAAGGATCCGAGGAAAGGCTATGTATCCGAGCAAAGCCTGTGATCCGAGTAAAGGCTGTGGTTCCGAGGAAAGGCTATGCATCCGAGCAAAGCCTGTGATCCGAGTAAAGGCTGTGATCCGAGCAAAGGCTGTGATCCAAGCAAAGGCTCTGATCCGAGCAAAGCCTGTGATCAGAGTCTAGTTCTAGTATCCCATGGACACATAAGGGATAAGTAACACACTACTCAATGTTTGTCAGACCTGAGAACACCTCACCAAGTAGTCATGGCAGCTAGGAAAGACACAACCAGGGTCATAAGAGATTCAGCAACGGCTGATTATCCGACTGCAGGCAGAGGATCCGTTTAAAGCCTGAAGATCCAAGGAAAGTCGGAGGATCCAATGACAGGCTAAGGATCCGAGGAAAGGCTATGTATCCGAGCAAAGCCTGTGATCCGAGTAAAGGCTGTGGTTCCGAGGAAAGGCTATGCATCCGAGCAAAGCCTGTGATCCGAGTAAAGGCTGTGATCCGAGCAAAGGCTGTGATCCAAGCAAAGGCTCTGATCCGAGCAAAGCCTGTGATAAGAGTCTAGTTCTAGTATCCCATGGACACATAAGGGATAAGTAACACACTACTCAATGTTTGTCAGACCTGAGAACACCTCACCAAGTAGTCATGGCAGCTAGGAAAGACACAACCAGGGTCATAAGAGATTCAGCAACGGCTGATTATCCGACTGCAGGCAGAGGATCCGTTTAAAGCCTGAAGATCCAAGGAAAGTCGGAGGATCCAATGACAGGCTAAGGATCCGAGGAAAGGCTATGTATCCGAGCAAAGCCTGTGATCCGAGTAAAGGCTGTGGTTCCGAGGAAAGGCTATGCATCCGAGCAAAGCCTGTGATCCGAGTAAAGGCTGTGATCCGAGTAAAGGCTGTGATCCGAGTAAAGGCTGTGATCCGAGCAAAGGCTGTGATCCAAGCAAAGGCTCTGATCCGAGCAAAGCCTGTGATAAGAGTCTAGTTCTAGTATCCCATGGACACATAAGGGATAAGTAACACACTACTCAATGTTTGTCAGACCTGAGAACACCTCACCAAGTAGTCATGGCAGCTAGGAAAGACACAACCAGGGTCATAAAACATTCAGAAACGGCTGATTGTCCGACTGCAGGCAGAGGATCCGTTTAAAGCCTGAAGATCCAAGGAAAGTCGGAGGATCCAATGACAGGCTAAGGATCCGAGGAAAGGCTATGTATCCGAGCAAAGCCTGTGATCCGAGTAAAGGCTGTGGTTCCGAGGAAAGGCTATGCATCCGAGCAAAGCCTGTGATCCGAGTAAAGGCTGTGATCCGAGCAAAGGCTGTGATCCAAGCAAAGGCTCTGATCCGAGCAAAGGCTCTGATCCGAGCAAAGCCTGTGATCAGAGTCTAGTTCTAGTATCCCATGGACACATAAGGGATAAGTAACACACTACTCAATGTTTGTCAGACCTGAGAACACCTCACCAAGTAGTCATGGCAGCTAGGAAAGACACAACCAGGATCATAAAACATTCAGAAACGGCTGATTGTCCGACTGCAGGCAGAGGATCCGTTTAAAGCCTGAGGATGCAAGGAAAGTCGGAGGATCCAATGACAGGCTAAGGATCCAAGGAAAGGCTATGCATCCGAGCAAAGCCTGTGATCCGAGTAAAGGCTGTGATCCGAGCAAAGGCTGTGATCCAAGCAAAGGCTCTGATCCGAGCAAAGGCTCTGATCCGAGCAAAGCCTGTGATCAGAGTCTAGTTCTAGTATCCCATGGACACATAAGGGATAAGTAACACACTACTCAATGTTTGTCAGATCTGAGAACACCTCACCAAGTAGTCATGGCAGCTAGGAAAGACACAACAAGGGTCATAAGAGATTCAGCAACGGCTGATTATCCGACTGCAGGCAGAGGATCCGTTTAAAGCCTGAAGATCCAAGGAAAGTCGGAGGATCCAATGACAGGCTAAGGATCCGAGGAAAGGCTATGCATCCGAGCAAAGCCTGTGATCCAAGTAAAGGCTGTGGTTCCGAGGAAAGGCTATGCATCCGAGCAAAGCCTGTGATCCGAGTAAAGGCTGTGATCCGAGCAAAGGCTGTGATCCAAGCAAAGGCTCTGATCCGAGCATAGCCTGTGATCAGAGTCTAGTTCTAGTATCCCATGGACACATAAGGGATAAGTAACACACTACTCAATGTTTGTCAGACCTGAGAACACCTCACCAAGTAGTCATGGCAGCTAGGAAAGACACAACCAGGTTCATAAGAGATTCAGCAACGGCTGATTATCTGACTGCAGGCAGAGGATCTGTTTAAAGCCTGAAGATCCAAGGAAAGTCGGAGGATCCAATGACAGGCTAAGGATCCGAGGAAAGGCTATGCATCCGAGCAAAGCCTGCTATCCGAGTAAAGTCTGTGATCCCGAGCAAAGGCTGTGATCCAAGCAAAGGCTCTGATCCGAGCAAAGCCTGTGATCAGAGTCTAGTTCTAGTATCCCATGGACACATAAGGGATAAGTAACACACTACTCAATGTTTGTCAGACCTGAGAACACCTCACCAAGTAGTCATGGCAGCTAGGAAAGACACAACCAGGGTCATAAGAGATTCAGCAACGGCTGGTTATCCGACTGCAGGCAGAGGATCCGTTTAAAGCCTGAAGATCCAAGGAAAGTCGGAGGATCCAATGACAGGCTAAGGATCTGAGGAAAGGCTATGCATCCGAGCAAAGCCTGTGATCCGAGTAAAGGCTGTGATCCGAGCAAAGGCTATGCATCCGAGCAAAGGCCAAGGATCTGAGCAAAGCCTGTGATCAGAGTCTAGTTCTAGTATCCCATGGACACATAAGGGATAAGTAACACACTACTCAATGTTTGTCAGACCTGAGAACACCTCACCAAGTAGTCATGGCAGCTAGGAAAGACACAACTGGGGTCATAGAGTGTAAAATACTACCTCACAGAGAGGCAAATACAGCGGTTGTAGAGAAGATTAAGGTGCCGTGCAACAGGAAAGCATTGTTCCTAGCAGTTGGGACCGACATTTTACATGAGAAGACATATCACGAATTGTCCTTTGGTGCGTTGTCTCCAAATGACAGAGCAACCTTTCAATTTCTGCTATATCTGACGTATTGCTGCAAAGGGGAGTTTCTCCAAGTGACTCTAGAGAACACAGACTTTGGCAATATGTCACCTCCCATCAGAGAGGACTTTGCTCACGGGCACCTATTCTGTTTTGTCTTAGACATGAGCGAAGAGAGCATGTGTGAAAAACAATCCTCAAGTGGTATACAATCCGATCTGGGCAGAGCGGCAACGGACGATGACATGGGCGAGCACGTATCCAGTACCCAGCTGTACAGTCTCATGAACACAATTAACATGGACGTGTTCAGAGGGGAGGAGGAGCCCGAAGACAACACGGGTTCGCAAGCATCCTCAGCTGACGATACCCTAAAGGAAGCATTCAACGCGTTCATGCGTCTACAGTTGGTCAGGAAAAAGGCATGTTCGCTAAACAATGCTATGTTATGCATGAGAGACGAAAAGGGTGAGTTAGGCTCCATGTTCGAGTGGTTAGATATCTGCAATGACACACTGAACGCCCACAAGGTGGACAAAAAGAAAGTCAAGGACCTACAGGGTTCCATGTACACACCAGTGTCTGGTCGACAGGCTGTCATCTTGCCAGAGACTATCACCGTCCAAAATCTCAAGTCTCTGGAGACCTCGATAGGTAGGATCACAGACTGTGTGAGCAAAGGAGAGGGCAAGGCATTGTTCCTGTCCATCATATCTAAACTCACGAGGACGCAATGGTTGAAACAGAAAGTTATTCAAACGGGCTATACCACGGTCATGCCAAAGGACAGGGAATTCATGAAACGACTGAGATATTTCACGAGCGAACTAGACGGTTCCTCAAGAGGCGGCGAGGTCGACATCGGAGGACTGTTGGTATTCAGGTACTCTCTGGAGAAACTCATCGACAGGGAGAACCCGGACCTGTTTGTCAAATCTCTGATTCACAGGCATGTGCCCATTTCACAGACCCGCATTGACAGTGTGTTATCTGACATAAAGAGCAAACGCAGAACAAAAGCTCTTGCGTCTTTGCTGAACCACGGACGCTGTCATTGCAAGAGGAGTAGGCACATGGAGGTACACGGCGCGTGCACCGGCGAGTGTCAGACAGCGTACTCCTGTTTTTACAACTCATCTGAGCAACACCCGTTCCTTGTGAGCAAAGGCGACCACAGTTGCTACATCGCGCGCCTGTACCCTAATCTGGGTAAACTGGAGCTCCTGAGCAAAGAAATGAAAGTCAAGTACAGAGGATGCTGGCTGTTTGAGAGCATAGCGAACATGGTCTTCAGTATCCTTGTCAGGCTACGGTTCAACCAGAACGAATCGCTATACCAAGGTTTGAGCGAAGTGATCGACGGGAATATGAGCATCTCGAGCCTGTCTCTCGGTTACGGTCTCGCTGAGATACACGAGTCGTTATACCTTGCTCTGGACAATCACAATGACTACCCGAATGAGCCCGGTGCCCTGGCTCCACTGAAAGTGTATGACCACGCATTAGTGCGCTACTTGTTCTGTGACAGCCTGCAAGTTGGCAGGTTGTTTCAGGCGTCGACTACATTCAACTACATTATCGCCAACACGGCTCCCAGGTTTACGACCGAACGGTTCATGCTGTTCAACAACACTGGTCCGGGAGAAGGTAAGAGCTATGCAAACCTTGTGCTGAACTATCAGTTTCGGAGGATAAATGGTTGCATAGAGACCCTGTCGTCTTTCACCCCGCAAGCTTTCAAGTACAAGCAGAAGAGGACCGCCTGCGTTGTCATCATAGACGATGCACACATAACCCACGAGAAGAACGTCAATGCTGCAGACAGGGAGTCCAACGTGATCCCCAATACATTCAAAAACCTTCTGGACACCAGTGTGTTGGAGAGTGATGTGGTGACCAGAGATATGAGCAGCGGTCAGATGACCACGGTCAAGTACGAGGTTACGCACAACTGCGGCTTTGTGTGGAACACCAACACAATGGGGTTTGTGAGTGAGGCATGGGCTGATCGGAGCTTGGTCATGGAATCCGAGTTTCCTGAGCAAGTGACCCGTACACGTAGCACCAAGCAAATACAGGACACAGTGGAGAAATGCAAAATGGAGCGAATAGCTGCAGTGTGCCTGTACAGGCAGAACCTGATCCAGTCCGCTACGATGATCGCCATGTCCGACATTATACAGTTTGGAGAGAGGTTCGACATGGCCAGACAAGCCTGCATCACTGCCCTGCGCTCGAGCCACATTGTGTGCACGAGGACCGTCAGTCGCAGGGTTTCGTCGTGTATCAACCATTTAGTGTTTGCCGAGGCCATGAAGTTGGCGTGTCACTTTGTGTTTGACATATGGATACCTCCGTGGACTGAGATCCCGAATGTCGAGACTTGTCCCGATTTGAGGATGTACATGCGACAGATGAACGAGAACAGGCTGAAAGCGCTGAACAAGTTGTCCTTTGGACAGGTCTGCCTGGAGACCAACGCTGTCTACAAGCTGTGTGCTGCCGCTTGTCTTCCTGACATTTGTCCACGTGCCATCGACACACAGGCTCGCTTCGCCTGCAAGGTGCTGGGCTACATCTTAACCCAGATACACGAGCAGCACCTGAAGACTAGTGTGAAGAATGAACACCTGTGCATTTCGGGTATAGATTCTATGTTTTTCTCAGAGACTGAGATCAAGGGTGGCAACGCGGTTGCTCACGAGATGCTCCTGCTGTGCTCAACATGCGAGGTTCCGGCTCGTCGGGTTGTGAGCCACGAGGTGAAGACCTACAAGCTGTGCACGTGCAAATATGCAATGAACCAGACCGCTCAACGCAGCAGGAGGGGTCACTCAACCCCCAAGAAAATAGGTTCTGTCACAGTCCCACTCGAAGCAGTGTACGACATGCTGGCCCTTTACGTGCCGGGTTCACACTCAGGCTTTTGGGATCAGTTGAGCTCGGCCATGGTCGAAGCTTACGAAAACCAAGACTACGGTGAAGTCAATGCTCTCGGGCAGTTTTCGAACGACAGCGGGGACAATCAACTGTGTACGCACAGATTGGCATTCACCTTGGATTTCAATGAGGACCCGGTGCGCTCTCTGATACTGGAGGCAAGTGCAGCCATACAAGCCCTGAACGAACTCACGTTCGTAAAGTGTCACTTGGCAGGGGAGAAGTTCCAGTGCGCCGCACCCGTATATTATGGGGCAGTTATCAAGAGGATGATGTCTGCGGCTGCACCTGAGGAAGCTTACAACAAAATGCATGTGAGAGAATCAATGCTCGGTCCGAGAGGCACCTTCCACGGGCCCAGACTTAGCGTGTACTCAACCGACTACTCAGGTGTACCCGTGAAAAATGTCAGCTCGTTTTGCACTACACGGACCGTTTATCACCAGGACAGGATCATTTTGAGAGTCAACCGGGATAATCGTGGCCACTTCTCAGATGAACTAGAAGAGGACTGGGAGTGGAAGGATGCGTGTGATGTGTTTAACAGCATTCACGGTGTTGATGTGTTCTCTGTGGAAATGCTTAAACAGGACTACGCTGCAACCATGATGGTTGTTAAGGGAGAGGTGATGACCGCAAAGCCTCAAAAATCTCTGAGGCTTGGTGCAATGATAAGGGCACTGCGTGAGTCGAATGGGTACGCAGCGCTCACAATAAGAATGGCTAGGGCTGCGGTGCTTGACCCGAAACAGTCTAGGTGTCAAAGACGAGCTCAAGAGGTCTCACCTATTGCCCGTAACCAGGGTCGTAAAAGGACTATTTCAAGAGGTTCTGTGGGCACTCTAAGAGTGGACAGTGTTAAACGCGCAAGGCGAGATGAGGGAGTCTCACCTACTGCAAGTAGCCAGGTTCGTAAAAGGACTACTTCAAGAGGCTCTGTGGACACTGAGATTGGACAGGGGTAAACGTGCAAGGTGAGCTCAGGAAGTGTCAGCTACCGCATGTAGCCAGGGTCGTGAAAGGACTAATTCAAGAGGTTCTGCGGACACTCTGAGAGTGCATAGGTGTAAACGCTCAAGATGTGAGGATGATGTGGGAGACATGACACCAAATGTGTTGACTATGTCTTCCCTGACATGTATGTATATCTGTGTGTTTGTGAAAACTCTTTTGCAATTGACATTTCATTAAAGCACTACGTTTATTCGAGCAGACAGTCTTGTGTGTGTGAAAAGCATGTAGGACATAGACACGACATCTTGAACAGTGAGCTACATTATTCCTTGTACACAACAACGATTTACACAGAGATAAGCTCCGAAGAGCTAGTTAACAACCCAAGGTCCATTTTGTGGGACATCTCAGATAGGCATCTGTGCACGGAAATTCTGTCAGCTATGATACTCAGCCACAGCTATGATACTCAGCCACAGCTATGCTACTCAGCCACAGTTATGATACTCACCACAGCTATGCTACTCAGCCACAGCTATGATACTCAGCCACAGCTAGGACACACAAAGAAGCTCGGATGGTCAGCTGCCGATGGACTGTCAGCCGCGGAAGGGATATCAGCTGCGGCTGGATCGACAGCCATGGAAAGGTATATAAACCGTGAAAGAAATGTCAACAGTGCATTGAGAAAGAGAGATAAACAATCAGCCATTTAGAGGAGATGGAGACCATAAGTAAGAGTGCCAAAGGGAAGGAGAGTGGCTCTAAAGTTGACCTGCCGTTCACCAAGAAAGAAATTTTCAACCCCAGCCATGCCGAGGACACAGCAGAGCGTCCCCCCAAGATTGCCATTGTCAAGCCCATGGGGTTACAGTGGAAAACGGACCCGGAGTACAAACTGAGGTTCAAAGTGCTGATGTCAAGCTACTGTAGATTCAAGACTTTGATCGACACTGAGGGTGATCCGAGAGTTAAACGCGCTCTGAACAAGATGTACCAGCATATGTTTCTGCACCCAACTATACATGCGCAATATATGTATACGGTACACCACAGGTGCATATTGTTTTTGAGTGCTGTGCAGAGTGCCTCAAATGAATATCGAAGCCCATTGGATAATGTTGATGTCACAGGTCTAGCCGACATTGAGTTTGATGTATGGCTCACCATCGAGATGAATCAAAGTCTACAGACTGTGACTAGGGTTGAGGCTAGCCCTCAGTGCTCCCAGAATACGAAACGCGTTTTGACAGAGGGGACTGTTGAGTATGACATGGAAACGGTGTGGGAACCAATGAAGGATCTCCTGTATTATGTACTGCGCTTGGTCTCAAGTCACTGAGTGCATTTCTGGTCAGAGCAGCGTGTGACATGCTGAGCACACATGGAAGAGAAAGCAAACAGCTTTCTTTTCGGACACTTGTATCTTTGTATTACCACTATATTGTATATCTTTCTGCATAAAAGAAACCGTTTTGAAATGTAGCATTGTGTCTGTGCGTTCTCTGTAGAAAGACAATCATTTAGTCTATGGAAGTCGTGAGGGTCCTAGTTGAGCTCACAGAAGAGGGTTTCTCACGTGTTGTGTCATGTATTTATGGGCACTATGAATCACAAACTGCCAAGAAGTGTCATCAGCAGTCGGATAGCTCACGTGTTGTGTCACATGTATTTATGGGCACTATGAATCACAACCTGCCAAGGAGTTTCATCAGCGGTCGGATAGCCAGCCTTTATTGGGTAGTCATCAGCGGTTGGATAGCCAGCCTTTATTGGGTAGTCAGCCGAGCCATTGTGTTTGCAGAGTATAACTGGACTCCTCCGAAGAGACTCCTGTCACAACAACCTACTTGGTCCTGCCTCACATAAGTCATGGCTACTCTGAGGAAAGTTACCGAACGAATGCTAGAGCTGATGAAGACCCACAACACGTTCACTCGCAAGTCTGCAAGCCTTCTACTGAAGGCAGGCATCAAGGATTATGGCAGGGTAAACATAGTGCTTTGCGGACTGGAAGGTGTTGGACTTCTGCATAAGTTTGCAGGAAAATATACTTGCAATACAAAATATCGTAAACCAGTGGCATGTTTCCGGTGCAGCCAGATATGTGAAATCGGAATTGTGTACCAATATGTGCGAAACAACCCAGGTGTGATCAAGATACGTGACTTGGGTAAAAAATTAGATATTGAACGTCGCAAGGTGGGGGACAGTTTAATCATACTTCAAGCAATTGGTGCTGTGACAAAAGAAGGAAGGCGTGGACATTACAAAACTGTGCAAAAGTCGGATTCGGGGCTCTACTGGAACCGGAGATTGGAAGACATCTGGAGCAGCTCCAATAATCTACAGGCTGTCCAGAGTGGCTCGCAAGAGATCTTCTCACTTGACAGTGATATGCCAAGATTGGATTCACAAATCATCCGGAGTAACTCGCCTGATTTCCAGTTTGTGCATGACAAACCGTTGTCGGAGTCCCTAACACAAGATAATCAAGGATCCCAGTTCACGTGGGACTTACCAATGCTCGGTGATATTACAATGCATGAATTTGATCAAAGTGAAGAATCGCTGTTCACCTTTCAGCTTGACGAGATCATGCAGCTTGACGAGATTGTGATAAACAACTGCCCTGTGTGTAATTACAAATCTCAGTTTGCGTGGGGCTTACCGATGCTCAATGATAGTACAACATGTGACTTTGACCAAAGTGAAGAAGCGCTGTGCGACTTTCAGCTTGATGAGATCATGCAGCTTGACGAGATTGTTATGAACAACTTCCCTGTGTATAATCACGAATCACAGTTTGCGTGGGACTTATGGATGCCCGATGATACTACGTGTGACTTTAACCAAAGCAGTGAAGCACTGTGCAACTTTCAACTTGACACGAGCAGGCTGCTTGACGAGTTTGTGATGAACTGCCCTCTAGAGAATATCAATTGGGAAGGAGAGCTAGACCTTCCTATGGACGACAGAGAGCTTGCTAGGAGATGTGTGCCCTACAAACATTAAGATTGATCTCAGGATTTCCACATATATGTAGAGTTACTGTTGTGTGCACATTATAAATTCTGTGACATGACTGTACAAGAGATACGTCTTTTGTCAGGTTTTTTTTGACCGTGCATGTTGTGTTGTATATCACTGATAATAAAGAACAACAAAGACAATTGTTCAATTGTTTATTTTCCAATCCAACACACACGCACACACACACACACACACACACACACACACACACACACACACACAATAACCAAGCAAGAGTTGGCGTTCACTTGATCAACAAGGTCAGAGCTGCCAAAACGCCAACAAATCCAGTAGCCGTTAGGAGTATGTTCGTGAGAGTAGACTTCTGGTCTGTTACCTGAAAGAACTCCACAAAACCCTTCTGGAAATAGAGAATTGAAATTGACTTTACATACTTATCAAAGTGACAAATGTAGAATTGCTCAGATATACTGTAAGTCAATCAAAACCAATGTAATACCCTTTTATAAAATTACAGGAAAGCCTAAAATTATGGTTGTCATACAGTAATGTTATCCATTTTTGTCTTTCAAAGTCAACAACTACCACAGTGACTAAAAAATCCAAGAGTGGAAAGCAAGGTAGCGGTGACATCACCTTGCCTCTCATGGACAAAAACCAAGGTCAGCAAATCATTGCAGGCATTTTCCCATCAAAATGTTATTTCAACTTACCCATGATTCATTTCTAACCAGCCAGTCTGTCTGGGCGGTCAGCAGGTACAGGGAGATTTCCTCTCCCACTAGCTCCATGCAGTCTTCTCTGCCAAGCTCATTGAAGCGCTGACACAACGCAGCACCAAAGGCTATCAAGCTGGCAATGCGGCCCCAGTTTGCGGTCCCATCATTGAACATGTTCATAGCTATCTTGCTAACAAACCCCATGTCATCATTTCTGTTCCAATGCTCCATTGCGCGTTTGACCAGGCCTAAGGGTCCAGATCAGAAACATGTTAGACTCCTTATAGGAAGCTGCAATGGTTAATTTACATACATCAATACCCACCATTATATTTGCATCTGTATTTATCTAATAGCTCAGCCACAACTCTTTTCATTGTAGACAGAGCTTTGCTTTCGTTCCCCATAGGTTTCACTAGTCCTGTGTAGTTGTCTAGGCACCCTTGTATGAGTTGCCTGGTCTCATTGTCCAGCGAGTCTCGGGATACAGAGGGGCTGGGTTCACCTGCCAAGGCCCTGTATGTACCCTGAGTTCCATAACCACTTGCCTCCATTGTGCAAGTTGTGCCTAGCTGCTAGCCAATTGTCTCACCCAAGTATAAGTGTACCCTAGCACTGTCACCTAAGCAGTCACATTTACTTACATATCATGGGTCGAGACACCCTGGGGAGAGGTCTAGAGTATGTCAACACCATAGATCACACCCCTTCATGTAACAAGCCATAGACAAATGAGCAGTGAGTCAGAAGGTAAACAACAATGAACTTTATTGAACAGACCATGACATCAGGGTCAGGCTCAACCATAATACATACATGCAAAGATAGATTTTTCACACTTGGATGGGGTACTGTTCAAGCATTTCCTGAAGTGAATGTTTCATGGAATTGCAGTGTGGGTGATGGCCATTAGCTGGCAGGTCGGATCCCTGGATGGCACTGCAAACAACGCAGCGGCGTGCACCGCAGAATCCTGTATACCCGTAATGGGCCTCTGTGCCCTGAAACGGGAATGCGATGTGTCCCCTTCTGTATCGCTCCTTGCCCATTATAGCATCCAGGTCACGTTTTCGATTCTTGAACTTGCGTGAGATATACGGACAATCGCCGTTGCTGTGAAAGATGTGTTCACCCAGTAAGGTGTCGTTCTCCACAAAGTTGCTAATTGTGACCTTACACTGGAAACATGTGTGTGTGTCAACAGTACCAGGAATGTATTGCATGTTTGCGTGTGGTCCAAGTTTACTGAAGTCCGTGGTAAAACACGCCAAGGTGCTATCAGTTTCGAGGCATCCCCACGGGTACTCGCAGCCGGGTCTTCTCGCGGTAAATAAAGGAACCTTGTCCATGTTCTCTTGCAGTTTCACAGACATCAGGTGGATCTTGAGAAGGCGTTTCATGCTATCACAGCTATAGCTAGGGTGTCCTTCTCCGGATTCGTGTGCACAGACAAAGCAGTACCGGGCCCCTTCGATTGTAACGTAACCACATTTTGAGTACCACATGGACTTTGGGAATGCAACATACCCCGACAGGAACCGGAGCTCCCCTTGCATGATGAGACGCTCCAATTCATGATCCCTGTATCTGGCTGCACCAAAGCCTCTGGGAGTTCTGTATCCCGGCAATTCCGAGGTCATGCTCAGATCACTGTCCTCTTCCAGACCACTGTCCAGGTCACCTCTAGACACGTGCATGATCGTAGGAGTCCCCTGAATTATCTTCACTTCTGGGACAGACTCAGGTGTGTCTCTGCTATTGCCTTGGTTCTGCATTGTTATAGCACAAAACCTTGCGCTTAGATAGATAAAAGTACTGCTCAGTCAGTGCGATAGACAAAACCTCTGACGTTTAACACGTGATTGTCACCCCGTGGTTATTACCGAATAGCCCTTAAGGTTGGTGTCAAACCAGTTTATATAAGCAAGAAGCATCCCTATCCGACCCCGGCTAACTGTCCTTTGACGGCTGTCCATCCGACTCTGACTGACAGTCCTTCAGCTGCTGTGAGAAACAGAGAGGTCTAGAGTATGTCAACACCACAGACCACACCCCTTTGTGTAACAAGATACATAGAAATGAGCAGTGAGTCAGAAGGTACACAGCAATGACTTTTATTGAACATACTGTGACATCAGGACAATTGTCAGTGACAACGGCTCGTATTACATACATGTTAAAATACATTTAGTACACTCGAATGGGTTACTTGTTCATAACATAAGCATATTCTTGAGCTTTTTCCAAAGTGAATGTTTCATGGCATCACAGAGTGGGAAATGACCCTCAGTGGCGTTGCAGACAACGCAGCGGCGGTCCCATGTGTATCCTTTACACCCATACAAGGCATCTGTGGCACGACACGGGTATGCGATGTGTCCCCTTCGGTATCGCTCCCTACCCATCATAGCATCCAGCTCGCTCTTTCGATTCTCGAACTCACGTATCAAGTAGGGACAATTGCCATTGCTGTAGTAGGTGTGTTCACCCAGTAAGGTGTCATTCTCCACAAAGTTGCAAAGTGTGACCTTACAGCTATAACAATAGTGAGTGTCAACCGTACCAGCAATGTGGTGCATGTTTGCCTGCGGTCCCAGTTCACTGAAGGTCGTCTTTTTCGGCATACTGAAGTTTGTGGAAACGCATGATGATGTACTGTCAGTTTCAAGGAGTTCCCAATCACCGGTGGGTCTTCTTGAAGTATAAAGGCGAGTCATGTCCACGTTGTCGTGCAGTTTCAAAGACATCAGTTTGATCTTGAGAAGACCCTTCATGTTACTGCATCTATGGCTAGGGTGTCCTTCTCCGGGTTCATGTGCGCAGACAAAGCAGTGTTTGGTCCCGTCGATTGTAACATTCCCAAACTTTGAGTAGAACATGAACTGGGGGAATGCCACATACCCCCCTATGAACCGGAGCTTCCCTTGTATGATGAGAAGCTCCTTTTCGTGACCCCCGTTTCTGGCCTTAAAAGACAGACATTGGCCTCCGCCGTACTCAATGTGCACAAGATCTGAGTCGATCTTGTTCCAGGCACAGTCGTCACACTGGTAAACCTCCATACCAGGTGTGGGCTTTGGCGCCTGCAGCTGGTTGTGTCCAGTCTTTGAAGCTGCACCAAAGCCTCTGTGAGTGGTGTTTCTCGGCATTGAGAAGGGTGTTGCGGCCAATGACTTGGTTGTGCTCCGATCACTGTCCGTTTCCAGACCACTGTCCAGGTCACTTTCAGACATATACACAATCTTAGGAGTCCCCTGAATTATCTTCACTTCTGGGACAGGTGTGTCTCTGCTATTGCCTGGGTTCTGCATTGTTATAGAAAAAACCCTTGTGCTTAGACAGATAAACGTACTGCTCAGTCAGTGCGATAGACAAAATCTCTGACGTTTAACACGTGAATGTCACCCCGTAATTATCAGTGAATAGCCCTTAAGGTTGGTGTCAAACCAGTTTATATAAGCAAGAAGCATCCCTATCCGAGCTGACTGTCCTTTCACGGCTGTCTATCCAACTCTGACTGACAGTCCTTCTGCAGCTGTGAGAAACAACTGGGGTCCGAAGTAACATTGGAACTTGCTTGACTGTGGTACACCTCTTTGGTCTAATAAAATATGTCAAGAGACAGTGTGGGTGTGATATGTTTGTTTTTATTTACACAGTGTTGCATACAGCGTCATTCACATGTACGGTACACCGAGTCACTTTATTCTGTGATTGTTCTCCTTAACATTGTCATCCCTACAATCTGAGCATGACATAGACGATATCCTACGTACAGCGTTGCACACTGCATGGATGCCAACCTGACCACTGCACACCAAACATCCCTGGCTTAATAACGTCTTGAGGTCACCTAGCTCCGTGTGCGTGAACTTGCCAGGCATCATCTCTTCCAAGAGTGAGATGAAACTGTCTTCCACAAGGAGCAGCTGTTCAGGTTCTGTAAGGCACACGTCAAGCAGGCCAAGCAGGCTGCACACAGCTATGCAGAGCCACCTTTCGAAGCGCAAGAACGCAATGTCCAGTGTAGTCTTCAACAAGAGCTTGCTAGCCACGACCGTGGCTTGGTGCTTCAGGGTGTAGTCACTTGTCAACAAAGTCGAAGGCTTTCCATGATCCAGGATCAGATATGCACACAGTAAACTGATCATATTTTGAGCGTTTGTTGGAAACACGGCCCCTTTCAACTTTACAATTATCTGCCTCTCAGCCTCTTCTATCCCCTGTGCATCTGACAGGATGTACCTGAGCCTGGGATTGCCTGATTTTTCGGATGGGTCTACAACCAAGGCCTCGTTTGCATGGCGAATGTGTTGGTTCAAATCCTCCGTATCAATATCAATTACCATCTGCACAGCATACATCTTGATCGAGAGCGACAGACATGCCGCTAGGATGTTACTGACATTTTTCAATAGCTGACATGTATCATCACCGAGGTGAGCGCAAGTGGTCATGTATCTGTCCATGATATTCACAGCTGGTATGAGGACAGAGTGATGATCCTCACCGAGGATCAACTCAAATGGTATCTTGGCAAACCAGCTCACAGCCACCAGTCGATGGGTCCAGTAATCTATATCGCCGATTCGCATCTTAGGATCAGTGTGCTCTAGTCCATTATTGTTTGCAGCGTGTTTAGCGTGTAGATGGAATTGGGTGACCAGGGCTCGCTTCATGTCATCCTTATCCATCGAACACATACCAAAGTCCAAGTTCGGAAACCCCATGACGAGTGTATCCGAAGAGGGCGAGCGGTGTATTTCATGCCTGAACATCTCCCTGGTGAACGGCCCCTGTTTCCTCCTGCGCTTTAAGGGGATACAAGCTATCGCATTTGGCCGGTCATGCACTTGGATGGTGTCCATACTTTGCATTTCACTATCCTCTTTCCCACTGTGAACGCACCTTTGCCTTTAATACTGTAGCTTAGCCCATTGACTTTGTACCCGACAGCTACTGTCTCCCCGAGGATGGGTGTGCGTCCGACAGAGGCTTTGGTATCCAAGGTATCCAATGCTGACTGTCACTCTTTTCATCAATAAAGTCAATTTCTTAGCTGAATGTGCTGTCTATACATCTTTTTTCATAAGTTACATACGCCATGAACCCAGGTCACATTGTAGAACCTTAACTCAGACACATTGTAGTTGATATACACACAACATACACACATATGCAGCATATGAGAGATTATTTATTTGCACACTCAGAGTACAATGACAAACATTGACATGTCTATACACACAGGTCTTCATACAACAGTGGTTCCAGTCATAGGTTTGGTTCTACTGTATTCCCGGTAAGCATCCTCAACGGTTACTCTTGTGACAGGTTCTCTCGTATCATCCAGGTCCCTTTGCACAGCCAGGGTTAACACCTGCCTGTTGATATATGCTGAGGCATTGAGTTGTAGTCCCACGTTGTCTGAAAGAGTCTTTACAGCACCGATTAACCTGTGAGAATCAAGTCTTCCCCGGAGTGCTCCCAGTAAGTAGCGGAGGTCGGCTCTCTGCTTCTGGCTCGACAGCAGCTCGTTGTTCAACTTTTTGTGCTCTTCCCCTATGGTTGCATTAATGGTTTCCTTGAGCAGGGCTATGTTAGCATCTAAACTTGCTACGGACCTCGCAACAGTGTTTATTGCTATGTCCACTTCGACATCCTCCCTTTTCCTGCTCAGAATTAGCTTGTTCTCTTGTTCCATGGGGTGCATGTAGAGCGAGGTAAAAAAGTTTACACCACATGAGAGCACAAAGTCGGTCAAGGCATACAGTCCCAGGGCTATGGTGTGTGCTATGCCGCTACTGTGCATCCTTTGTGCCTTTGGAGCAGTGAATAGACTCTGACTCTATTGTTCCATTGTGTGGCGAGTTAATGGTCCAAGTACCGAGAGTACCGGGTGTTCTCGAATATCCTGTTAAATATGGGGTTGATTAGGCGAGTGGTCGTCTGGATGGGGTTGCAGGAAAATATACCTGTTCCGTTGATTCTAGGCGCTAGCCTCTCAAGCAGGGTCTCTTGCGTCAAGTCACTGGCGCACATGAGCTTCTTGTCAGATGTAAGCCCTATACTATAAGTACCGCAGAAGGCCACTCCAAGCTTTGGCTGCATTATGTCTGTGGTACGCTTGTCTCCGTTCACTCTCTCCACAGTATCCTTGAAGGGATCGCCGATGGGGTCGAGTACTCCCCTTTCAAACTCCGCAATGTGATGTATCTCTCGGAAGAGCTTGTGATTGCTATCCTCGTTGCGGTCTCTGTTGGCGTACTTGTTTACCCCCCTGTGCACGGAGCTGAAAGGCTGGAGTAGGCTTGGCATACAAGTGTATGCTTTGACTCCCATCAAAGGGTCCTCGGTAATAGAGCCGTTGAGTCTTTCGGAGCGACCGGTCGTGAAGATGTAACGTCTGCGGTAGCCACTCGAGCTCTCTGACTCTGGGCAAAAACCATTGAATGCGTCTGCGACCACCATGTCAAAGGGGTCACGTGTGTTTATGCGCACGTCTCCGCCTCGCACGTCTTTCATGTACAGGTTGGGGATGTAGACCCCAGGAGACTCTATTGTCTCTGGTATCACAGTGGACTCACAGTATTGGTTTATGGTGTGCACCTGGTGCGTATTGTGGGACGTGGGTTTACAGAGGATCTCGGTGCCCAGCGTGTATAGAGCTGACTTTTGTCGAATGAGAGAGACACCGCATCCTGTGAAACGCACACCCCTGAACAGCAGGTAGGACATACCCGAGTAGTACTTTGTGTCATAGTGATCTCGTATGACATTGTGGGTCAACAGGGTACTGTAATGCATCGCCAGTAACACCTTGGCTAGGTCATTGCTGATACCCGCGAGTTGTTGCAGTCTGATCGCCCACATATAGGTGACCACGGATGTGGTGCTGAATCCCGTGTTGCTAGACCGCTCATGTGTCAACGCCGTAGGCTCAAACATTTCACTCACGTCTACCCCGGTCTGCACTGCTACCTTGGAGAAAGCACAGTTGCCATTCAAACGCATCACCGTGAGGCGGTTGCTATTGGCAAGGCTTAACTCGTTGGTCAGATTCCGGTCCTCCTGTCTGTATTGAATATGAACGCGAACACTTTCATCTCCACTACAGGCGCCAATCCGGTACACTCGAGCTCCCAGGACTGGGAGGATAATCCAGTACATGAGATTGCAGTAGTCCACATCCTCCAAACTAAAGTCCCCCGGGTAGCCATATTCTGTAATGTTATTTCCATCGAAATTGTAGCACGCAGGCATCGAGGCTATCACAGAGTTGCGTCTGCACCCAACAATGCCCTTGAACAGCCCGATCAGGCCATTCATCAACCCCTCAAGTTGTATCAATATGGTACGTTCCTCTGCGGTTATTGTGCCACTCGAGGCTGCCTCTTTTGCTACGAGAACGTTGCGTATGTGCACAGCACATATTGGGTCGGCTATCCAGGACCAAAAAGATCTTCCCTTAGTCCACTCTGTGTCCAATTCTGCAATCTCGACTCCAGCTACGATCTTCCGTCTCATTTCAAGCATTGACTGTATGCCGTGTTCGTGTCGGAGTGCCCGCTCAAGGAACATCAAGTGATCTTGCACCAGTTTAGCCTGCTTGGTGTCACCAAAGTGCGTGAGTAACTCACTGCCAATCTGAGCCATTTCATTGTCGATGTTGTTCATGGCCGACGAGTTGAAAAGAGCCACCCTGGGCCTGACTACCCATTGTCCAACTTGTTCCGGGTTATTGTCATTAGGGATGGGCACCACCATGTTGCGCGTGTCAAACTCCAGTACGGATGCGGGGTTGCTTATCTTACTGTACCAGTCTCTAGCGCGAGCCAGACAGCCCAGTTTATGTACAGGGATGGCGCTGAGGTCGCCTCTCATCAACGTGTTGACCTGTTGTTGCAGTCTCAGTCTGCGCTCCCGCGTGAACAGCTCCTCTGGGTTACCCACGGCGTGCAGGCTACGGAGAGTGACTGAGGCGACCGCACCATCATACTGGTGAAGGTACGAGGTGCAGGGTGATCGCTGAGCAAGATGCTTGTAGTTGATGCCATCGGAGTCCGTCGTGGAGAGCACATTCGAAGGGTTGATTTGATTTAGAGCGGGAGCCGTGCAACCGACTGTGAAGTACTCCCACTTGAAACCTTCCGGGTTACAGAAGGCCTTGTGTTCAGTGGAAGTGTTTCTCTTGCCACCCAGCTCCATCTGCACCGAGTCCACGGTCACAATGGGGATCCTGTCCGTAGGTCCTCCTCCGAGTCCAATGTAGTGTACTTTCATTTCGATCGGGCTGTCCCGGAAGCACGATTCGTTGGTGAAGGGTAGATCTTTGTCACCCAGAGCCTGCTGTGTGACCTGTTGCATGGTGAACTCATAACCTCCCCCCCCTCTAGCGTTCTCGTTGGCCATTGTGTACACGGAGAACTCGGGGGTGATCTTGGTGTCCTCGCTGACTATCTGAAGCCAGACATTGGAGCTTCTCTGGGAGATCACGCGGAAAAGAGTGTTGCCCACAATCACAACTTCGGGCTTATCGCTGGCCAGTATCCTGCGAGCGTTTTCCAGCGCACAAACAAAAGAGTCGGGCTGTATGTTGACCATACCGCACATGAGTTCCGCCATGATCAACACAGAGTCCAATTTCTCTGCACGGCTGGCCGTGTTGGTTCTTTGTGCAATCCTGTCCGTCAGGGTGGGTTGAGCAGCGCAGTAATGGAGCACTTCTGTGGTCCGTGTTAGCTCCCAGGATGTGCTGGCTCTGGCCAACTCTCTGCTGACGAGATCAAAGGCCTCCGTGGGCACTGTGACGCTGAGGAGGCATCCAAATTGCAGCGTGACCACAAAGGACTTGTGCTGAAACACTTGACTGTACTCTCTGGTCTGCACTCCATTGGTGATTGTGTCATAGGTGCCCTGCTGAGCCTCGCGCTGATCCGTAATCCTGTAGCGCTTGCAGAATCTAGTACCAGTGGGCACCACTGTGTCGGGGACTAGCATCTTGTAGACAAAGCCAGCGAGTAGACGACTTGTATCTTTCTGTTGCCTGAACAGGGTTGCTCCCATGTGAGCTTGCGCCATCATCACGGTGGCCTCGGCTGTGATGGAAGTGTTGGCGGCGGAGGCTCTGGTTATGTTATCGACCACGTACTGCGCAAATGAGCTGTGGGGATTGGCCATAAATCCGGGAGCTTTCACCAAGCGCTCAATTGTGTCCAATGGTTTCAGCTTGTAGCTGCTTGGGTCCAGGTTCACCACACTCATGATGACGGAGCCTTACACCGAACTAACTGTACAGGGTACTCGGGTGTAGAGTGAATTGCAGGACAAATGTGGACGCGTGCGTTGTCAATGTGTGTTTTTGGTTAGACAATGTCACTGGTGTGACGTGCGCGTTTACCGCTACGATGGGACTTGTAGTAATAGGGCTTTTTCACTAGTGCTCCATGGGACGTTACAGGGATTTTATCGAGAGCTCGATGCATCTCTCTGTCACACTTGCCATGGTACATTAGTAAACTCAAATCATCACCGTGTTGTCTCAGCAGGTTTTCTGCGACAATCACATCCATTGCAACGTCGATAGCGTTGCGTTTGAGTTTTGAGAGCTTGACCACATGTGCCCGGGTCTTGGTGGTGGCAAACCCTTCGTCATCGCTGTCATCACTGTCATCACTGTCAAAGTGTTGACAACCACGGTTTCTGTTTGGAATACGTTGCCTGTTGCTACACAGACAATATAATGCTCTAAACAACATAGAGAACATCTCGGAACCTTGCTGTCTATGCTGGCGACACGTTGATATCGTTAACTGTACATTGCACATGATAGTGCACGCCACACGTTCAGACTGGGCAGAGAGATGACGAGAGCTGCACCAAGCGTGTCCAGGGAACAGCTGGTCCATTGTGAGAAAGCGCTGGCCATGGCGGCTTTGGAGGACAGAGGGGATTTCTACGTGTTAGAGACTTTCAGGAGAAGAGAGTGTTCCCACCGCGAACAGGGTCTTGACTCTCATGCAGTTGACTATGAGCGTTACGGGTTGGTCCCCATCCACAGGGACAGAGACTCTTGGGTCTACGTAAGTGAGGATCCGCAGCTGGCCATAGTGATAGAGGAGATTGTCAACACATTCAGCCCGGCTCTGTCCGTGGAGTTGTTGCTTTACAATGTGCTGGGGAGCAACAGCGAGAGTGCCACTTGCTTGGTGCGATACCTCATCAACTACTACTCCGCGAACCATGTGTGCACACACATCAAGACCACACTGAGGAACATGATTCGCTGGACCGTGTTGGCAGGATTTGTGCCCTGTGTTTTCTTGCCTTGGAAGAAAGTCAGAGCTCTAGGTCTGGGGTTATCAGGCAAAGCTGCCGTGACTAACCTAATCTCGTCCAAACCGGTCGTACACAGGGATGTGTACATGGGTTATGTTGGCAATGAGGTATGTGACCAAAGTAAACGTAGGAGGACTGACAGGCACAACCAGCGATCAATGAGACCCGATCATCTTGGGCAGCATAGGGAACACGGCACTAGGGGTAAACACAAGCATCACAAGCCTTGCTTTAGCCCTGTGCCTGACGGACTCAGTCCAACGGCTGCCGCTTTCGAAGCCGTGCAGGAACGAGAAGCTCATGAGCGGGCCCTGCCTTCGGTCTTGGACGTGCCACTCGATCAGCTCGCGGACACGCTGACACTTCTGATGAACAATTCGGTGCCCAAAACGCAGGTCTCCGTGGTGTGTAAGATCATCGGAGACTGGGTCCAACGGGACATTGCGCTCAAGCGTGACCCAATCAAGGAAACTGAGCTTAAGATGGCAACTGTGGCCCTGTGGGGCGTGATGAAGACCTTTGAGCACGGACGGTGTCCAGTCATACCCGAGTGCAGAGCTTCCACATGTCTGGCCTTCTACGACACAGAGACAGACCTTGTCACAGCCTCGGTGGACCGGGTCCTCTATAGACACGTCTCTATTTGGGATAGTTGCTGGTCATGGGGTTCGACCTTCTCCTCGTTGGCCAAAAGATCTCACACAATGGTTCGGAGCTGGGCTACTCTCTTTTACAAGATCATACAGGGTCTCACCACGGCATCGAGCAGACACGTATACACCAGCACGGGTGTAGACCGCTCGTCTTTGACACACCTAGCCGACGTAATGCTTTCATCCCGTGGAGAGCAGCAGCGTACGGGACTTTCGGTCGCGGGCAACTCTTTTGGGCAACCATTACTCGATAACCTGTCCCGCTTCCTGGCCAGCGAACAGCAGACCGATATGTTCGGGCTGAATGCGGCCACTCTGCCAGATGTGTTTCTGAGATCTGGGGTCGGGACTACGGTTTCAGAGCACAAGTCCGCGAGCGTCTCGCATAGCTTGAGTAAAATGATGACCTCGATGATCTCTGAAGGCAAGGAGGTTCTGCTCCTCAAGCAGTTTCTCGGTGAGGCAAACAGGCACCCTCGCCTGGCCTTGGAACGGCTCAAGAGTGACTGTAAGGATCGGGGGCTGCTGCAGCTGGCCGAGGCTGTCACGAGGCAGCTGGAACGGTCTATCGGTGAGGCAGGCGACACCAAACATGAAGCAGCGGTGACAGAGCTCGGATCGGACGTTAAACTTGTGTGCAACTACCCGTCGTCTGTCAGCGTGGCTCATCTAGAGGAGACGTTGAGCATGTGGACCAATTTTTGGCGAAGCACCCTGTCCGGATTCAGCCAGTTCAATAGGAGACACAATACCATACAGTACAACAACAGGGATACGGTGAGAGAACTAGAGTCTGGGTCACCTGTGCACGTTTTCCACTGTATGCTGGTGATGCTTTTGAACACGTCCGGGGTGACATTCGCAGACAGCCTATCTGGGAGAAAGCCAGACGCTTCGCTCACAGTCAACGACATCATGCTCACGAGAGAGTCTCTGCATCCTAGCGCGTATGGGTTACTTTTGGCCAACAAGCTGGGTCTCAGACCCTCGGATGTGAGGTGCGAAGGCGAAAGAGAATGGACTCAGGGGGTTGTTGCGGCAGAATCCACGGAGACATTGCTCTCGGCTACATCAGCAAACAATCCCAGGTCCTCGGACCCTCGGCCGTACGTTGATCACAGACTGGGTTCTGTTGAACCTCTGGTGGCTGCGATCTCAAAGGGGGTTGGTCAACACTTGGCAAGATGTCACAAGAAGCAATACCAACAGACTCTGAGTAACGGTCACAGATATGTTGCTCCAGCGCATCAGTCCAGTTTGTCAAATCATCAGGGCTCCGTTGCGCAGTCCCAGGGTCAACGTGGGACGTGATTGCCTGAGCTGCCCGCACATTCTGTGGGTGCGCTTTGGGCACGGGACAAGGACATTGTTGGTATTGAGCGCTGTCTTCTCTGTGCAGGGAGATGGGCTCTGGTGACTTGTAAACACGACTGGTTCTCCTCTTTGCAGTGTGCATTGTGTTCATTCCTCTTTTGGAGTGTTGTCTCAATTTCATCCTGGTTTGCATTCCCTGAATAAAGTTTGTGGGTACAACATTCGGTGTATTGCATCTGTCTTGCTGTTCGTTTTCTTCTCCCGGGACCTCAGGTCCAGAGCCTCGGCTCACATGAGAACCCTTGGTCGAGGTTTTTGGTTTCTTATGTTCAACCGTAGCATCATCCTTGCTGACTGTACATGTCTTACGCTTCTGTGTGACTCGAACCCTGTCCTTGGCACGCTTATCACAGGCCTTGTCTTGCCCGCTGGTTTTCACATCATGGTCATATACGAGGCCATCACTCGCGTCGTCACCTTTCTCCTCCTGATTGTGATCGACTAGACCTTCCTTAGCCAATCTGAGGAACTTCTCAGTGTGGTGCCTATCGGGTTGAGTACAAAGCAGCTGTCCAGGGGCAAGTACACACGGATCTAGTGCACGGTCATCTATCTTAATCGTGACCCACTGCTCTTTGGAGTACAGCTGGACTATACCCTTAATCTTCCAAAGAGGTTCCAAGCTGAGTTCATTCAGGGTTGCTAGTGACACTCTCATCCAGAGAGTCTTTTTGCCTGATGACATGAGCGTATGTAGGTATGTCTCTATTGGCATGGCCTTGTCTCGCAGCGTCTGAATGAACATGTTGATCTGCTGAACGCGGTCGATCTTTAGCACTCCACACTCTTTGTGTTTTTCAGTGATCTTGTATTTCACAAAAGAGTAATCTGAACCTAGAGCCGCTACTCCGATAAAGGAGTCGAGTGTCACCATGTCCTCCCGTATGGGTTCCATCCTGTCCTCAGTCCCATGAAATGGTTGCTGCTGAGGCTTAGGCTGCAACTGACTAAGCGGTTGCGTAGGCATGGGAGAGGACAACGGCTTAGTTCGAGGTTGGTATGAGTAGGCAAACATGGTTTAGTGTCTCAACTGTAAGGCCAGAAACCCAAAACTGCTATCGAGAGCTCGAGAGAAGTCGTAGTCTGAAAGGAAGTGTTTCAGGTTCAGCTCTGCAAGACTTTGTCCAATCTCACAGCCATTCTCTAAACCTCTGGGTCTGTAAATAGGGTTTCTCCAACCCGCACTATGTTCCACTATCCACCTAGGGGCAGCTGAGCTGTCCATGGACTGCCAGGCTGGCACTCTGTTACCCTTTTCTGCAATCTCAAACAACGCATGCTTCCAAAACTCAGAAACCTTGAAAGATATTCGACAACAAGGACACAGTGCATAGTCACTTGTTTGAGTGGAATCACCACACAAGGTCTCATTCACCTCTCTCAGTACCCCAAAGGGGATAGTGAATTCGGCTCTCTTCACGCACCCTTGCCCATCGTCACTTTTGCCACGGACCAACACCGTTTCTGGGACCAGCTTCATGTATCCGAAAACACAGTTGTCTTCCAGGTACAGGAAATGCCAGTCCCCTATCAGGTCGGAGCACGGGGTCTGTTGCAACAGGCAGTTCTGCGTCTTGTTGAGAGCGGTACCCTCATCTTGTCCATGCAATTCCGAGATATAAGTCTCAATACTCTGCAGCCGCATGCCACATACGTCCATTAGGTTTCTAAGTTCCTTGACTTGAGACTGTATGTTGGTCTCAGCCCTGCTCTTTGTGGTGGACCGTTCAGCAGTTGCTAGAAGAGATTCAAAGTGTCTGTTCACTATGTCCCACACCCTTAGAATAGGCGCTGTGGAAGCTGCAAAAGGTGCTGTGGCTTGGCAGCTGCTGTTTGACTTATTGCTTGCCATGCTACCGCTTCTTCTTCTTCTTCTTCTTCTTCTTCTTCTGCTGCTACTGCTGCAACATGTTAGCTCTAATCCACGTCCGTATTCATAGACTAATTAACTTACATGCTCAATGTGCACAATGACTTCCCAGTGACAATCACAGAATGTTCATACCCACTTTATAACCCAGATCCCGCTGTCAGTGCCACGCACTGACATTATGAACCGGCATTGAGTACACCTGTGACATGTACACATTAGGTGATTAGTGTACAAATAAGATAAACAAAAAACACTCTGACACCTATACACAGTCAAATCATCTTTAATATCCACAACATGTACAACAAAGACAATGAGCACTCAAGCCACGTAGAACTCAATGAGTGGGCTACGCGTAGAATGCTCAACTCATGGTAAGGCGCTGAACTCTACTCAAGGCGAGCTGAAGTGTCTGCTTGCTGTATCCAAGGTCTTCGAAATCAACATCCTCTAAGCTGGGAAATCCTCGGGGTGAGCAGCATGTGGGGCTTTGGGTGACATGATTGCATACCGTAGCGATCAGTTCCACTCTAGCGTTCACTTTACCTTCCTCTCTCAGGTACGCCTCATGCGCAAGTATAATTTTGTCATGCAGAGCACTGGGATTGTCCAGGAGCCACGGGACTAAGTGAATAAACTCGGGGTTTTTCAGATGGTAACGCATCAGGACGTTATCCTGACACGTTGAGAGATTGCTACGGTAACGCTCTACAAATGCATTTCTCACAGACTCTCTGTAGACAGGCCAGTGCTTGGGGTGACTGCGGTCTCTCACTTGTAAGAAGTATGTCTCTGTAAGGTATACCAGAACCATCTTCTCCTGGGATGTCAATGTACCGCGCCGCTCCTGAGCAAGCTCACAGCACAACCTGTTGAGATGGACATGCATCTCCACCAGCTTGGTCACTTCATCCAGCGCCTTTGGGAGCTCCTTGGCTACGTCCCTCACCTTTTGCGAGTTGATAGACATCGATGCGAAGACCTGGTGTCTGGTCTCATTCCAGGTCACGTTGACGGAGGAGAAGAAGAAGGGTGTGTGGAAATGTTTCTTCTTTTCCTTCATCAGGATCACTACGGTCGACGGGTTGGCCACGCCATATATGTAACAGGTCAGGTTTTCGTTGCTGATCGTGAATGGTTTTGTGGAGACCAGGCAGCTTCCTTGGGACAAGGCTATGGTCTCAAACACTCCTCTGAAGTAGGGCTGTAGCAGGTACTTGGCGTTGGAAGTGTAGTTGGCGCTGCGGCAGGGGCTGGACGAGAACTCTATGCGGGTGTTTTTGTAGCCGTGTTGGGAGCACAGCCTCTTCTTGTCCGACACAAACCTCAGTCTGCTCGGCAACTTGGTTTTAGTGGTGTTGGACTGCATCAGGGCGTACTGTCGGAGACGCTTAGAGAATACGGTCGCACTGAATTTCTGATTACCGACTGTGTTCACATGGAGCACGTGGAGGAGCACGTTGTGGTCCAACTCCACGACACAGGTACCTGTTGTCCTAAGCATCTCATTTGGACTCTGAGGGGAGGCTAGGTGCTGGGGCCACTGCTGGGGTGCACGGATTGCAATTGTGCTACACTCTGTGCGGTTCGGGTCTGTATAGCCAGTGAAGGGTGCTCCTATTGCACTCAATGTCCAGGATCCACAGGGCTCCGAGCCAGCAAATGCGGGACACTCGAGACTCATAAAGGATATTGACGGCGGCGGGCCTGGATGTAGACATGGCCCATTTAGACCTTGTATGTGTGTCGAGTGGCAGAACGGGACACTTTCTCTGTTGTCTGTGGCAACGTTCCTTGAGCTGAGAGGGTTGGTTGTTTTTACCTCTTTCGTTCGAGCCTCGTCTTTGGCAACGTTCTGTGCGCTGAGACAAGGGTTCATGTTTACCGTGCACAAATAGGGCGGCTCGAAGTGCGCTTGGACACAGGTTCAGGGAGTCCTGGCGTTTGATGAGGAAGAGTTCCAGATTACAGAGTAGGAGCTTACGATTGCCAGCGTACACTAGCACCAAATGCGACCAGAGGAGCTCCACAGCAATCTTTGTCTCAGCCGAAACATCAGATGATTGACACACCGCACCAAATACTGCGGGAGGTGTTGCCGAGAGGTTGTCTATCAGGTATTTCAGGGCTCTGAGTTCAAATTCAACAACCTCACCTCTAACGTCACTAGATCCCATCACACGCACTAGCAAAGCTTGCGCCGCAGCCTTGGCTTGGTCGTGGCATTCGGACAAAAAGCAAAGCCTGCAGTACACCGGCAATAACTTTCCCAGGAACTGAACCACGGTAGGGCCCTTGGGCTTTACAGCTGCAAATTTTCCGTGAGCATGCTGCTGAAAGTGAACATAGGCTCGGGCTCTAGGAGACCAAACGTTAGGGCCTGAGATCAGCTCTCGATGCTTGACGAGACACTCTATTAAGGCTTCGCTGGAGAGCGGAGCGTCCCTGGAGTAGTCCAGCTCATCCATTAGGTACTCAAGAAAGATATCGTACCTTTTTATGTCCACGTGTGGACCGGGGCATCTAGTGATGGGGTCTGAGAAACGGATTCCCGAACAGTTCTTTGTAGCGAGTGCCATTAAAGCGTGTTACGGGACGCTGCCTTCTTGGGACGACACAAGCGAGCAATCTCGGGACGACGAGTCTTCACTCGGGAAAAGACCCAGGTTACAGAACCAAGAGGGATCTGTGTTGCTAGAGCAAGGCTGTGAAACTATAGACATGGAGTACCGGCGTCTATACTGTGAACTGAGAAATAAAGCGCTCTCAGACATAAAGGGTCTTGTGAGAGAGCACGTGGAGAAACTGAGCACAGTATCAGCCTCCTACGAGTTCATGAACATATATGGCATGTGTTCCTTCGACCCACCTAATGTGACCAGGATCTTGCATCGGGATGGAGAGCCTCCTATGTGCAAGTTTACCAAGCTCACCTGCCCTGAGGACGGCGCTAACTCCCACAGACTAATTTCGGTCAGCGGCATACTGAACCCGCTCCTCAGTGCACGGGTAGAACACGGAGAGCTAGAGCTCACTCAATGTGGAGACGCAGACTACCACAGGGCTACCGAGGAGTTTGCTAGACTCGACTCACGGAGTAAGATGAGAGTACCGCGAGTGTACAAGGGGAACGTGGGAAGCACTCTAAGTAGCATGGAGAATCGTTTTGTTTTCACCATAACGGAGGACTTGCACACTCTAGGATGTGCTTATAGGCAGATGATGGTTATAGTTGAATTGTTACACCTAAATGTTCTACATTTCATATATTCCTAGTGCACAGGCGCTCATTTGCCGCACCTATCAATGTGAAATAAAGACTGTGTACAACTGGCCATTGTGTCTGATCAACTCTTTATTTTATACATCACACAAGGAATGGGTAGATACAGCAAACGATAGGTCAGTTGCAAACCCGGGCTCAATCAGAGTCATCAAACCCAAATTCCACATCTGAGTTACACATCGTCAGCACACAATCATGTTCAAGTTTGGACTTTTTCTCCTCCGGGTTAGCGTCATGTTCCTTTCCAACTCCATGGAGCCAAGGGTCAGATGAAACATGGTGCTTCCCCTCTGATGTCTGTCCCCTCTTACGTTCTCCTCTGATGTCATCTTCTCCAGTCACCTCGATGTTGTTATTCTTAACAGCAGACACCAGTGAGTCAAAATCTGCTTCATTCAGCCCAGGGTTCATCATCTTGATGCGATTCACGCCTATCCTGGGTAACACACAGGACACAGAGCTTTTGATCCTTTCGACCATTTCATCAATCGAGCTTGTCTTCTTATTGGTGAGACAGCCCAAGTCTGTATCACGCTGGGAACTAAACAGTTTTGTGTCGATGCACCCATTGCTGAAAACCCTCACATGGTAGTAGCAATCCTGCCTACAAAGCTTGACACAGCCGTAGGTCTTATTGATTGTGGAGTAAGTTCTCATGCTCATCTTTTGCATCAGGGGTGCATGGATCATGAATTCCTCATTGGCAAACACAGTGGCGAATTTCAGCACCCCCTCTTCGCCCCAGAACAACACCCTGTTGTAGGAAAGCAAGCTTTCCTTCATGATCTTTGAGACCTCGTTTTTTGTGTCCCCGATCATTTCCAGTGACTTCCGTATGTAATCAGGGAGATTTGTGTCATTTGCTTGTAACCACTCCATGGTATCCAGCTGGGTGTAGTTGATACCCCTTCTAACTGGCTTACTGAAGGCTGGCCCCGTGAGTTTTAGACAGTTGCCAAAAGATGCTTCGAATGCGTTGCCACCACTCTCTTTATCTTTTCCATGTCTAAACTTCGGCGCCATGGAAAGAAAGGAGAGATGTTTGCACAGGGCCGCGTCATGCCCTTTCGGACTGTAGACCAGGCGGGCTAACTCAGCGCAGAAAAGCCCCATGACCATCATCACCGCTTGTCTCATAGTCATGGCCAAAGTTAGTGTGCACATGGGCAAGGCTCCGTGGGACACGATTAGTCGATAGTCAGTCTCATTGGACAGGTATGCTTTGTGAACCGAGGAGTTGTAGGTGGTATCGCTCATGGCTTTAACATTGGCCACCTCTGTGAATTCGCCCGAGTTAAACCAGTGGTGGAAGCGAGCATATAGGAACCCATCAGTGGATGTGTTGTTAATCCCAATGGGTTTGTGTCCCTTAGACAGCATACTTTTTAAACTACCACCGCTCGGGTGCTGCGGGTCTTCAAGGGCAATGGTCAGCATTGTGTTCATCGTAGTGTTGTCAGCAATCCCCAGGGTCACTGAAGCAAAAACCCCTTTGGGCGATGAGGCTCCCGGAGGTGGATGGGGCCTCTTGTCATCAGGGCCGGTGAAAACTTTTCCAAAGTATAGAGTGTTACCTTTATCCTGTCCGGAAAAGCCTACCCCGGTAGTGTACAGGCAGCTGTCTGGTATTTTACTCATCTTTGTCATGAGGCTTGCACTCTGGTGGCGGACAGCATCTGAAAACTTGGCCATCGACCTCCCGATGGCGGTCATTACGGTCTCGGTGAAGTCACTGTTTGCAGCGCAGGGCAGCATGTTGCCGATTGTACTGAATACAGCACACTGCATGTAAGCCATTATGTTATCCGACATCAGGTAGGAGCATATCTTGAGGGCCTTGTGGTCCGTTTGTCCCCCCATCATTTTCACACCAGCCTCCTTTAACATGACCATCCTGTCACCCATCTGGGGAGCAACAAACCACAGCTTTTTAAGCTTTCCCTCCACGATCCTACACTCATGGATGCGTTCTAGTATGCGGGTGTCTGTCCAGCCAAGAGTCATTCCGTAGGACACGTCAGACCCATCTTTGTCCAGTTCGTACCCCGTAAAAAGCCGGTAATGGGTCAAGAAAGCATCGGGGTCCTGACAATCGGCCGCTCGGTTCTCACCCCTTCGGGGGTTTTTACCCCCTTGCCAATTGAAGAAGGGAATGAACATGGGCTTCAGCAGAGTTGCGGCACACAAGGGGTTGCAGAAATTGGCCTCCAGGAAGGGGGATGACGCTACACTCATGATAGTGGCAAGGTCCTTCTCCTGGATGCAGCTGCTCACAAATATAGCCAACAGCTGAATCAGGTACAGAAACAGCATGTGCTGAGGCTCCTCTCCATGTTTGTACATCACATCATTGTTGACCAGGCCAGCCACGTCAAACAGCCCGAGTAGCTTTCGCAGCAGAGACACGATCTGACCCGATTTGGTTTTGTGGAAGCCGAGGAAAACACTTGGGTTACTCCCACCCTGATCGTCGGAGGAGTCAAGGACATGTTGATGCAGAGCCTCGTCAGTCAGCGTCTGCTGGTACAGGGAGAGCACCTTTTCCCGAGTGAAGAGTTTGCACAGGCCCAGGAAAAGCGTCCGCTCGACCTCCTGGTTTATGCGAGGCACGCTCTGCAGAGCCAAAAAGTGGCCCAAGTGTTCCGCGTGAACTTTCAGGACCTCGCCAGGGAAGAGGTCTGGACAATAGAGATGCAGCACTACGGGAGATTTGAGCAGGATCGGAGCAAACGGGTTCACATGGCAGGTGTACACGATTCCGGAGTCCTGTGGTCCCGTAGCTATGCAAAAGCCACTCTGGTCCAGGCTTACCTCGAGTGTCTTACCGTAGTTTGTCATTCTAAACAGAGAGATAAAAGTCCCAAGTCCCGAATGCAGACAAAACTAGTGAAGATGTTGACGTCTAAGACAAAGATTTCAGACTGCGGTGACGCTTACGAATTCTGTTTGGAGCTCTGGGATGATCTGTCCTCGGCCCTGATTGAATCACAAGGCTCGAGCGTTGTGCTGCCAAGTAAAGAGAGGTTGTCTCTGATGCAAGAATGCAAAGTTGTGCTCAGACTGGCTCTCCTGGCGGACTTTTATAGGTACCAAAAAGAGGCTCTGGCTTTAAATATAGAGGAGTCCGAGGTGAAAGTTTGTGGGATTAGATCGGATGCACTGAGGCTCCTCCTTACTGAGAACATGCGACCGAGGGCTAAAGTGTTCGAGCGCGGCGGCGTTTCCAACCGAGGCTGCAGAGCCGACAGCGGCTGGCTTACCAATCCTGACCTTGTACCCAATCGAGGCTGTCCTGGTAAAGCTAAACAGCGCATGAGAAGACGCAGTCCAGTCACTAGGAAACCAACCGTTGGCACTGTGCTCATAAAATCTCAGAGTGTTGTCACTGAGGGGAAAGCCGGAGTCCGCAGACACAGGAAAAGGCATTGCTCTTTAGACAGTGCAAGACACGGCGAGGATTCCATTAAGTGGTCAAAGTACAGTTTTTCGACACCGAGGAAGACGTACTACACAAAGCTCACAAGAGCCTTTCAGGTAGTGAAAAACGTGGGACACACCATGCTGACGCTCCATTCCGAGTGGGGTCTGAGTTGTTACTACAAGCTGGCTGTCGCGTACACAACGGATCAACCGCTGGAGTTGGCCGCGGCGTGTCTACCCGAACTGCGCGAAGCCGTAGATATTATCCACAGTGAACGTTTTCAGAAGCTGAGCGAACTGAAGCTCGAGTGTCAGATGCTGCTATATGCCGTGCTCAACTGTCACATTAACTGGGTGAGCCACAACCACAGGCAGATACTCCTCGTACCGGGCCAACCCAGCTCGCAGCCTCCTTGTCAACAGGGAGACCTGAGGTGCTCCAGATGTCTTAAAAATCAGTCCTTCCACTCGTCAGAGGTGAAAGGCAACCCGAGAAACATTGACGTGGAATTTGACTTTGAGCAGATGAAATTCTGGTCTTCGTGCTGTGCTGCGCCGATGATAAATGTACCCCTAAGCACAAGTGCTGTCAACACTTGCACATTTACTGACATGAAACAGATGTACACCTCGTGTATGAAATGCAAGCAGCCCATATTTTCCGAAGTACTAGTGGATATGGAAACTCTCTACCGGCGCTGTGTAGTGTGCACATCCAAAGGTCTCTGATAGGGCCCAGATGGACAACACTCTCTGTCTCACGGGCAAACAAACGATGGCTGAACCTGTCTCATATTTTGAGTACCAACCGATAACACAGTCACCACTCGTGGAGCAATGCGATCCCACTGCGATCAACAACGTCATACTTGAGGCCACCGAGAGCATCACAGCCTCCGAGACAATAATCGTGGAATCCCAGAACAAAGGTGGTTTGGAGACCTTGGACTTGATAACACCGCGACCACTCGTGGAGCAAGGTGATCCCACTGCAGTATGCGACGCCGTGATCGAGGCTGCCGAGAGCGTGGCTGCCGAGAGCGTGGTTGAGAATGTTCAGTCTATAAGCGATTATCTGGAGGCTTTCAATTGCAATACCACTCGCAGCTGTTGTCACGAATTTGGCGAGTATGGCATTGAATATTATGCCGATGAGGACTGCAAGGAAGACGAGTGGTGTTCGGACCAGGATGATCAGTTCACCATGTGCGCTTCAGTTCGTGGCGACACAATGCAACACAGAGATAAGCCGGCATGTCACGAGGTGTCGGAAGGAGTCTGTGATGACCCCTAGTTATACTTTCCGAAGAGTGTTGTTGATGATTACTTCATGTACAGTTTGTTATGTGTGTGTATACTATTGACAGAGTTGACTTGTTGTGATTCCCTTTCTCTCTTGTAACATTGGAAATACAAACAAAATGTTTTGCATAATGCAAGTCTGCCTCCGTGTTTCTTTTCCATTCCACTGAGGAGCGTGCAGATTCCACTGCACAGAGTTCCCACTAGTACAGCGGAGCTGAAATGGAACCCTTACAGAAAGGCGAGCGGAGCTCTACTCGTCACATGGCTGTGCTGTTCGAAGACATAGGTGCTGTTTCATGCCTAGAGTATACATGGGTGCAAATGTTTGACATAGAGAAACGGATACCTATGTCCGTAGCGCTCACAGAGCCTGAGTTTGACGGGGTCTTTCGCATACCTGTGGAGTCTGACACGTGTCCCGGTACACATTATCTTGTTCTCCGTGCTCTATACACGCACTCCAGAGAGAGCTACGGTCTAATTACAGCCAAACACTTTTCCGAGATGTACACAGACAACAGGGGTCACCAGGTGAAAAATATCAGTTATGTAGCCAGAGGGCCCTTGGCCTGGGTGAGGATGAATACAACTGCCGGTAGAAACGACCTTTACACCGGGGACACGGTTTCCGGGTACCAACCCGAAGCGATTGTCTCGACTGTATACACCAGATTGACTCGTTGCATGCACAGCGGCTTGGTGTCTCCCTCCTACGAGCCGGACGATAGGGAGGCTTTGGCCACCAAACTGGTGAGCGAAACTCTTTCAATACTCGGGGCACCGCTTGCCTTCAAGGTGTTACATGAGCAGAGCAGGCTAACCCTGGAGCGGTTGCGGTGCAGCGAGGACCGGGAGATCTTAATGGTACCCAATCCGCGAGATGCTCTCTGGGGGACGTGTGTACTGTGGCAGCTGGACACCGACCTAAATCTCTCCCGTGCGACTGTTAACCACAATACGAACCCATCACCGGCCTCAGGCACAATTCAGTGGTTGAGCGTTAGGTTAACGTCCGTGGGTTTAGAGTTGACCGGGGGCTCGCCAGGGAGGTGTACTAAAGACATTATCAGGGCTCCATACTGGGCAGTTATACTCGCTGCTCTGTGTTGCGGAGCACTGGACCGTTGGTCTCGTGAGCTAGACGAGCTCTCTGCCTTGTTGAGAATAGACGCGCATCTACACTCAACAAGTGATCCAAAGAGGGATGAGTTGTGTCAACGCTGCGGGTATGCTTATCGAGTACCGCCTGTGGTGTGCGAGCCCACACCCAAGAGGGTCTCGGCTGTGTCGCAGATAGACAGGTTGCTCCGGGGCAGCATCTGCACCACTCTTTGTGCTACGGTCTCCCGAGGTATGGGTAATGGAGCCCAGCGCGAGCCTAAGGAAAACCATGTGCAACGACACAAATACTGTCTCAACCACCGCAGAGACTACAGTGCGAGTCTCGAGGAAATCTTTGAACTCAACAAGGGAACAACGGGTGAACAAGGGCCAGGAGGAGGAGAAAAAGGTGGAGAAGAAGACGATGTTCGAGAGCACAACTCGCAGGTCCTCTCATGTGACAACACCGCAAGAACAAACTGGATCACCTCGTGGTGGGAGAACGGATCACGATGCTACTGGGGTGAAGACCAAGGTGAAGAAGACGAACGGCAACACTACACCACGAACCAAACGTTACCACGTAAGCGTAGCCAAGAGCGTTCGAGCAGGAAGCGAAAGATCGGCGGGACACAAGCGGAACACGACCTCGGCTTGTGGTCGTGGCAGAAAGAGTGTCGGGTCATACTGGGGTACAGCACGCACAACCGAACGGTCAGCAAGCACAGATTCTGGGAGCTCTACCTCTCAGGCTCAGGCCTCAGAGCAGACGACAGAACTAGATTCTCTACTTCGATCGGACACTGGAAGCAATTCTCGTGCCACGCTCGTACATATCATATCAAAACTTTTCCCTTTGGCTACCAAGGTGGACTCCTCGGCATGTAGCATGGCCGAAGTGTCCACGGCGCCACAGAACTTAACGTGCCCAGAGACTCTGGATGACACCTTGGTGGTAGTTGAGGCGCTTGTGGACAATTTCGGAGACCTGGCCAAGTGGTTTGAGTCGTTTGAGGGCACAAGTGCTCGGGACGTAATAGGGTTTGACCTGGCTATGGAAATGTGTGGATGTTACGAGCTTGTGCTCAGCAGGTTGGGAAGGGGCATAAGGGACATGTTTGCTAGGAGTACATTTATACAAAGTGCACGACAGCTCCAAGATGCCGATCAAGTCTTGCGGTGGCTTGAGGCTATTCCAACAACGTCAGCGGACCTTGACTCTTTCCGTGATGTAGCGCGTCTAGTGAGTAGCACGGGGTCCGGTCCTGGATCAGAGGAACTGAAGACCACTCTCGACAAATTGTTGTCACAAAAGACAGCCTTGCCGTCGCCGTCGGCACTCACGTTACAGGAGTCCCTCTGTCTGCATCGGAGAGGAGCACTCGAGTCGATTCGTGCCCTCATTCACATGGCCGAGATTGGCAATACAAAGCTTGTGGATTCGACAAACGAGTGCATGAAGCGTCAGGTCGAGTTGAAGACTGTCACGGAAAAACTAGCTAAGGTTCAATCTGAACTTGTCAACAGCAGAAAAGTCCAGAGTGAACTCAAACACATGGTCGAGAATGGCAATACACGGCTTGTGGATTCGACAGACGAGTGCACAAAGCATCAGGGCGAGTTGAAGACTGTCACGGAAAACCTAGTTAAGGTTCAATCTGAACTTGTCAACAGTAGGAAAGTCCAGAGTGAGCTCAAACACATGGTCGATATTGGCAATACACGGCTTCGGGAATTGAAAAACAAGTGCACAGAGCACCAGGGGGAGTTGAAGACCGTCACGGAAAAACTAGCTAAGGTTCAATCCGAACTTGTCAACAGCAGGAAAGTCCAGAGTGGGCTCGAACACAATCGCAATATTGTAAGACAGAGAGTGACTGAGACAAAGATGGAACTTGAAGAGGCTATGGGCAAGTTACAAAAAAAAGAGGTACGCTTTAACAACCTGAACGAGGCTCATAAGCAGTCTCGGGACAAGTGTGACGAACTGGAACTTCACATTGCCGAGATTGTATCAGCTCACAGTCGTGAGAAAGAACAATTAAACCAGGCACTTGACGGCGTACGCTGTCAGCTTGGGGAAAGAGATGTAACATTGTGTCGTGTGAAAGACGACAGTGTGCAGGAACAAGAAGGTCTCAAACTACAGATCTCTGATCTAGCAGAGCGTAATGGGTCACTGACAGGGATTGTGAAAGCGCTAGAGCGTGGTAGGAAAGAGGACGCACGTAAGTACACCGCAGAGCTCATGGATTGTCAACAGAAAAAGCATGGCCAGGCCTTGAAGCTATTAGAGTGTCGTGGTCTCATCACTGAACTTCGGTGCAGATTGGCCAAGGGTGAGGGAGATGTAAAAGCTGGTCACGTTGAGTTGGTGGTCTACAAAGAGGAAAATGACAAGCTTACCGATGAGATACAGAGATTGGGCAATTGTGAGCGTGTACTGTCTTCCTTGTGTGGCTTCTTGGGTGTTGAAATGGTTGACAGTTGGGAATCCTTACAATTT
Source organism: Gymnocephalus cernua (assembly GCA_023631565.1). Taxonomy (NCBI): domain Eukaryota; kingdom Metazoa; phylum Chordata; class Actinopteri; order Perciformes; family Percidae; genus Gymnocephalus; species Gymnocephalus cernua. The sequence continues at coordinate 1,260,967 of JALJEH010000025.1, read as the reverse complement.
GCAGTCACGGCTGAGATGGATGCATCAGTTGACAGGATCGGGGAAGTGCTTAAACGAGCATGCATTAAGCGCGACGTCGACGACACCCAACGTATCGATGATACTGATAGGATGGAATTTGAACACCGCAACACTGGTGATATGTTTAAAACCTATGAGGTTGCTGTAACTGGCATAATACAATCTCTTGACAGTGTGGAGCCTAGGCCAGTGAGAAAAGCACACAAGCGAAAAACGTCAGTGGACACCCTGGAGAGTGCCGGGTCCCAGGGATTGTTAGTAAAGAGGGAATATGCGACTCCAGAGGACATTGGACCTGGCATAACTAAGCTACTGAAGATAGAGGGAGAGTGTGAACAGGATATGTGGTCACTTGACATTGAACATCACATCCACCACAATGATGTGGACAGCTTTGACATTGAACTCCGTGATAACGCCACACATGTCAGGACGCCCATTCCCAATTATATTGCAAAATCACTCAGTGCACACGGGGATCTCAAGATACTCGAGTTGGGACACCTGGACCCACTTGTTACTCTATTGAAGGTGTTACAAGCTGCAGAGCATGAGATCGAGGCTTGCTCTGAAATCACACAAAGCAAATGCCATTGCCAAGAAATGGAACGGTTCTCGAACAGACTGAAATGCACCTTGTTCATATGTTGGACACCGAGTGGGGATCACGAGGTATACGGTGACGATGACCGGAAAGGGGCGGTTTATACTATCATAGTACACAAACAAAAAGACATGAGAAGATATTATTTGGTGGTTGTGAAACCAGAAGGTGAGGAGTCCTACATGTACAACTTTGGTAAGGTGCCTTTCAAGGGACAATATGAAGCACCGAGCAATAAGTTTGTTCACATAGCTGATGGTACATGTCAAGGCCCGGGTTCGACGCACAACGTGGTAACCGTTACAACGAACGATGTTGTGTTGCATGATGAGGATGCTTGAATAAAAATACTCTTGAGATACACAATGGTTTCCATTTATTGAGATACACATAGGTAATATGACAGTTATGAGCTATAACATTAAGTCACACAAAGTATTACATTACGCTTGTCACATATTTTTGCTCAGAGTCTTTACTCACATAATGGCTGGGTGTTACGTCTGTTGACTTGTATTGCGTGATGAAGTGTACATCAAAACAAATCTCTTGAGATACCCAACAGTTTCCATTTATTGAGATACACAACAGTTTCCATTTATTGAGATACACAACAATAATGTACCTGTTATTCTAGCATTTGTGACCACATACTACTTACAGTGAATGGCTAAGGAAGCATTCAGTCAGAATTTACAAACAGCACATGGTGCATGTGGTGCACCTCAAGGGTACACTCTCTGAAGCTTTGTGAATACTGTATTACACACAGGACATGTTTTGTTACAGGCGCATATCAAGTGATTACAATTTGTGACCCAGGTCCGCCGCTTGAAACATAGGTGACATGTGTAATCGAAGTCTCTTGGTATGTCGAGACGTGTATAGTTGCATGTTTGTCTGCAAACATGGCAGTCCCTCGAACCACGTCTGCGTAGTTCCTCTAAACACTCTGAACATCCTACGTGTCCGCATTCCAGATAGGCGTCGATGGGTTTTTGTGTGCAACAAAAACAGGTGAATGACCCAAGCCCCTCGTCATCCTCATCGTCAGTCGAAACCTCTGCAGTACCTACAAAGAAAGAACACATTTTACAACACACACACACACACACACACCAAAGCATAACAATTGTGGGTGCAATCTTTATCGCATCCTTACCCTTAATAAGCAATCCTGGAATTCGGTTGATCTGTGACACCGGTGTATCGTCGACTGGCCTGTTTCTGCAATCCACACACTTTGCAGATGACTTGAATCTACCATCTTGTGCAACGACATCACGTAGTGTGGACATCTTATTAGAATAGTAGAGCGTGACCCCCGCTGTGCCTACACTGCTGGGTTTATGTCTCATTGAGTGATACATGGTGGAAACTGTGATGGGTTTCATGTCGCTGTAGAACTGAGTCATTTCGGCCACGTTAAAGACGGCATTGGGACCAAGGGCGTTAACATTAACTATCGGCATGTTCTGGTGGAGCAAGGCTGTACATGGAGACCTCGCAGACAGGGATGTTGTAGAATTCCACACAGAAGAGCACATCACGCCATATGTCTTCATCAGATCATGTATCGTCTGAGGCTCTTCGCACCTCGCCATTATCATCCTGGTTTGTGAGCCGACCAATAACGCTGTGACACTGTGAGGTTCCTGTTGTGGACACAAACAAAACTGTGTTAGATGTCATAATAAAGGGTTAGAGCGGAATGTGTTGATATGAACCAAACTGTGTTAGATGTCATAAAAAGGGTTAAAGCGGAATGTTTTGAAACGTCAAACTTACGTGTTTGCAGTGCACCTTGAATGCCGTCATCTCGTCAGCAATGTCATCACAAATGGTCCAATCTAATGACTTTACCAATGTCACCGTGTCACAAACATGACGGTAGAAGCTGTGCGAGTTTCCTGGTCTAATGCTCGTGTGAGTGACACTGTAGTAGGAGTGGCTGGGTGGAGCAGTAAGCAGCTCCTCAAACGCTCTCTGGGTTAAAATTTTAGGCCAATGTCCCACACGTTTATCGTCAAAAGACTCTTTAGTCCGCGTAATGTAGTCAGTGACTTTGTCTGTCGCTATTTGAACGCAAATTACTGTCAAATGTTGAGTGTCATCTGGCTGCCGCTTGGCTTTTGTAGTGGGATTGTACCTGCATTTTCTCATAGTCCATTCGCTCATGTACCAGTTTCTAGTGCCATCCGTAGGCAAGTTGATTTGAGCATTAGGTTTGCAGTCCCACTTGACAAGGATCGTTGTGTACTCCATTCTAACCAACACCCTGTGCTGAGACAGACTGGAACTGTTGTTCAGCTGCTTATATACACACACAAGAGGTTGAAACACGGTTTGTTCATCCGACTAAGGCCGGACAATCCTAAAATGGGTCCATGTCCGAGTAGTGTTTATTGTCCGAGTACGGCTCATTGTCTCACTAAGGCTCCATGTCCAACTAAGGCCCTGTGTCCGACTAAGGCTCCGTGTCCGAGTAGTGTTCATTGTCCGAGTACGGCTCTTTGTCCGAGTAGTGTTCATTGTCCGCGGCTATCCGTACATACCAGAGCAATCTGAGCAGAGTTATAAGGAGCTGCAAGCCTCACCTTGATCAGCAGAGTGTCAACACTTGTCTTGTTTCTCTAGACCTTATACCTGGTGCATATACCTCTGTCTTTCACTGTGACATAGCCCTGTGTGTTTTTGTTCACCCTGCATCTGTTCATCTGAAGTTAGAGTGACAACAAACGGCCCCTGCACACAGAGTCATGGCTGTGAACTGGTGCGGCTTGTTAGAGGCATATGCTGATAAACTGAAGTGCACAGTTGAATACCACGAACTGAGTCCAATGGGAACACAGTATGAGCACCCGTTCATCGTGAAAGTCAACGTCTTCATTACCGATCTACCAGAAAAGCAAGCGGAAGCTACAGGCACTGGCAAGACAATGGATGAAGCCAAATCTCAGGCTGCACAAGCATGGATGGCACTGCGTGAAAGTGAATTGGCACAGTACGTCCGTGCCCAGTGTAACTGTGCTGTGTCCACAAGTGACTCTCAGACACCGAACGGAGTTGAGCCAAGGTCAGACAATTCCGTTGTCAAATTGCAGGTATGTGGTCATCCTGTACATACGGTTTATTTATAAAAACCCAAATGGGTACACACTTGACACACTGCATGCTTTGTATCCTAGGAATTGTGTCACAAGAATAAGTGGCCTACACCGTGGTACGCCTATCTGCACGCACAGCCTAACCGCGTCTGCTTTGGAAATCTGACCGTGTTGAGACCTGAAGTTGAAATTCACATACGTCTGACAGGTGGGTGTTTGCTTTATGTACTGTGTATCTTATAGACTGGTAATGTTTGTGCCCCTTTCGAGATAACAAATGTTACGTCTACCCTACACTTTAAGGTTACGGGACCTCGAAGAAGGCTGCGAGAAGTGCAGTGGCTGCACAAATTCTACAACTCACACTGTCGATTACCCGGCTCGTAGACCTAGAGACTGTGGATTGAAGAGGACCATGTCTGCGATCCTAGACACGCTATACACTAACATCACTTCTAGCCCTTCACTTGTGGCTGACAGAGAATTGTGCACATGGAGCATGGCTGTGATTGTGGCATTGCCAGCAATCTTGTTTGTGTACGGCTTGTATTGTGTCAATCTGCTATGTAGAAAAAAGATCATATACGTGAGTGTGCCTGCTGTCACAGTGTGAATGTGTGGAATTGTTCCTTTGCTAATAAAAACCCAAAGACTTTAACCGCCATGCATCATTCTTTATTGTCTCTGATACATTGAGGACGAGTTATAAAAGGATCCGTGTATTGCATACACACATTGTTGTAGTGAGTCAGACTTCTTTTGAGGTTAGGACTGTGCCAAACCTTCACATCTCAGAGGTCTTTTTCAGGTTTTGTTGAAACACAGACCTGCCGTTAGACAAATAAAATCTCAGTACGGCATCTTAGTAGCATGTGGGAATTTGAGTTAGTTGCAGTTACCCCTCTTTGCACCGCCAATCACTGAAGCGTCTGTAGCCGCAATGGCATTTTTGTCAGCCTGGTTCTTTAAATCACACCTTGTGTCTTCCAAAGCGCATGTTGTGGGAAGATACACGCTGGTGTTCAGGAATGAATGTGGCCCTGAACTCTGTTTGTAAATATGGGACAGTTGTATCCTACAGATCCTGTGGGTGATCAGCATCAAACCTAACACGATCATCCAAACAGCCGCTATCAAGGCGATCTTGAGCCAATCGTCCCTTACGTTAATCCACCAGTAATTACTGTGGTGGTGAGCGTCTTCTTTTTGACCAACCATGATGACAACTTGCATCACAAAAAGACTTTATGCTAATATGTTCCCTCTCTACTCGTTGGCATTTCAGTTAACATGTAACAGTTCAATCTTACAGAGACATATGTTTGTTCTCAGGTAGACCATGTTTGTTCTCAGGTAGACCTCAGCAATGAACACTCAAGAACAATAGTCATTCACAGGAACGGGTCTTTATTAGGCAAGGGCTTAACAAACAGAAAAAAATGACAGTAGACACATGGGGACACAATTTATATATTTCTTTTGTTATAGCTCAACCACAGAGATATCATCCTCGGCCTAAGGTGAAGTGTCCTTCGTTGCACCTCATCTGGGATCCTTTTGGTTACACCGTGCTTGGGTTTGGTTTCACCGTACTTGGGTGGTGGTGGCGGCGGCCGTCAGTTGCTCCACCAGATCCTGTCGCTGGATTTGAGTGAATATCAGAGTCATCACATACGCTGCGTGATCAGAGTACCTGGAGACTATCTGGTGGGTTAGGAGGCTGGGGCTCGAGTCCTCGATACGTGCGAGGGTGCTGTGACCGTAATCCTTGACGATCTCCCACGAGAGCAACAGTTTCACCCGTTCCAGATCGCCTTTGCTTAGGTTCGAAAGTGCATCCAGGATGACCTTTTTTATCTTGCTGTTGTGACACCAGATAAACTTCTCAAGCTTTTCCAAACCGTGCGCATGGAGATCGGTAATGTTGAAGTCAGGCATGTGCATTTGGAGTATGTAAAGCAGCATGTTCCATGTGACATCGTCACCCAGATAGCATTTTGTGGCAATGACCAGAGTCTCTGGGTCTTTCAGAAGGGTGTCTGTACCGCATTCCTTAAGCATGAGGGTGATCTGCTCTATGGAGTCCGGTGGCAGAGTCTTGTGGGTTTGTATATTTGTGACCACAGTGACAAATGCGTCATTTTTTCTCATTAGGTAGTTGGACATTTTGAACATTCGAGTCAGTCCCGTCTCATGTGTTTGTTCTCCAGACTGCAGAGGGCTTGTGTATGCAGCGACTGTGAGTTCCTCTTCCAGATCCGGACGCTGGATTTGAGTGAAGATCAGACTCATTACACATGCTGCGTCATCTGAGTACTTGGAGAATATCTGCTCGGTCAGGTGGTGGGGGCTCGAATTCTCAATACGTCCGAGGGGAATATGACCGTAATCTGTGACAATGTCCCACAAGAGCAACAGTTTCACTCGTTCCAGTTCGACTTCTCTCAGGCCAGCGAGTGCATCCAGGATGATCTTTTTCATCTTGGTGTAGTTACACCGGTCATACTTTCCAAGTTTTGGCAGACCGTACGCATGGAGATCGGTGATGGAGAAATCAGGCATGTGCCTTCGGAGTATGCCAGCCACAATTTTCCACGTGACCTTGTGACCCAGAGAGCAACTCATCCCAATGACCAGAGTCTCAGGGTGTTTCAGCAGGGTGTCTGTGCAGCACTCCTCAAGCATAAGGGCGATCCGCTCTGTCTCATCCAGAGTCTTGTGGTCTCGTATGTCCGCCACCACAGTGGCAAAAGCGTCCTTTTTTCTCATTAGGTAGGTGGCCAATTTGAACATCAGCGTCAGTCTCATCTTGTGGGTTAACTCTCTGGTCACACAGAGGGTCTGTGTGGTTAGTTGTCAAGCACTCTGTCGTGTACACACTCAACCATTCAGTCTAAATAAACCAATAACAGTAGACACATAGGGTAGAATTTTTCCAATAGCTCCTACACAGACAGAACACCCTCGGTCTAAGGTGGAGCATTTCCTAGCTGAGCCTTGTCCAGGATCTCCTCAGACTCGTTCCGTACTTGGGCTGCTGTGGCTACTGTGGCTGCTGCGGCTGAAGTGGCTGCTGTGGCTGCTCTGGCTGCTCTGGCTGCTGAGGCTGCGGTGGTCAGTTCCTCTACCAGATCCTGGCGCTGGATTTGAGTGAATATCAGAGTCATCACATACGCTGCGTGGCCACAGTACTTGGTGTATATCTGGTCGGTCAGGCGGCAAGGGCTCAAACACTGGATACTTTCAAAGGGAATTTGACCGTACTCCTTGACAATCTCCCAGGAGAGCAACAGTTTCACCCGCTCCAGTTCAGCTTCTGTTAGGTTTGAGAGTGTATGCCGGATGACCTCCTTAACCTTGCCGTTGTTGCACCGGTCATACCTCTTAAGCTTTTTCAGATCATGTGCGTAGAGATCGATAGTGGCAAGAATAAGGCATTTGGGCTTGTGCATTTGGAATACACCATGCAGAATATTCCATGTGACATCCTTACCGAGATAGCAATACATCCCATCGAGCAGAGTCTCGGGGTGTTTCAGCAGCTTCTCAGGACCATACTTCTTAAGCATGTCAGCGATCTTGTCTTCGGCCAGTGGCAGAGACTTTGTGCGTTGTATAGCAGTCAGCACAGTGGCAAAGGCGTCCACTTTCCTCATCATGTAGTTGGCCAATTTGAACTGCAATGTGAGTTCCATCTTGTACGTTCTTTCTCTGTAGTTGACAAGAATTCAATTACATATACACCGAAAGACACCAAGGCTATTTATTCCTCCACGGCTATCCACGACCGTTGTCCAAGCGCAGCTGCTGTATTGAGAATTTAGACTAACATATTTCCATTCTACTCAATGGCATCTTGGTTAACATTTAACAGTTTAATCTTACCAAGACATGTGTTGGTTTACACATGTAACTAGACAAAGAACACTTGACAGCAATATTCATTAACAGGTATGAGCCTTTATTATACAAAAGTTTAGAAACATAACAGTGGACACATGCGGACACATTTAAAAAAAAGGTATTACTCGGCCACTGACAGAACATCCCCGCTCTAACGTGGAGCGTTTCCTCGCTGCGCCTCATCGGGGATTGCTTCGGTGTCACGCCGCACTCGGGCGGCGGCCACGGTCAGTCTATCTACCAGATCCAGACGCTGGATTTGAGTGAATATCAGGCTCATTACATACGCTGCGTGGTCAGAGTACTTGGAAAATATCTGCTCAGTTAGGTGGCCGGGGCTCGAATCCTCAATACATCTGAGGGGAATGTGAGCGTAATCCTTGACAATCTCCCACGAGAGCAACAGTTTCACTCGTTTCAGTCCGGAGTCCCCCATGTTCGAAATTGCATGCAGGATGATCGTTTTTATCTCGCCACCACTACAATGGTCGTACTTCTCGAGCTTTTCCAGACCGTGAGCATGGAGGTCAGTGACGCTGAAATAGATCCAGTGCTTTTGGAGTATGCCAACCAGAATATACCACGCAACGTCGTCACGCAGATACCAATTCATCCCATCGACCAATGTCTCAGGGTATTTCAACATGGTGTCCGCACCGCGTGCCCCAAGCATAAGGGCAATCCGCTGTGTCTCGTCCAGAGTCTTGTTGGCTCGTACATCCGCCAGCACAGTGTCAAAGGCATACTTGTCTCTCATTAGGTAGTTGGCCATTTCAAACTTCCGCGTCAGTTCCTTTTTGTTTGGTTGTTCTCCGATCCGCAGAGCGTTTTTATGGGCAGCAGCAGTCAGTGACTCTACCATATCCAGACGCCGGATTTGAGTGAATATCAGACTCATTACAAACGCTGCGTGATGAAAATACTTGGAGAATATCTGCTCAGTTAGGCGGCAGGGTGACGACTTCTCGACACGTTTGAAGGCAATGTGACCGTAATTCTTGACAATGTCCCACGAGAGCAACAGTTTCACTCGTTCCAATTCGGCTTTACTCAGGCCCAAAAGTGAAGCCAGGATGACCTTTTTTATATTTCTGTTGATACACCGGTCAAACTTCTCAAGCTTTTTCAGATCGTACGCACGGAGATCGATACTTTTGAAATGAGGCATGTGCATTCGGAGTATGCCAAGCAAGATTTTCCACGTGACATCGTCACCCAGCTCCCGGGTCATCCCATCAACCAAAGTCTCGGGGCGTTTCAGCAGGGTGTCCGGGCCGTACTTCGTAAGCATACTGGCAACCCTGTCTTCAGCCAGTGGCAGATGCTTGCTGGTTTGTATGTCCATGACCACTGTTGCAAAGACCTTGTCGTGTTTCATCAGGTAGTTGGCCAAGTGGAACTTCCGCGTCAGTTCCATCTTGGATGGCTGTTCTCCAGTCTGCAGAGGTTCTGTGGAGGCAGCGGCAGTCAGTCTATCAACCAGATCCAGACGCTGGATTTGAGTGAATATCAGAATCATTACATATGCTGCGTGGTCAGAGTACTCAGAGATTATCTGCTCGGTTAGGCGGCAAGGGCTCGAATGCTCGATGCGTTCGAAGGGAATGTGACCACACTCCTTGACAATGTCCCAGGAGAGCAACACTTTCACCCGTTCCAGTTCAGCTTCCTCTTCCCTTAGGACTGACAATGTATCCATCATGACCCCTTTCATCTTGCTGTTGTTACACCGGTCATATTTTTCAAGCTTTTCCAGACCGTGTACATGGAGATCGGTAACACTGAAATCGCTCCAGCGCCTGTGGAGTATGCCAGCCAGAATTTTCCATGTCACATCGCCGCCCAGATAGCGCTTCATCCCATTGACCAGAGTCTCAGGGTGTCTTAGCAGGGTGTCCGTACCGTAGTCCTCAAGCATGAGGGCGATCCGCTGTGTCTCGTCCGGTGGCAGAGTCTTGTTGGCTTGTATAGTCTCGACCACTTCGTCAACAAAGTCCTTACTTCTTATTAGGTAGTTGACCATTTTGAACATCCGCGTCAGTCCCTTCTTGTGTGTTAGTTCTCTGGTCTGCAGAGGGTCTCTGTAAGCAACGGCGGTCAGTTCTTCTACCAGATCCAGACGCTGGATTTGATTGAATATCAGACTCATCACATAAGCTGCGTGGTCAGAGTACTTGGAGAACAGCTGCTCGGTTAGCTGGCGGGGATTCAAATCCTCAAGATGTTCAAATGGAATGTGACCGTAATATGCGAACATCTCCCACGAGAGCAACAGTTTCACTCGTTCCAGTTCGGCTTCTTTCAGGTCTGAAAGTGAAGCCATGATGACATTTTTCATCTCAAGCTTTACCAGAGCGTGTGCATGGAGATACGTCTCAAGCTTTGCCAGACCATACGTATAGATATTGACATGGACAAGAGCCTCGTAATTAGGGTTGTTTGTGTGGAATGTGCCAAGCAGAATATTCCACGCATCTTCGTCACCCAGATGGCGAAACAGCCCATCGACCAGGGTCTCAGGGTGTTTCAGCAGGTTGTCCGGATTGTACTTCTTAAGCACTCCGGTGATTTTTTCTTTGGTCAGTGGCGGAGTCTTGTTGGTTCTTATATCCGCGACCACAGTGTCAAAGACCTTGTAGTTTTTCATCAGGAAGTTGGCCAATTTGAACTTCAAAGTCAATTCCATCTTGTATGTTGATCCGCTGGTGTGCACAGACTCTGTGTTGGGGACAATAATTTGAGTGGGTATATACCCAATGATACAAAGGCCCCTCCCAAGCTGTGTCCGAAAGTGTCTGTTGTCTGACCGTGGCCGCGTGGCCACGTGTTTGCTCGCGGCTGCTGTCCAAGCTCAATAGCTACCGACACGCACTCGGCGATACCCATTCACAGCATCAGGGTGTCACTACTTCACTTTTTTTTCGAAGATATACGCTCAGCAGCTGTAGAAGTACAAGCATGACATAGCCAAGAGGCATGACAGTCAGGGCAGAGCCGTCGGCAGTGGAAATCACCAGCAAGGCCAGAGTTGCACTGGGTGAAAGGATTGAGGATCTAGGGAGCATGATTATGCAACCTTATTACACAAATAATATCACCAATTTCTGGCCAGTACTAGATGCACTCACTCAACTGCTTCCCAAAGAACACGAGGAGTTCATGATTAACTGTGATGATCACAATGTCATGATTAAGCAACTGGAATACCTGTGCATGGATACTAGCATCCGCGGAGACAGTCGGAGGTTCATGTCGTGTAACATGTATGTGTTTGGCATTCTTGGCATGTCTAAGGAAGACATGCTTGTGTTTAAATAGTCGTGTTTTCCTCTATTAAGATAATTGTCTATCTGTTTATGTGTGTATCTGTGTGTTACAAGGAAATAAACAGTGAAAATACAGACGTTCTTGTATGGGTTTATTTTTACAAGGTACTTCAAATGGATAATTGACTGCACAACATGGACATCAATCTTTTTATTTGTACTACACGTATCGTCAACTACAGCTACAACCTAGTCATAGACCCTAGGTTTACATTGGGTTCAATGTGGCTAGGGTGCAAATACATGTACACTCATGATTTACATCAGAAACAACACATACACAAAGCACATAAATGTACCTATAACATCTTAGGCCGCTTCTTATAGTTGGAGTACACAACCCCTCCACCACCACCACCAGCACCACCAGCTCCACAGAAATACATGTATCCAATCCCAGCAGAGAGTGCAGTGCACCAAGCCATGAGTATAGTCACAGAGGTCCAGAGGGCCATGTCGCTGGCGAATCCCGAAAGCCATCCGCCAAAAGTGACCCTGCTAGCTGTGATCTCATCATACCGCTTGTCAAACTCCTGTATGCTCCTTGTAACGTTGTCCAGGTCTCCTCGCACATTGATGAGCTTCACACTGGTGTTTATGGCCTGGAGTAACTCCATTTCGGGCATTCCTGGGATGCTGTTTTTCAGTAGATCTGAGAAGGACACGGGTCCGTCTGAAATGTGCGGTCTCGAGAACGGCCTAAGCGGAGGAGATGCGATCTCTACCGCAGCAGAACCCTCCATCCAAGTGACTTTCCTGTCCTGGTAGCAAATGCCACGGTGACAAGGTGCGCACACGGTCCTGCACTCGCTGGGGTTCTTGACGCATCTCTGGTACCTTTCGTGACGCTCGGGCTTGTGACAATACTTGCCATGACATTCAGACGGTTCGTAATACTCGCCGTCAATAAGCCACACCTTGTAGTCGGGCCAGCACGAGACTCCGTCCGTGCTCATCTTGGGCATGGGTATGATCCCTCTGACAACTTTCTGCTCAACGGTCCCGGGGATAGAGTGTACTATGAAAAGCTTTCTGTTTTTGTATAGGGCCGTGCCCACGGTTGGGAAATCTGACAGCCCGGGGTGATCCCGCATGACAGTCATGCCACTGGGGCAGCTCCCTGAACGCTTTGATGCGATCTGCCTGAGACAATTTTCCACTCCTCTGGCCATGAACTTGGTGTACATTGCGGCCTGTGTCATCTGATGGGTGACGCTCTGCATCTGAGCATACCACATTTGATAGCTTGCCATGACTGAGAACTTGGCGTTGGTGTCGCGCAACGCTGCCTCTGTGTTCCTCATCATGGCATCTCTCATCATGGCAAAGTTGCTGTTGACTATCTCGTTGTTCTTCTGAATCATCTTCTCCTGCTCATCGATCCTGCCACTGACCAGGGCTATGTTCTTGTTGAGTTTGCCGCTCACTTCGACCAGTCGACTCGACACGTCGACGAGTGTATTCTTAAGCGAGTCTGTTTGTTTCTCCAACTTGTCCACCCTACTGGACACATGCCACGCTAGCCCCAAGGCTGCCGCGCCGGTCAGCAAACTGAGAAAGCGCTTGTGTCTGACGTTGCCACGTTGGGGTCTGTCCAGCCAGGGGAAGGGTGCGTCGTCGGGCAGCTCATACATTTTGGCCTTAGACTCCTGCACAGCCAAGTCCTCGAGACCTTCCCTCATCATCTCTCCGGCCCTGCGAGCGTCGCTGATGATCTCGTGCGCTGAATTGCAGAGCCTGCCGTAGTCCTTCCTGCAACTGCTGTCAACTCCACAAATTGCAATCAGACAGGGACGTAGAGCGCTCACGTCGTAATTGATGCAGCTCACGTTCAGGTTGATGTAGTCAATGCCTGGGGTGAAGTTGGACACAAAGTACAGCGCTTCGACCGGCTTCACTATCACCCCGTGGCCGGCCTCGATCATAGGTTTGTCAACTGTATAACTGTTGTCCACTTGGACCACGTTCATGCGCAGCGTGGTCTCCCCGGTGTTGTGTGCGACACACACTTTGTTGACGGGAGGTGCGTATTCCACTAGCATTGTGGAATCAAGCAAGCCTACCATGTAGTGGTTACTGTCCATAGTGGGGCTCAAGGTGTTGATGTTGACTGCAATCTGAGGCGGCCGTGTGGACACCTGAGCCCTTTTGCTAGGCTCACCAGGCGTGCATGACTCCAGCGTGTGCAAATCGACTATGTAGATCTTGTCATAGCTGGTGCTGTACATCTCAACATGGGGCTCCTGGAACACCCCGAGTGACCCGTGAGCGGCTACAAGGCCGGGACACACGATCGTGAAACCCACGCCTATCTTGTACTGGGGGTCCAGACAATTCTTGGAGCCCGAGGCCGGGTCCTTGTACTGGGTTTCGTGCGTGACAATGTCGGACAGCTGCTGCATCACACCCGGGTTGTCAAGTTCGCGTCTCATTCTCCCATGCCACCACTGTCCAAGTGTCTCTCTGGATATGCCCGCCGCAATCTGATGCTTCTTCCAGTCCCTAAGTCTGTGTACGGCCGAAGTGATACCCAATATTGCAGGGGTGCTAGCCCTAACGCCTCGCTTGAAATCCGAATCCACCGGAGCTAGGACAAACTGGTTGATACCGAAAACCATTGCGACCAGCTCGGGGAACCGCTTTAGCGTTTCGAATGAGGTGGAGGTCACAGTGATGTTCACCATTGTGTCCCTAGCCTGGACCGTGACACTGGACCCTGAGCAGCACTTGGTGTTGAGGTCCTCTTCACAGTTTAACAACGTATTGGTTTCCATGTCGGCCAAGGTGAGCTCCCCTATGTACGCGGCGTGCCGCTCACCCTGAGGTTCGAGTTGGCTCATTTTCACGCCGCCAGTGAGAGACAGCGTGACAATCACCCTGTTGGCTCTGACACCTTGCCTGATCAGCGCCAAGAGGTATGACATGAGGCCCTCCGAGGACTTGTAGCCGCTCCTCGATGACCACATATTCTGACAGTGTCCATGTCTGCTCATGTCCACCGAACCCTGGGGTGTAACAAAAGCGTCAAACGCATGCAACTGCAAAAAGTCAATCTCACCCAAGAGTCTATGGGAACGGGGCAACCTGAGGAAGAGTTTGTACACCCCCTCCCTGATCAGAGCTGAGGCGAGATCCGCTGCAACCTTGGTGAAACTCGTGGCTTGCGAGTGTGTGCGAGAGCACTTGCCGGTTCCCCAGTCAGTCGCGTCCAGCATGATAGCGGTCGAATACGTGGACACTCTCACCTTTGCTAATGTTTCGGCAACGTCACTGATGATTGCAGGGAATTCAATGTATGACAAGGGGACGAGACACTCATCGAAGGGGACCTTCATGATGACTTGGCCCGCTTCAGACACGGTGTGAAAAGTGGCCATGTTGAGCTTCACCGAGAGATAGTTTGAGTTGTATACGGCTCGGTCTAAAGACAGTATCGCGGCGTCGCACGATGAGGGTATGAGAAAGTCCCTGATCTCGGTTGCCGTGGGTTTGTTTGCAGAGTCCTGATCCTTTGGACTCGAGGTGCTTGAGACCTCGCACATGGCAATCGGTGCCGAAGCGGAACCGTCTGCATTGGTTATGCCCAGTATAGGGCCTCTGGAATTGCCTACTACACAGAACGTGACACGTTCGGACCAGAAGCAGTTGTCCCCTAGTTGTGCGTAACAGGTGCCAATGGACTCTGAGTCTCCAAGGCCCACATAGGAGAGCACACAGGCGTAGGGTGAGTTTCGGATAGCGAGGACATCGTCAGTCTCAGGCCACGTTCTGGTATCATTGGACGCTTGCAACGTCCTCCGCAACAGCTTAAAGCTTGCACACTGAGGTCCGGGCCCACAGTCGGCCATGGGATCCTCTCCGAAGTAATAGTCCCTGTTACCAGGTGCGGCGTGGAGCCGAATTGATAACTTGTTCAAGGGGGTGTCTCGGATAACACGGTCCGAACACTTGAAGCCTCCGGGCACCGTGAGACAGGACCCTCTGTCCAGCTTCTTCACATATGCCCCGAGGAAGGAGCCTTCTGCCTTGTACTTAGTGAGGTCGACAGTCCAGTCTTGCGAGGGTCTCCAGTGAGCGTTGATTGTCCCCGGGCAGTACTCTGTGCACATGTCACGCATGCGGTTGTACTCCCCCACGGCCAACGCAAATCCAGTGGCACTGTTTCCCTGACACCAGCCTCCATTGCATGTGTCGACATTGATCCAAACGTAGGGAGCGTATCCGTAAGACTTGGTGTTGTCCACCGGTGAGCCCATGGCGTGTGGGAGCCACAAGAGTGACAGGATCGGGAGCATCATGTGTGCTGCTGATTCAGTGGACATGGTGGGTGATAATGGGACGACAATGCTTGGGAAGTGTAGGAAGTGTAGCCTCAGTGTCACATGAAGGTTAGGGTAACATTAGTGCTGAACTCACTACAACAGAGGATTAGTCGCAGACACTCTTTCATTCTCGTTGTGCTTGTATTTCATCAACGTCTGACACGTAGACGCGAGACCTATGAACTGTTTCACGGCGTCACTGTGAACCCTAGCCACATCCTGGTCCGGTACAAAAAGTGGTCTACCCATGTGCGTTCTTAAGCGGTTCATGATGCGAAGAGAAGCTTTGTTCGCCAGCGAGTAAGATTTGCTAATCAGGTCCACGGACATGTTCTGTATCACCCCAATGACGTTCTCATCCCTCACGCTGTGGGCCAGATGTACGTTGACTTGCTCCTCTGTGAATCTGTGATCATAGGAGTCAAGGTAGGCTTTAACCTCGTGGGGCTTAAGCACTTTCGTGGAGTCCAAGGTGTTCCTGTCCAATTGACACAGGGGACAGCTGATGCTCTCGTCTTCGTACTGCACGTCAATTATCGAGGGATGCTCGTGTGCGTTGAGGTTCATGTACAGCATTGGGTACTGCTTTTGTATGAAGCGGTCATGCTCGCTGATCTTGTACATCTCCTGGTCTCGTTGCTCCCCAGGCTCCGGGAACATGTGGAATATAGGGTCCGACGCCATGTTTGGGGAATAGCCTCGCTTTGACGCATCTCGCGCGGTCAGAGATCCATTGTCTGAGGACGTGGAAGCCCCATTGTGATGACTGTTGGTATTACTAACAGAAAGGGCTGTTTGCACGTTTCCCAGTGAAACACGATCATGAACACGGCTGACAGCGGAACTTGGGATCTTGCAGGGAGGCTGATCACTCAGTACTTCTGAGTCGTTTCTCACCCTCTTGCACCCGAGTCGTCTCTCGGGGAGGTTACCTTGAACAACTTCATGCGACGATGACAGCTGCTGAGAGGATGACCCAGAAAGATACACAGAGCAAGACCTGGAGTGTGAGCCGTGTTCACTCATCCTCGGCTACCGTGGCTAAACCTGGAGACCTTTCCAAGGCTGTTGTGGGATTTATCGAGTGTGGTAAATTCACCGTGAGTGGAGGACTTCTGGCCTCGGGCTGTGGCTTACGTTGGGATAGTCACTGCGTATTCCGTACAAGTTCCAATCATCTTGTTGCCATAGTAAACAGTGCACAGTGTAAATGGTGCATATGTGCCTCATCTGTGCAAGAGAGCAACTTTGACGGTTTTGCGACTAGAACGTACTTACAAGGAAGATTCGGCGTAAACGCCTCAGACACTGTCAAGTTGTCCGAATTGATAGCAGAGCTCACGCACACTCAAACAACAGGCAACACCCACGGTGTGCCGTTCACCGCTACACCACCCTATTGCACAGTGGAGAACGTGACACACATCTCTGGCCTCGCGCTCCAGAAGCTCATCGAGTTCGATAAGGAATTTGTCTGGGGGGACAATCTGATGTTCAAAACTGAACGTTCAGATTCTGGCTCTCATTAGAGTCCTAGCTCCTCAGTGCTCCAGCGATGACTTCGAACAGTATAACCCCGTTGGTGAGCTGCTCATCTAGAGTAGGACCTGTGTTCTGCAAGAATGACCAGTGCGCATTTGTGAAAGTGTCCAAGGAGGATGCCAAGAGAGCTGTTGTGAACATGACCAGCATGACTCTGGTTGAATATGCCGACAGATGCAACTACCCTGAAGGGCCTCTGCGTTCTGATCAGGCTCTCTTTGTGCCGACATTCTGCAAAGAGTGTTACGGTACCAGGGATGATGACTACGCAGAAGCCCTGGCCAATATTGTTTTGTGTGGGAGTACCACGTTCCTGGTAGGGCTGTGTTGCGTATTTGGCCGTGAACGGGACGAGGTCTATCCAGAGTCAAGGAAGGATTTCATTTTGGGGAATGACTTGTCGTTCTCCGGAGCGTGTCACCCCCAACCCGGTAAGGCTGTATTCTTACACAACATCAAGAGGAACATTGGTAAAGTCCTGTGTTACTGGCACGTTCACAGTAGGTCTGCAGAGAAAACCTTCCTGTACTGCTGCGTTGCGTGTGATGGCAGCGAGTACACCAAGAGCGTCTTGGAGTCAGAGATGAACATGGGCTTCAGCTTGGGCACAGTGGGAGACAACAAGAGCGGCCCTGTCACCGAAGAGTGCAGTTTAGTCACCGTGCCCATGAGACCGGGTTGCTACTGCACCATGGGGACAGGTAACAATGTAGCCCAGCTTATGACCAGGATGGGCTTTTCCACACTCAAGGACTCGGTCCTCGATGCAGGACTCAACGTGGATGAAAGTACCACTGGGCTTATCGACACCCAGACCAAAGCCCATTCTGACGTGTCGATGCAGAGTGCAGAGGCACTCACTGAGACTTTCAAATCCCTGGCTAAAGCCGTGCTAGATCAGGCGGCGGAAGTTCGAGCGCTCAAGGATGTGATAGAGGCCATGAAGGTGCAGACTAGTGTACTAACTCAGAGAGCGAACGTCCCCGACGATCAGGACACGCTGTTCACGGTGAAAGGAGCTAAGGATTTCACCAAGCGTACCGGAGTGAAGACTAAACTCTGTGCCGGTATTACACCTACTGACGAAGATCCTAACACTGGAGAGTCATATCCACCCAGAGACACTTTAGCATCTAACTGCGAACACACGGAAGACACTATGGCAGCTTCCCAGACACAAATCGACACGCTGATCAAGCTATTGCAGCAGCCTCAACAGCAGCCTCAACAGCAGCCTAAGCCATATCAAGAGTCACAGGTGCAGCTACAACCCCTACAGAGTTTAATGTACTTGGCCCCGCTGCTCGAACAACTCACACAACCCCAAGCCCACAACATGTGGAATCATCAGCAGCATCAGCAAACTGCAACCGGGACATACCCCCGGCCGACTCCCGCAGAGAACCCATTTCAGTACGGGACTCTGACCGACGAGCAAAGGAGGACGATAGCCATGGAGTATAACAGGGAGGAATCTGAGCGACAGGCAGTGTCGCAAAAAGAGCATGAGAGGATGCTTGATTCGATCAAGGCCAGCGTAAGGGCTGTGATACTAGAAGAACAGCGCAGCTCTACGCCGGAAGAGTCCTCCTCTAATCGATCCAATATGGACACGTTGCAGGGTTTAGCCAAGGACACCCCATATAAGCGTGTGCGTGCCAAGGACGAGCCTGTTGGCATCTCGCAATTGATGAAAGAACTACGTGAGCTCACGAAGCATATCTCAAAGCGGGAAACTAGCCGCTCCGGCGAGGAGGATAGTGAAAAAATTGTCACGATGGACACTGAAGACGGTCAGGGGCCCACAATCTCAACATTCAACAACCAGCAGCCGACCGCACAGCAGTCCAACACAGCCGTGACAAACAAACAGCAGGCCGGGTACTTGGTGCCCTCGGGAGGAGGCAGTTCTCCTACAACTTGTACAGCCATGGAAGAGTTTATCTCAGCGGTTGTCACAAAGGTGTAAAGGTGTGAGGATTGTGCTTGTTGTGGACCTTGAGTAATGTATGTAGTGATATGTGTATGCATGTAGCATGTGTGTGTATGTGTGTGCAGGGTTAAATAAAGTCTTACAGATACACCCAGATAAAAGTGTCAATGTGTGTTTTCCTGTCCTTTATGCTGGGCCTGTGTTATCAAGTGTGGGGTATGGGTTATGAAGCAGCCACTAACGACACACGTTTCACCGTGAACCATGTTTATCACCGAGACTCCACTGCTGCTCACTATGTCACATAGGTCAGTCTGCTTCATGCTCAATAAAGAACGAGTGAGAGTGCAACCACGGGGGGGTTCTATTACTGGGATAGACCTGGTGACCGATGAGCACTGCGACAATGACGTGATAACATCGGGCTCCACCGGCTACAGGGGACAATGGAACAACTTGGCCTTGGGTAATCTTTACTTCAAGCACATTGCCTCTGATCTTCTCTCCTCGACTACCAAACACGGTCCACGAGTTGGGGACGTGTGTGTCAGACTCATGGATGTCTTCAGTCAATCGGAAGAATACTCATCGGTAGTGGACTTGTACAAGACGTACATCGTCACCGGCAGCGCTCAGATGGCCAGGAGATGTGTAGACAGCTACACCGGCTCAAAGGAGCTGTACATACCTGCGATCCCTATCCACACGTTTGTTCACGAGTGGAACAAGTCGCTCCGACAGTTCCATGACATGATTGGCCCGGACAATCTGAATGATCGCAGGACCGCAAAGCAGCGGCGTCTGACTGTGGTTTCCAACGTGGCAGAGCTCGCTCTCAAGAAAGTGCCCATTGCCAGTGACCATTTGTGGTTTGTGCTACACTCTATTGTGTCAAGACCGCGCCTGGTCAAGCAGGTCCTGCAACTTGTGGGTTCGATCTCATCACGTTCGGGCCTGCTCTGCCGCACTGGTGAAGTCGAAAATGTGATGATTCCACGCGATACCGATGCGCGCGCTGTGAAATTGTACCTGATAGCGAAACCTGTACCCGCAAGGGGCAACACCATACTGGGAGACGAAGCCGGTGTCACGCTAGGTCTGCTATGGGTTTCTACCGAAGATGAACTGTACGATCATCTGAAAAACAGCCAAAACTGCTCCTACGTGCACATCGGCACAGAGTCCGGGAACACCTTCAGGTGCGCCGAGTTCTGTGAGTGGCGCTATTACAACCACACAGTGTTCGAAAGGATGGTTAGAATAGGACATGAGACTGTGTCAACGTATGCTAGTTCGGGTCTGGCCGGTGACACAGGAGACTCAGCTAGACTGGTACACCAAGCTTAGCGATCCAAGTTATTTTGTACACATTAAAAAAATACCACATAGCACTGTACGCAACCCGGCCCTGGACATGTTACCCAGAAATTGTGCACCCGATCAAGACCTGATCCTCTACCACACCACCCCGGCAAGGACTATGGTGACCACAAACGTTCACCCCCTGTACCTACCACCCGTGGTGTGCTGGCTCAATCGGACATATGTGCAAGTTCTGCGTGTTAGGGGTGTACTGTTCAACTTGGTCAATGTCATCTCAATCGTGCTGGTGTCTGTCACCCTCTTTGTGCACATACTCAGACTGTGGAACCTGTTTACCTGGGGACTACTGGGCGCCCTGTGGTCTCTTATGGTGTGCGTCACACTGATTGCAGGTGCTACCGTGGCCATGCTGAGCGCAGTGAGACGACGCACTCGCAGTGATACCAGAGCAATAGCTGATCCGATGTCGACCACATCGGTTTCCCAGAAACTCGTCGTGTTCATCTTCTTCTCAGTCACGTATATTCACACCTGGTTATACTACAGATTTTGCAGTAGCACGGAGCTCGTTGTCTCCCGGGTTGAATGTTCGGACAAACGAGGTGCGTGTCTGTTCCCGATTTTGATATGGACTACGTTCGTATTTGTCTGGATTAACACCATTGGGTTCATCAGACTGGTTCGATTCAATTGAACACATGTCACTATGCAAATGGCCTCGGTTACACTTTCTCTTATTTTCTATTGGCTATCTCTCCTACAACCTAGCACTGTGGGGTGTACTAGAAGGAAACTTTGGCTGGCTCTCTGGGTATAAGGTTATATTCTTGCTCGCGGCTGTCAAATCCTTAACATCGTATGTGTGCCTGGAACTAAACACACTACTCGAGAGCACTAGAGAGCTGCAGTGTTCGGCCCTGGCGACCACATGCAAAGGCGAGGTGCTTGCTCTGTACAGGGAGGAAAAACTGTCTGCCTCTAACAGAGGCAAGGAGTTCTATAGCAAGACAGCATTTGGACATGGTGAGCACAAACAGTTTATCGCTCATTACCAACACAACTCGGCACCCCTATTCTGGTGCAGCCTCATGACAGTCATGGTCCTCTACAACACAGCACATCTTGCTCTAGTTCCCCTTCCTTACACATCGCCTCTATTATTCAGTACACCCGCTTACGTGCTGTACTGGGGAGCTGTGAGAACAACCTGGATCGTGTTTCGATGAACAGTATTACATTGTGTCGTATTAACAAAAGATGCAAGACGGCTACATGGCAAAGGAAATATGATATACGCCAGCCCAAAACCGACTCAAAGACGAAGAAGGTGAATGTGCCACACTGGAGAAGTGTGTGGAACGAGGTATTGCTGTAATCCTATGCATACTGGTCTTATTGAACATCGGCCTCTGGTTTGCTAGATTATGTTTCCATGCCAGCTCCTTAGTTGAGTAACAAGTGAAAACACTAGAATATTTTGGGCTGCCATGGATGATCTCGAGGATAAATGGTGGATGAACCCTCTCAAAGTGAAAGCGGATGAACGAAAACATCAAGGCGTGTGCGGACATCGACCTGACAGGTGCCTCGAAATGGGAGATGCTCATTGTCCAATGATCGGCGAACAGTTTTTTGATCAATGGTGGATGACTTTAGGGAAAGAAGAGAAAAGTGTGACTTGCAAGGCACTGGATAATAACCCAAGTGCGACCAGCCAGAACGCGAGTGCCTCAAGCACGGTCAACCAGAGCGTGAGCTCCTCAAGCACGACCATCCAGAACGTGAGCTTACCAAGGAACACAGAGACCAAGGAAGCACCATTCCACATCCATTACAAGGCAAAGATATCTGCCGTCAAGTCTGCAAAGCGCCACATGAAAATGATCAAAAACACTACCAGGATCCCCTTTGACAACCCACAGTGTGTCTCAAAGTCACTGTATTGAGCTTGATGTATGTGTGTGTATATGTGTGTCATGCTTGTGTACCCTTATCATTGTTACAGAAATAAAACAAAATCTACAAAGACACATGTTGAATTTGTACATCCTTTCGTTTTTTATTACAAAGCACACATGTTCACAAATCAATGCAGATCCTTGAACAAACCATTCACAAAAGCCACCTGTTCATGTTGAGCTGAGCCTTGAATCTGTCACCCGTCTTGATTGTGCTGTTATTATAACCTTCGCAGGCTCGCACCACCTGTCCTCCCGCGAAGCCTTGCACGCTTTCGACGATGCTCATTGCATGTCCTACCACGGTCCTTAAAAACCTTTTGACACTGTCATCCTCTAGGATGGTGCAAATTGCCATTAGGTTGAAGTCCTCGTTCACGGCATGACCGGCTGCGTGTCTTAGATTATCAACGATGTTGTGATAATTGGCACCGTTGGCAATGAGAGACAGCATTGACAGTATACTTTGGGGTGTGTAAGGTGAAATCAGGTTAAACACGTCAAAGTCATCCTCGTTCTTGATAGACTGTATCACCTCTTCAACGGGGTCACCACCATATTCACAATTCACTTTTCTAGTAGCCAGTAGTCCTCCCCATATGCCATTGTTCACGTACATGTTGTAACCTTTGTCGCCCTTCACTTCGACTTGAGCATTTACATCGTGTTGGTTGGGGAGCTGCACTGTGAAGCGATCTCCCTGTGTCAAGGAGTCACATCCCGTGTTGATCAGCTCCACTTCGTATAGGTGCGGGGTGTTCAGGAAAGGTCTATGGGCAACAGCGCTGCTCCTGTCGCAGACCGCCACCTCTTTCAGGTTCCCAATTAGGTCCGCACTCAGCCCGTGTAGAGTAGGCACGTATACATCTGCATCTTTCACAAAGTGGAACAGGCCAGCAGGGAGGTAGGTCTTACTCGACTCGTATTTGTAGCACCCGTAAGGCACATCAACACTCCTGGTCTGACGCTCGGTCAGAGCATGGGTGTACCCGTAGATTGGTTGGTATAGTCTTGTGGACGACATAGGTGAAACTCAACGCAGCTCAATTGAAATGGACGCTGAATTGTGTTGGACAAAGCGCTAGTACCGCAAATTCTCGGGTCAGCTGCAAAACAGGAACCTCTCTGCTCGACGTGGTTCTCGACAGATTGGAGAGTGTGGTACGTTGGGCTGCGTGAGGATGAGCATCGCTGCTGTGACCAGTTCCAGGAGGATTGGAGCTTCCTCGCTGTTGAGCCTGAGCAACCTGACTGTGAGCATGTTAAGATGTGCGTCAGAGAGCACACCGAACGTGCGCGAAAACCAAGGGCACCACCTTAGCATAATGTACGAATTGAGATCGTCTTGTGCACTGGCCCGGGGTGGCGCATGATCGAGATCCGGCTCGCTAGCCGTTTGACTGGCGAGCATCAGCTGCACCCGGTTGGGCTTCTGCTCGTACTCCTTGGTGAGTTCAATGAGAGACCTGGACGAGGTGAGACACAGCAACTCCTCGAGCGTCAGCTCATGCCATGTTACAGCCCAGCTCATATCCTCGTCTTTTCCAGTGCGGATCGCGATGCAGGACACAATGCTGACTCTAGGGGTTTTGGTGTGTACTAGGTGCGTTGTGATGAATAGCTCATCTCCACCCTCTTGCGATAAGCCACCAGTCTTTCATCGTAAAAGGCCACAATGCCTACATTCTCAGCAAAGTTACAGTTTGTCATTTGGAGATTGCCTCTTGTAACTACTCTAGTCAACACAACGTACACCGAGGGCTTTATTGGTGACATGGCAAAATACCTGGGTGGGTGGTAGAGCACTTGACCGTGCACGGTGCAACCTTGACAATCGTAGGTGTTCATCGCCAAGAGACAGGCCAGGGGGTGTGTGGTCACTGTCCAGTTCATGCACCGCCATTCGGAAGGAGTGACCTTGTACAGGGTCCCTGTGCAATCTCCCCTCACGTAGAACTCGTTCACCCGACTCCCTCGCTTGAATCGAATGTCTTTCACTACACCTTCCGAGTCAACCATGGACTGGGGTTGCTTCTGCGTCCCCCTTTGCCCACCTGACAAGCCTGCATAGGAGGCCACTGCCTTCTTGTTCGCTACCTCTATACCATTTACATCCATGTGCCAGATCATGCGCACCTTGCAACCTACCCATAGCTTGTCCACCTTCAGATAATCCCTCATTGTGGAGCGGATCCCTTGACGGTATTTGGGCACCGAAAAAAGCTTGGGTAGCGTCTGAGCGGCCTGCTTCAGCACCTCGTACCAGGCGCTCGGTCCTCCAAAGGACGCACGGCTCTGAGCCACGCTCAGAAACTTTTCCCGGGCCTTTGAGCTCACAATGTTCATGTAGGCTGCAGTGTAAGTGATCTGCTGTTCATCCTTGTGGAAGATCCGCAGTTTCTCAGATTCGTACTCTGGGTCCATGACGTCGAGCTCACGTACAGACACCTGACTCTTGAAAATGCGCCGAGACTCTTTGGTGACCATGTTGAACTGGAGGTACGTTACGGCCTCCGCATAACCCGGGTCCTTGAACTGTCGTCTGTTGACAAACAGCGGCGTTGAAGAAGAAAGAAGCCCTTCAAAGCGATCAGTCTCCCAGATGCGCATGGTCGAGCCCACGGGCTGCAATTGAGATACGCTGCCTGAGAAGACTATCAACGGACCCTTGCCAGGTCCATAGAAGAGAGCCAGGCAGCCCAACATCCTCTCCAGCAGCTCCACGTTCATCAGACCATACTCGTCGATGATCAGCACGTTCACCCCTAGGAATGGCGGCGTGTCCATGTTCTCAAACACTCTCAGCTGCTCAAACATTTTACTGCACACAGCACACGACTCTGGCCTCAGGTGTCTACACGAGTGTCTGAGGATTGCATCGTTCTGCTTCCGAGGCAACTCGGACCGGTACAGTGTATTAAAACGACACACCACCGTCCCGTGAACCTTGTTGTACTTCTGCATAAAGTCTTTGAGTGAAAGCTTGTCGTCCAGGAGTTCCTTGTTGAATCCCATCATCTTGTGGAACGTGTAGACTCGGTCCAAGGACCCGGTTTCCATCAGAGTGCCTGCTGCCTTATTGGTCATGGCACTCACAGCCACGCTGATGTTCAAGTTCCTGAGCTTCTTCACAAGCAGTGATATAGCATATGACTTGCCACAGCCGGCGTCTCCACTCAGCAATGCCAGTTTCATGCGCTCACCTCGGGACATGTGCAGCTTTACCATTTTCCTCACCCATTGTTCCTGACAGTACCTAGACATGGCCAAGAGTGCTTTTGTTCTCAGGTCCTCATCCTCTTCGACACGTCGTCTCTTGCTCTCAGAGCCGCCCACCAGTGAAGCACCTCCGAGGCCCCCCACGTGCACATTCATTTTCTGTATTGGTGACTGTATCTACCAAACTATATATATACACACTATCTACCTCCTCTAATCCCTCTCAGTTGATAGTGCTACAGAATGGCGGAATCACTTGGCCAAGGTGAATCAAACAGCACACGCTTCACAAGAGGCCCTGGCACGTCGTGTGACGCGGATCCTTTAAGGGGAAAATGCTCCTGGGTGTTGGTCCGACTAACCGACCTCACCTCTTTGCCCTGTCCCTGCAGACTTCTACGTTTCATGAACGCAGACAAAGACTGTTCTATCCTAAAGGGGTCTTCACGTGAGACCCTGTCCACATCTGCGCTTGTTTCCGTGCAGTCAATGTGAGGAGGCACTTCGATGCCTTCCAGTATGGAGCGCAAGATTGTGTTCCTGACAGAATGGGAACCTCCTTGATATTCACTGTGATCAACAGCACTCAAGCCTGCCGTCAGAGGCACGTACACAACTCCTTGCGCCTTCCGCACCTTCTGAGCTCTCTCATGCACGCGTACAAACTCGTCGTAGGCCCTTGACACCGTGTCTCTGAACAGTGCCACGTATGAGGTATACATGCTCTTGCTTGTGCACAGAGCCGTGGTCGTAACACCCCCCTTCCCCATGCTGTTTACAACATTAAGGAGCCCCGCTATCACTTCGATCAGCGGAGCGTGCGCCCCGTACTCAAACAACATCCAAGCAAAATCCTCAGTTTCCACCCTGTCCGTAGACTTGTATTTGTTGCCATGCACGTACGCTCTACATAGACCAAAGTGCTTTCCGTACCACTCAGGGTCCCGTTGAGCTAGCATGATGTTTATATTCTCTAACAGCAGGCTGAACCCCGTTGAAAGTCTGTCCCCTACCCTCATCTCAAAGAGCTTCTGCAACACTCCGACCGGAGTGACAGACTGACCGGGTTTGAACATGCGATCTTCGGGGAGTGACACGGCCAGGTAATGTCTCCCTACCCAGTCTAAATGGGGATGCAAGACTTCAGTCGTGTGCGTTTCGCCGAGCGAGCTGTGATTCTCAACGGATTTGGTCTGGGTCTGTGACAGTTTGATCCGCAAGCATTCTCTCTCTTCACAGGCCTCGTGGAAAGCCCCTCTCATATTCTCCAGTTCCCTTTTACACAGCTCGAGTTCATATAGCGTATGCCTTAGAGCATCGCTCTGCTTGGTAACAGCCTGGGCTGTGGCGTGAGCAGTGTCTCCTACGCCTCCTTGTCTGGCAACATTTTGTTCTTTGTCTGTCGACAAGCGTGCTGAAAACAAGGCTGTCCTGTCGCGAAGAGCCTCGACCCTGTGTTTGCGCTCGGTATTCAGTGAGCTATTGAGTTCCAGGATTTCACGTTTCAGGTTTGCTATCATCTTCATGTGAGATGGGTCGTCACACTGCCCAGACGACTCGTCTCGTGTTCTCTTTCTACACAGAGATGATGCACCACTGCGTGTCAGAGGCATGATCCCCAATAGACTTACACGTTTCTTATTGACAATACCAGGTTACAGCAACTTGACTTTTGACAATAAAAAAATCACACACACACAGTATTCTAAAGTTTGAAAAATCCTTTATTCAGGTTCATAAACAGCAAAGGTTTTGGTGTTGTTAGCATTTATCATGACCAACACCGGACATGGACATTTTTACAGTTAGTTGGGAACACCTTTGAGCAAGGAGCACAGTCGAGCCTTCTTTCGAAGCACTTTAGGTAGTTTGATGAATATATCATACGTGTCATCACTTTGGAGAGCCTGGCCGAGTTGATCTACAGGGATAAAGGTGTCGGCCCTGTTTGATTTGAGTAGAGTGTAGCGACCCTCTAGCGCTTGTGAGCTGAACCGACCGTCATCCTTCAATGACTCCCTTATGGTCTTCCTGGGATTCACCACCACTAATAAACATGTAGGGGTCATGGCTGTCCGTCGAACATCAAGCACATGAACACCTTCAGCTCCTCCCCGTACGCATAGCAGTACACCGACAACTTTGTTGGGAACCGTTATGTGTCTCACGGGGTACGTTGGTTGGGGAGTAGACGTATGTTTCAGAATGATGATGTCTCTGTCACACATAAGGTTACAAGGGAAGTTTTCAGGCACCCACGCTTGATCGGGATATCTCAAAATCAGCATAGTGTGCGCAGTCCTCCCGTGCACTGTCGAAAAGAAAGGACACTTGTTCAGAGCAGTCTTGATGGTGTCCAGGTCCGTGCAGCAGCACTGTACCTTGTATGGTGTAGTCACATGGTGTACTTCGTACCCAAATGAGTGATGTGTCTGATTAGGAGAGGGGAAAGAAGACACAGCTGCATATACATTGGCAGTGTATGGTGGAGAGCGTGAGCTTGAGCGGGAACCAATGTGTGAAAAGACAGACATTGGTGGGTCCTTTCAGCTATAGTACAAGATGTGTGTACAAAATGTGTGTGTGTGTGCGCCACTTTATACCCGCTCACTCAACTCCAACCTGTCCGACACAAGGTTGCAAACTCTTCTAGGATTTTACGGTTCATATTTGCTATCATCTTGGTGTGACAAGAGTCATCACACTGCCCAGACGATTCATCTTGAGTTCTCCTTCTACACAGAGATGAAGCACAGCAGCGTGTCAAAGTCGTGATCCCAAAAACACTTATCCGTTTCTTATTGACACCACCGGCTTACAGCAACTTGACACTTGACAATAAAAAAATCACACACACAGTTTGCTAATGTTTGAAAAGCCTTTTTTCAGGTTCATAAACAGCAGAAGGTTTGGTGTTGTTAGCCTTGATCATGACCAACATCGGACAAGGCAATTTCTACAGTTAGTTGGGAACACCTTTGAGCAAGGAGCGTAGTTTAGATTTCCTCCAAAGATGTCCAGGTATCTTGAGGCATATATCATACTTGACATCACGTTCCAGAGCCTGGCCGAGTTGATCCACAGGGATCAAGAGGGGGTAGTCAGTTGGTGTGAGATGAGTGTAGCGACCAGCCAGTACTTGTGAGCTAAACCGACCGTCGTCCTTCAGTGACTCCCTTATGGTCTTCTCGGGGTCCACCACCAGTAATAACACTTTAGGGGTCAGGGATGACCGTTTAACATTGAGTAGACGGACAGCGTATCCTGGTAGGCCTCGTTTAGTAGATATGTCTATCTGCACAACGAAGACCTCGTTGGGAGCCCTTATGTGTCTCACGGGGTACTTTGGTTGGGCAATAGACGTACATTTCAGCTGGATGATTTTACCCTCACGCATAAGGTTACAAGGGAAGTTGTCAGGCACCCAGCTGCGCGCACTTTCCAACATCCACATAGGAACCTTCCCGTGCAATGTGGCAAAGAAAGGACACTTGTCCAGAGCAGTCTTGATGGTGTCCATGTCCTTGCAGCAGCAGCACCGCACCAGACAGTCTCCAAGCCAGCCTTTTATGCTGTAGTCAAACGAGCCATGTGTCTGGTTAGAAGAGGAGACAGAGCACTTATCTGCACGTACATTGGCAATGCACGGTGGAGACTGTGAGCATGAGCGATAGCCAAGGCGTGAACGGGTAAGCATTGCCATGTTGACTCCTTCCAGTCACATTGCAAGCTGCAAAGGCGTGTGTGTGTGTTTTTGTGTGTACCGTTGAGTACTCATTCACTCAACATCAAACTGTCCATGACACACAGTGAACACACAGCCAATATATATATATATATATATATCAAGGCGTCCGACCGAGTCTGTGTGTCTCCGAGCACAGCTACATTAGATAGTGTGATAGCTCACGCTTGGTTAGATGCATGCTACACATACAGCGTTATCCAGCTCTCACTCATTACATGACAAAGGAAGGGCAAGGATCACAACACCTTGTAAAGAAAACTTGTGGTCTCTGTCCATTCCGAATCATGAACAAAGCTATACCGTTCGTGGAATTCTTCCCTAATATCTACCCTGAGCGCAGAGCTGTCAACCTTGAGCTCGAGCCTACTCTGGTTGGGGTGATGATCAAATCTGTGATGTTTCACAAGGTCGAAGAGGCGCTCTTGTGTAGAGGACTGGTGTTACAAGCACCACGACAAGTCAAAATCTACTCCACGGTACACTTCAAAGTCACTGGTATAGCGCCTGTTGTGGGCTACGACCTAGACCTGATGTACGATCAGGATGGCGAGGAAGAGAACTGGCACACGGTACAGAAATATTGGGCAAAACATTTTGTTGCCGAGCCAGTGCACCTCGCCGTTCACCATGATGACATTAAGCGAAAAGTAAACGCTCGGGTCTTCCCGCTCGCCTCTATACGGTTGGCCAAAAAGTACGTGGAAACCGTAAGGGGTGCGCTTACTTTTGGAGACTTTTGCCCAGACCGGGGCTACTATGTGGCTCGAGACGGTAACACGCCTGCGCTTTGCTCTGATGTTATGTTTGGCAGGGTGTATTTCATGCCCCAAAACAAGCTGGACAAGGACCTCTTAGTGTCAGACCTCATCTACGATCACGACACCTCTGAGGCTGAGGCTAAGCTCTTTGACAGCAAACACGTGTCACATTTCTACAACGCGGCGTGTCTGGACATCGAGACTGTGTTTGATCCATCGTATCGGGAGGTGTACCTGCGATGCAAGACTTTTGCCCACAAATTTCCCTACTGCACTGAGCAAATGATCAACGACATGACAGAGTACAGGAATAAGCTGGTGTGTAAGCTAAACATGGCCAGGAAACAATTGCCCACACAGAGTACACATGCCTCTATCCCTGCTCTGGCGCCTGACATGCCAGGGCAGCAGCACGAGATAACTTGCATCTCTCTTGTGATCCTCAACTCCCATGTACCCAAGACCTCACGTGAGCACCACAGGAAGGTGCTGATAGTTCTCTACAACACATGCAAGGTGACACGCGGCCCACCAAAACCAGACCACAAACTGGCCAGGGATGCGGGAATAGATGACATCAAAAGGATTTCGATCTGCCCGTGCACCAGTGAACTCGCGCTCCTTGAAAGACTGATCCGGATACTGTACGAATGCAAGATAGAACTACTCTATGTGTACAACGCAGAGTTTGATGTCAGGGTGCTTGAGCAGCGTGTGCATTTCTACACAGACTCAAACTATGCAAAGTCGCGTGACCTAGCTACCCAGAAACGAACCAAATCACTATTGGAAGCCTGGTACGGGCTCTTTGTGACCAGGGCACTGACCATGGACACAGTGGCACCTTTCTTCCAGTTTGAAAACGTACGGTATCTGGACATGTACAAGGAGATGCTCAATAGCCTAGGTTCGGTGTTGCTAAATGGCGCCGTGACAGAGTACAAACTCTACAAGGCATACATGCACATCGGAAGTTGGGGCACTTCAAGATGAACAGTTGTGGTATGAACATCATAGATTTGTACAGGATGGCGGGGACCAGAGATATCAAGTTTGCATGCACCAGCATGAAGTTGAATGACGTGGCCCCCTTTGTCATTACCAAGGTCAGGAGACTAAACGGAAAGCCCCCGAAGGACAGGAGAAAGCTTCAAAAGCTGGCAGACATCAGTTACTCTAAAATGGACGAGATGATCAACAGCGGGGGGGAGAGTCTCTTTGCCGTGCTTGTCTACAACCTAGTTGATTCGCAGTTATGCGCCAGGTTGGCTAAGGTCCTCAACCCCGTATCGGCGCTGTTCCACAGATGTAGGACCACGCTCAACATAGATGTTGTGGTACACGGAAGAGGGGATCTGTTTGGTGGCTTTGTGCAGAGCATTCACTCTGTCCAGATCCCTCAGCTCAAGATCACACTCGACACTCTCAGAGTCAAAGCGGGACCCGTGGGTATGCAACTGGAAAGCCGCAAGCGATGGAAACCCGAGGTCGTGACCGACGACGGTGCACACTGGAAGGGGGGAGCTGTGTGCGACCCTCTCACAGGCCTACACTACTCGGGACCTGGTATGGGCCTGGAGCTCGCATTCGACTTTGCCAGTATGTACCCGTCCATAATGTGCGCTCTCAACATCTCGCCCGAGACCACAATTCCCTGGCCGCCCGTGAACTTTCCTCACGACCTATCGGGTTGGGTGTGTTACAACTGGGAAGCTGAGGGCTTTGAATATGCCTCGCTCATTCTCAAGTACGACCAGGCCCAAGGTTGCTTCGTCCGCGCCCCGGCCATATTCTCGTCTTCGGTCGAGTACTTTCTCAACCAGCGAGCCGAGTTCAAGAGAAAGCTCAAGATGCCCGAGATCAGCGAGGCCGAGCGTGTCTACTGCAAGACGCTTGAGGGCGAATGTAAAGTCCTGGCCAACTCCTTTTACGGCACTGCTCCTCATCCCTGTGGGCCACTCATATCTGGCCACGGTAGGCAACAGATTGCCGTGGTAAACAGCTGTGTGTCTACCTTTTACGAGCATCGTTGCCCCGTTGTCTACGGAGACACGGACAGTGTGATGGTCTCGGTTGGCTATGGACCAGGAGACCAGGCAGAGAGCCAAGTGGCCGACGTTGATATCGCAGGCGATGAAGACACACTGGCACAAAAGCCTGAGAATGAACTCCTAGAGATCTTCTCCCACAAGGCCCGTGTGGCCTTGGGTGACAAGTTTAAGCGGGCTGGCGAACAGGTGCCTTCCTTTCTGGACTATGTGCACACTGCATTGGTGGAGGACACTCTCACGAGGATGTACATGATAGTCGGAGGCAACAAGCACCAACAGCTAGTCAGAGACCCTAAGGGGACGTTCACTAAGGAAGGCTACCCTGTATACGTGACTACACTCCCTGGTTCTGAAGAATGTGTGGATGTCACCGGACCCTTTGTCAGAGACAGGAGAGTCAAACTAGAATACGAAAACAGTTGCTCCATATACTGCCATGTGGCCAAGAAGACCTACGTGGCACTCACTCACAGCCTCGACGACAACGGCGATGTCTCGTCTCTCTCCGTTAAGGTCAGGGGATTGGCAGCCTTCAAAAGTGTGCGCTCGCCTTGCGATTCTGCAGTCACGGATGTCTTCATAGCGTGTGTCATCAGAGGAGACTGTATCAAGCTCGAAACGGACCAAGTGTCATGTTTTTCCACCTCCCCCTGGCCCAAGCTCAAGCCAGGAGACGTCATCTTGTACCTCGAGCGGGACCCCCGTGTTGATGATCTCGGCCGGTGGTTAGAGCTGCATCGTGCCAGCTCGTTTCTCACTGAGTACAGAGTCAAAGATGTTGTAACACTGCCGCTGGACTCTGGTTTCTCTGCGGTGTCAACGACACTTGTCCGCGTGCTGCCAAACGAGTCTGGATCGCTTCATGGACCAACGGTGAGAATGCTGTACAAAGACGGGTATTGCATGAACCACATGTTCTCGAGCAAACAAGGCATACTACGAGACCTGCTGATGTGCAAAGCGGCAGAACTCATCGCGTCAAAAATGGGAGCCGGTTTCTTTCCCTGGAGCAGTCTCATCAAATCATCAAAGAACAAGCACTTTCATCAACTAACCCTGGACCGCTTAAAAGTGGCCAATTCCAGTGTGAAAACCTCATACGTGGAAATTGTGAAGACCTGGCTAAAGCGCATCACGGGACTCTCCGTGAAGCCCGTCGAAGTCATTGAGTATCACAAGTGCAACCCCTGCGAGGCCGCTTTCTACAGATACCCGTTGAACCTCCAGGCTAACACAGGGTGCATCACGGCCATGTTCGGAGGCTCGCTCATATGCGAGGCCAACTGTTCCAAATCCAGCAAATTCTCTGACACTGAGCAGAGTCGCGGGAGTGACTCAGAGCACAAAGTCGTTGGTGACGAGGTTGACGAACGGCAATGTATCACTCGCTCCTCTTCCACGGACCTGATATCCCACCCGTACCAGCCTTTCAACAAATGTTACGACAACTCTAGGGTCTTGGTAGCGCACCGTGTAGACCGCACGTTGGTCAATCGTTCAGGGAAGCTCGTGGCTCATTGCATCGTAGACTACTGCCTGCCCCGCTACATGTACAGTTCCGCGCTGGGGCCCGGTAGCATGGAGGACTGTAAAGAGCACTTGCTCGCGTCGATCGCCTCTGTCAGACAGAGGTTGAAACGGGCAACCGCGGCTTTCAATGCGCTGATGAACAACTGCCCCGAACACATGATACCAGTGCACGGAACACGTGAGTTGGAGCAACTAAGGATAAAGAGGGAGAACATGACTCGTCTACCGGGTGAGAAACTCGAGGCCTGTCTCAAGGTTATCACAGAGGACATGTCACTAAGGCCCGACGTTGTCTACAAGAACCTCAGCACTCAGCTTGGGAAGACACTGGCCAAAGTCATATCTCAAGGCGCAGTGTCTGTGCGAGATGCTGATGACTCAGCTGTCCCCTGTTCAGACTCCTCTATATCGCTCTCGCTGCCCACGGTCATACTCGCAGATGCTGAGATCGTTACATCCACTGGTAGGCTTTCCATAGCCAGAAGCGAGCTATGCGAGAGGACTTTAGTTGATCTGGCCAGTGTTCTGTACCAGACTGTGATCATGGCGCAGGTACACACTCCTGATGCGTTCAGTTCAACAACCGCCATGTACCCCGAGTCCATTCTTTGTATCATGCCCTATTCATGTGCGGACGTACATCTCGTGCGATCGTGGATCGAGGCCTTCAAGGGGAGAAAGTGGCTCAAACCCATGCAAGTCAAGCTTGGCAAAAGGAAGCGACCTGTCGACAACTGCAGGGAGGTCACGTATCATTGCATGGGCTGCAAAAACTTCTACATGGACCTGTTTGCCAACAACGTCCCAGGTCACAAACTTCTAGAATCGGTATATGGGCAGGACAAGAGGCGAAAGATAGGACAGTGTGTCAGCGAAACACCGTGGCACTCTTGATCTTTGCTCTCCACGTGGCCCCTTTCTTCAACATATATTGAGATGCAAATCCAAAAACGCTGTGTATAAACGTTTCTGTACATGGGCAACCCGTGGAGATTATACCTTCATTGCAACCTGGTCCATATTCAGTCAAGATGTCTTTCAGTCAGAATGAGTACATTGTATCCCACACCGTGACCAATGCCAGTAAGCCCCATCAGCCTGTCATCTTAAAAGTGGACCTGCTCGGCCTCACATCCATCGGTGAGTGTAGCACTCTGTTTGTTGTTGACAAGATGAACCTTACGGCATACAAACAAGGCACCATGGAAAGAATACCAGTTAAGTTTGCAATAGTAAACGACACTGACAAAAGGATCCTGACCAATGAGCCGGGCAAGCTTTCCTCAAAGTGGAATGTCAACATCGACTGTGGATCCCGTATGAAGATAGCGGGCACCGACACTGAGCCTTTCAAACGTACCCTACCTGTGTACGACGAAGAAACCCGGCAGGCTCTAGTCAATGTATTGGCCTTCATGATGTCAGAAAGCCTCTGGGCCTCGGATAAAGCGCAAGGTGCTTTCGACGTCCTCGTAGAGTCTACTCGAGGAGAATATGAATTCACGTGCCAACAGTGTTTGCAGATTGGTGTTGCCTGCGTTAAGAAAGGAGCCCCCAGTGAACTGCCGTCATTCTCTTTCTCCTCGTGTATAGACGGCTTTGTGTGCATACCTTCCCAACAAGCCTTCGCTGACAAAGACTATGACGCGCTCCGAAATCTCCTAACTCTCTTGAGATCCGCTTCCATTGACAACCTTGACATTGTAACACGAATCAGTGAGGAGATATCCACCGATGCAGCCCTTGAAGAGCGCGAGTGTACATATTTCCATCAAAGACAAGGGTACAAGAGGACCATAGAAATCCCATACACGGTGATGAAATTCATCAGCACCCTGTACCAGACCATGAGCGAGTATGCAGACAACTTCGCCATAGTGGACCGCAATAGGCCCTACATCAAAGTGTTGATCGAAAGCCCCTCGGAGAACATTGGTGAAGTCACCGGCTCTGTGTCCCTAACCAAAATCTACGGATCAACTCTGCTCACCATTTACAATAAACTCATTCACGGCCTGCACAGTTCCGAGGTGTGTGAGAAACAAGACATCGACAGCGTGGCCAACATCACACAGTTGAGCACCGACGTGTTGATCAGGAGAACTCAGTTGACTTTTGTGTTGAATAATCATATGTCATTGAAGGATTGGTCTCACTTTTACTATGGGTGAAATGTAAAAGCCTAATACATGTACATAAAAACAATGGAATAAACAAATGGTCATTCACTGCCTTTACCAGGTGAAATGTGCAAGCTGCGTACATGTAAATAAAAACAATACAAACCAATGGTCGTTCACTGTCTTTTAATTTGTGAAATGTGCACATTGCAATGTGAAGAAAGACAACAGAAATCAATTGTACATCATTGGGTATAACAAAGTAACACTGATCCACATATTTGGGTGTGAAATAGACAGGGCC
This sequence comes from Gymnocephalus cernua, assembly GCA_023631565.1. Taxonomy (NCBI): domain Eukaryota; kingdom Metazoa; phylum Chordata; class Actinopteri; order Perciformes; family Percidae; genus Gymnocephalus; species Gymnocephalus cernua. The sequence goes on along the minus strand of JALJEH010000025.1, from coordinate 1,225,198 downwards.
AGGGTTCCGTGTTCACTGACATAATTTTCTGCCGTGTGGGCTGACCCGCACAAAGTCTCTGAGATATCGGGGAAGAATCCACACGGTCACCCGGTCTGTCTTGATCGCCCTCCTGCAGAATTGTTGCAGTGTAGGAACGGGCCTTGTCACAAATGTCACCCTTTCAACCGTGGTCATGTGAGCCAGCAAGCCTCGGATCGTGTCGAAGTGTTTTGTGTCACCATTGGCTGTTTTAAGCTCATACCCGGTGCTACAGAATGTGACATGGTATATTTGCAGGTCTGAAGTTACGATTTTGAAGAGGTGTCCAAAAACGTCTCGACCCATATAAGACATCACTGCGGCAGGATTACAGTAGTATCCCTTGTTCATTCTTTGTAGGTCCTCTATCAGTTCTTTATGCTCCAACGGATCCATGTTACGGCGATGTGCAAGTGTCCACCATGCGCCTTTCAGCGATGTTATCGTGTCGCGCATCTCCTCCAGTACAAGTGCCCCAGAAAACCTTTGCGGACCATCATGTATGTCTTCTGGTCTAGCCATTAAGCATCCACTAGGGGTGGATTCAATCACACCTTGTATCATCTCAACAAGAGACAGACGGTGCCATTGTTCATGTAGTGTCCATGCAAAATAGCCTCGTTTGGGTTCAACGATGATATCAAATCTGTCTACAGTATTGTGGGTCTTCACCATACCTGAACACACTGTTCCTGCAATTGTGCCATTGAAGTTTTCTGCGATGACAATAGCCCCATTGGCAACCTCGGGTCTATTCAGGAAAGACTCAATGCTCTCTTCAGACGCAGAGCCCCACCAGCTGTCATTTATATACTGTAAAAACAAAGGCCATGTTTGGTTCAATGTCCACCAGTTCCCAAAGTTGCGGATTGTTGATTCGGAAAAATTACATGAGTCAAAATGTTCAGTGTCCATAGAAGCCATTGGTCCAGGTCCTGATTGTTAGCGTCCGTTTTGTTGAGGTTAGGCCCAGGGGATTCAGCGGCTGTCTATCTGGTAACGGCTACAGCGTCGGAGAACAGGCTGTGTCTTTGATCTTTTGCAAATCTAACAGATGCTTCTCTTCCCTCTCTTTATGGCCAAGATTCTCAGCAACTTTTATCCGAGCTCAGTCACTGGTGGACATATGTGATTTGCGGTTTGTGTGACTACCAGGGTTATCCACTCCTGAATATAAACACTGAACAAATCAAACATGATTGGGTCTACATATAACGTATCCCCTGTATAGCGCATACATTTGCCACAGATAATCCTTGAGTATTACAGTGATTAAAACTGGCTCATATCACCTCACTGCTTGTGCCACCCTTGTAAGACATGTCAGAGGAAAGCGGTATAGAAACAGATCACGATGGCCTCAGCCAGGTGAGATCAGTGTTCTACGTGAATACACTTTGTCAGGTTAAAGTCATCAATTGACGCTAACCACTATTGTACTCTACTCAACAGGCTTCTACCATAATCCTGGACCGCACTGTAAGTATCTGACATAGAGACAACTGTCAAACACGGTTCCTATTCCTGTACGTGACATACCTTGCATGTATTGCAGGAGAGTGATTACATGGTATCATCGGACGAAGATGGACCTCAAAACCCTGTGGTGCAAGTGCATCTACCGTTACCCCCAGAACTCCTCAACCCTGCACATGCCAACGAAGCCTTGCTTCCTCTTCCTCGTGTGAATGATGTGAATGAAGATATGGTAATATCCGAATTACGTGTGACATTTTATCTGTATATGGCCCCATGGTAATTACATTTGTCTTTCCCTCAAGTACATGGCCGATGACGAGGACGAGGAGCCGGAGGATGGATAGCAACATCACATTCATTCTCAACAGTGTGTATTGTTTATGTTTGATGACTGCTTCCATGGACCGTGACCGGTTCGGGGAATGATGTACTCAGTCAATAAATGTTCATTTGCTTCCAATAACACATATTGTCTTTATTCACACATGGACATGCTTATAACACAAGCACTTTGAAATATACACAGTAAAACAGGGATATGACAGTGAAAACACATGTCTACAGATTGCTTGTCACCTATTTGACTAGCTTTGCCCAGATGCTTTCCTAGTACATCGATGAGTATAACAACACAAGTACCTTTGAAATCACACAGTACAAGAAACCAAGGACTATAACAGTGATTACACATGTCTACCAATTGCGTGTCACCTATGCGACTAGCTTTGCCCCGTAAACGAGACACCCTTAAGCTCGTAATGGCTCAGGATATCAAAGATGTTGAAAAAGCGTTCCCTGTATCCCCCAAGCCTAAACCCCAGCGCATCGAACGTGACCTTGAATCTCTCTCCCTCGCCAGTTACAATCTCAAACAGGTATCCCAAACTCTTCTCGTCCATATAACACACTGCCGTTGCTGGCGTCCTTCGTGAAGCCTGTAGCACCGTGAGGCGCTCGTGCCAAGCATCTAGATCATCTAGCAGCTTGAGGTGCTCTGGTGACTTCGGATCACCGCCGGTTGAAACTCCCCTCCATGCCGTCTTCAGTACCAGTATCATGAAACGTATGTCCTCCACTATATGTGTCACTGAAAAGTGCGCTGGGCTTGGACATCCTCGACAAGACTCCAAGTATACACACTTTGTACGAGCCATCTGTCTGAACAGGTCAACAGGACTCGAAAAGTCACCCTTTATCAATGCGTTACACATATAAGCACCTCCGCGAACGACAATATGAGAGGTCTGCACACCTTCACGAGACATCATGGTAACAGAACACACCTGTCCGGGTGTATCACCAAAGGGTGCAGCAACGACAATTCGCCCAGGCTTACGGGTTGTTACAAAGGACATTATATCCTCTTCAGAAACGGACCCCCACCAGCGGTTGCCCAGCCATTCTAGAAACACATGCCAGGTCCCAGTCAATAGTGACAAATTGCATTGCTTCACATCAGCGTGAACAGGAAACTCATACACGTGTATCTCGTCGTCACGCTCAAACACTCCGGTGTCCATGGGACAGTCGTCGCCAGCATGCATACCATCTTGGTATTCAAACATTGCTGCTTGCAACGTGCTCCCCTTGTACGAGTTGTCCCCAGTCGCGATTCTGCCGTTGTGATAGCTGTTGACTAGAGCCCCACTCGCGTCAATGAGTTTGTGGGCTGGACCCTCATGTCCATGTACATCCTGGTACCGCTCATGCTGGTATCCAATACCAAACATTGGAGCCCGAGAAGTGCTGTTGGAAGTGAACAATTTGGAGCCTGAAGACTGTGCTGTTCTGTTCCCAGTTGCATTGCCTTGAACATAATGGTTCCTGGTATCCTCATCGTAATAGCACCAATCAAGTCCAGATCCATCGCCGTCAGTCACACAGTTGTCACTTGGTCCGGGATTCCATACGGTCTCTGAACCAGCTGAGTGTAAGGTTGGAGAGTTGATTGGCTCTAGTGGTACAATCCCTGCTGCATCTACCTTGCAGTACCTATAACAGGACTGTGTCCCAGGTCTCATCACACAAACCACCGTGTCATAGTGGTAACCACAATTCTCCAAATAAATCCCCCTGTCAGACAGCGGGAAAACCTTAGAGCTGTACTTTAACCAACATTCTTTGTAGTATGTGTAAATGCCCACACCCAAAAGGTCGGCCGTTGCCTGTATCTCCACTTCGGTTGCCCAAGTACCTAGAGCGTTCATCTGGGATTTGGCAAGGTAGTGTTCCACTGAATCAAACTCTGCTCTCAGACTGGTTTGATAGCTGGCATTGTTTTGTTCCAGCTGCTCGACCACTACATTTCGAATTGTTCCATGGTATTCATCTGTACCGCATAGTGCTGCACTCACCGCTCTGAAGAAACAATTTCCATCAGCTGTTATTTTCACAGTCTTACAAGGGACCCCTAATTCACCGCGATCTGTGTGATACAAACGCCGCTTCCATTCCACACCAAGCCTCTTGCACAGTAAGGATGCGAGTCCACCTGAAATAGGGTAAAATCGCAGCTCCCTACTGGTCTCGCTAACAAAGTCAATGTCAGAGTCCTCATTGCTAACATCCCTGGTTGTTAGATTATCGAGCACCTTGTGTGTATCAACAAACATAGTATGTGACATTGTAACACTCTACGCGATGTGAAACATGTGTCCATAAGTATCATATATGAAGGGGTTGTAAGAGTGATCATCCTCGGTCAGCACTTGTGGACCGTAATTTGAATGTGGATTTTAAAAACACTCCCCTTTGAAGGGAGGTTTCAACATTACACAGGCTTGTCGTTAAAATGTTCACATCAATTGTATGTATTTGCCTTCACGTGAAGGAGCAGCATATACAACCGGCCCTGCTTCAACACTACAGCCTGCAGACACCCTATTCCCCACAAGTTCTACTGCCAGAGACTCAGCTGGTCCGTAAACAGGCTCACATCACACTGGTGTCATTTTAAAGGCAAGATCGTAATCTTCCCCGTGTTGTTTCTGTGTAGCACCTTAAACATATCTGTCCAGTTATAGTAGCAGGTGGGCTTGTAGCTACCCACTGAGCCTTGAAAGTCAATAATGTTGCCTTGGTACTCATCCATGCACACCTCAGGTACACCAAGATCTGGAGATAGTTTGACATTGAAATAATACACAGGCCCAGTAGGATGTGGCTCGAGGCGTAGACTATCAGAGCTGTACATGTGTGCAATGGCAGCGGACTGGTTGAACAGAAGACAGAGTATACATCGACATGGGTCACTCTGCGGCACCTGACCAGTTTTCGTTCTGCTCGACACAAAGCTGTTGTACGACTCGGGTGAGAGCAGCAAGGGTAATGGCTTAGGATTGTACAGAGCATTAACCAGCATACCCTTACAAGAGTTCCCGTTGACACACAAGGGTAGATCTTGATCATTGAGCATGTCACTCAGCAGTGATCTGTCATACACGTTGCGAGCAAGTGCCCTGCCTGGTATAGCACGCTCTGCAAAAGAAGCTAGAAGAGGACGTGGATTCTTGGCCAGTAGCTGCAACACGGTCAGCACGGGGGTGCAGCTTGCACACATAGGGTTTCTGGGGCAATTCGATGTACACATGCACACTTGCGGGGCATAGCACTCAGGGAAGAGGGCCCTGATGTCTGATGGTGACAAGTGTCTACTCTGTGACACCTTGTTGAAGACCCGTGATCTCATAGCATCCCTATAACAGGCAACTGTTTCATCTACACACACACGAGAGGTATTGGTGTCTGTGTCCCTACATGGATCAACATCGTTCAACCTATACAGGGTGCGCGTTGCACGCCTGGAACGCAGATTCAAGCCCAACGAACATTTCAGACATTGAGAGCCCTGGTGTCGCCGTTCATAGGCACACCTAGTGCACGTCCAGACGCAGCAGAGTTTCTCCTTCGTGCCTTCGAAGCACGCACAGACTGTGCAAATGAATCCCGACAGGGTTGGGCATTTTGTGAAGTGAGGCTCACTCAAGTGCCAGTCCGGGTTGTTTTTGAAGCAGGTGGAACATACTCTAACCTTACACTGACAACGGAGTTTAATCCCCGCCCTCTGCTTATCTTTGCTGGTTTTAACCAAGGTGACCAGGCACACGAAACACTTTGCACTGGACGAATTGAGACGACTGTTGGTCGTGGCCCCAAAGTTTCTGTATGTAACTGTGGACACTCTCCTGTAAAGATTTGTTGCTTTCCGGACCGCTCCCACCAGTGTTTCTTTACGTTTCCTGTCACAATCTCTCAGCAGTCCCTCGGGAACTATGCCATTGAAAGCGGGGCTGTCGTCAATCGATCCTGGAGTTTTGTGCTGCCCGCTGTTCAAGGCACTATCTCTGGAGCCCGTCCCTGTGATAGGAGATGCTGTATACATTCCTGGAGCAGAGGGGTTCAAGTTGAGTGATCTTAAGGAAGAGCTAGCGGAGCCTTGTCCAGCTCACAGATACAGCTTCGGACACACAGTGAGGACACTGCGTCAGCACGCATTGAAGAACACCCTGTGCTTGTGTGAGTCTGTTTCTTGTTCAAACTCTCGGAAGGAAAGCTTGGAAGAACAGAACGTCACCCCTTTTGTACCTAATGCCACGGGGAAAGCACACACGTTACGGGGCGGGACGTGGGATAATGGGACGTTCAGATCTAACAGGACCCTTTGGGCATATGAAATGGACACTGTGGTTATTGCATACAGGTGGCTGATTCAGAATCGAAGCCTCCATTACCCCAAGTGCTGTGGTGCTGTGATCGTCTATCAGCTCCAAAAGTCACAAAGTCTCCCTCCAGGCTTGTACGTGTACAGGACACGCCCGTGTCACTTTGGTTGCACAGTCGAGAGACCCTTGATGGTTGTGGAACAGTTCAACTTTGATGGTCACCCGAAGCAGTTCCACAGAGGAGAAGGCCTACCCAGCGACATTACCATAGATATGTTCCCTGGCCGTGAGAATGTAAGTGCCGTGTACGTGATAAACCGGCATCTTGCCGTGTCCCCACCGGAGTACGGGAACAGAATGTTTGGAGAGGCAAAAGCCTTGGGGCTCATTACATCCTGCGAGATGCCAACCGCGTGCGAGTATCACGAGGTTGCCATGCGGACAGAGCAGATGTGTGTCATCGATTTACGGTGGAAGGGATTTCACACTAGGTCTGCTTGCATCAACGCAATCCCCAAGTTACGTGGACTGCAAGCTGTCGTGTGGTCAAACCACAACAAGAATGTTCAGGACATAGAGTGTAATGTTTTAGCATGGCTCTTTGGCCAGGCAAATGAACTACCAAATGAGGTGCATATGGTAGACCACAGAAACCAACTACACGGAGTTAGGTACATACTGATGGACATGGACAAGTTCCACTTGGATATACCCAAGCCTCCAAGAAAGACTGAATCTTTCTTCATACACACATCCTTTACGGGAGATTTGGATCTGGCCACCAGCACAATCGGCCGGGTGCCAGGAAATGGAAGTAGAATGGGCTCTCCGTGTCCAGACTCATCGGCGTTTGTTGTCTGGTATTCCTTACCCAGTTTGGGATGCTACCAACCTACACCGTTCAGCTGTGGAGTCAGACACGGCCACGCAACGGCTTTCACTGCTGAGCTCAAGGCATCCTTGTCAGAATGGGTTCTCAAGCAAGATGGAAGTAGTTGCCTGGCAATTGCCGTTCAGCATACGCTGTACTATCATGCCAGAGACATGAAATATAAGATGATGATATGTCACACTGTCAGGGACACTGATGCATCACTGCAAATTTTCAGACTTTGACAGTACGACTCGCTTCACATGATTTGTACACATCTATGGTCCACACATGTTAGCTGGGGAGTTATCAGACTTTGCCATGGTCAGTCTTATGGTAACAGTAATTGTTTTGATCACTAATTGCTAACTTACAACTGTTTTTTGTATAGTGTGCATTAGAGCCCCGGGATGAAGTGATTAAGTGGTCGCCACAGCTGTCTACTACCATGGGGCCCTCGAAGGTTATTGTTGTGATAAAACGTTTACATGCACAGATGAAATCATACGATACTTGTATCAGAAGATGCCAGAATCAGTACGGCAGGTACGTGTTTGGAAACTCCAAACGAGCTGCAGCAGATTTGACTATGGAGACACACCAGTTTCTAAAGCAATGGTGGAGAATTCAAGACAAACAAAGTTCCAGGACACTGATGATGTTCATTCCTTGGTATCTCGAGTAGCAAATCAATGATAGTAACAAATGGAAGATGAGAAGTGACATATTTGTTGGCAGAAAACCTGAGCCGCTGTACACAATCCTGCGAAGGAACATTGCCTATGTTTTGTGGCCAATAAAGATGCTTCATGTATCTCAGTTTGTTTTTATTTGTACAACAATTACATATGCACACATTCTCACAATGTCACAGACAGACACTCATTACTGGTTCAAAATGATGGTTTTTGATAAGAAAATGACTACAATCTGGGTTGTAAATGGGAAATGAGTTTTCTGTGATCATTACTGGGAACTTGCCGTGAGCCTTGAGCATCATTGAGACTTCGTCTACGGACAACCACCGTTTATACTGCATGAGACGAACAGTCAGACCTTTACTGTCAGTGTCTTCAACATTTAGGTATGCCTCGATGCCCTTGTCGTGGCTACTAGATTCAATGTATTTGACGGTGGTGTCGACCAAGGTTTTGTGATCTACCTCGCGATGGTCTACACCCAATAGGGCGGCAACTGTGTGGAAACCGCAGTGGTGATCAGACGGTACTTTCACAACTTTCAGATTATTCAGTCTCACGTAAGCGCGTAATGCACCCATGTGATAGCAGTGTGTGTCTGTCATCTCCTGCGGTGCACGTATGGGTAAGTTGAGACCATGGGCTATTACGTGCCAGAGACCCCTATTGTAACAGATAGAGCCAGGAGCCCAAGATGTATAGTGCTCGTTGAAGACATAATAGCTGTATCCACTGACATTGAGCTCCAGGTTGACTCTGAACAAACCTCCTACGATTGCTGTTACAGGTATAAACTTGTCTTCGCTGTTGCATGTTGCTTTGAACAGACCATGTATGTCATTGCAGACAGCAAGTACAGAGTCATTGAAGTTGAAACTCTTCACTGCTAGATGTACCATAACGGCCAGGGCTTCGGGGGTCATGGGTTCCGTAGCAGCGGTAGCAGCAGCTGTGTCGGTTGATGGTGATGTAGCTACAAGGTTCGTCTTTGAATACATGAAGAGGACCCAGAGTGCCTCCATGAGGGTACCATGAGAGCTTGCACATGTTGTCACGTCTGCCATACCCGGGTTCTTTCCGTACACGGTAGACGCAATGTTAGCCATGCAAGGGTTTTTGATGCTTGGTGATGTATCCCAGTTCTTGTCTAATGCCGGTTGCACATTTTTGTTACTAAGGAATAGGTGACCTTCCTGAAATCCCAACTTGTCTACATCGACCACTAGCCCCGTGCATAGACGCCGAGACCCCTGGGGTCTGGTGCATTCACCATCGGCACTGGTGTCTTGCCGTGGTGCGCTAGTCTCATTGTTGCATTCATGTGTTCCAGATTCAACAATTGGAGAAGGACAGTGCCGAACCTCATGCTCCTCAGTCTCTCTCTGTCCATCTACACATTCGAAGGTCTCAAACGATTCATCTATGCCTGCCATGTGTAAAATGCTATCGATTTCGTAACCATGCTCATCCTCTGTGACCAGGAGTGTGTCACACCACGGGTCATACTCGTCGCCAGGTCCATGGAGTGCCTGGGCAATCGGTCTGGTGTGAGACCTGGTCAATGTGCCCTGGATGCTGCTATGTAGCCCATGCGCAAGATTACCAAGGTAGTTGAAGGGTGGTTCACCATGTTGGAGGTAGACGTGCCCGTGCTCCTTTGCAAACCAAATGTCTCGACTCTCTATCGCGCTCTTCACGCTGCCTGGGCTCTGGTTCAGTTTGTCTGTGTAAGGCAGCTGAGCCAGAAGCTCGGGCACGTACAGCTCAGCGGTGCGTAGCATGGTCCCTGAGTCGATCAAGTCTCCCAAGACTATGCGTAGAGCTTGTAAAAACTCGCCGTGGTCAAGGACTATGTAGCTATCGAATGCCTTGGGTGCACACTTAAGGTGCAGAGCTGCACACAGGTGTTTGTCAGCATCCGAACCGGTTTGGGACAATCGCATCTTCAACGCAGGCTGTACATGCAAGTTCCCGGCATAGACCAGTATGTACCATGCTGCAAAGTACAACAGGCCGGCTGAGGTAACTGTGCGCTGGGCACCGTCCTGATCATCACCGTCATCATTGTTGTCGCTGTGGTCCCCAACCACACGTAGGCCACAGGCTGCAAACGTCAAAGCTATCGTGGAGCTCATGAGTTGGTCAGGCACACTATCACCCTGTCCTGCGAAGCATGGTAGAACTCCTTTGCTCAAAACGTCGATCATCAGACGCCTTTCGGATTCACTTATGAGAGCAACTTTGGCTAACGTGTTCAAGGGTCCCAGGAGGTGCTTGGTGTAATGCTCGTAGCTGACTCTGACAAGACCTCCGGTGCCCATTGGTGTGAATCGTTCCAAGACATGTCGCGTCACGCATCTCCATGCTCTCGCCAGCAGCTCAAGTGTGTACACAGGACTGGGCGAAACTGGGAGAGCTAGGGCTTTGAACAGCTGGTAACACATCCTGGTGGAGTTGACAAACACGGGCCATATTCTACCCGAGCACTTGCGTGTGTCAGGAGCCTTCAGAGTGAGATCGTCCAGAGCCGAAGCAGCAACCCTGGGGAAGCTTGACACAAGAGCTTGCGTTATTAAGTTCACATCTTGAGCCCTGGCCTCCATCGCATGGGGGGCATTGGTCAGGACATCCACCGCGCTCGATACATTGAACTCGTTCTTGCTTGTAATTGGGTATGCAACAGCCCTGCGCTTAGGGTTGAATCCTTCGTTTTGAGTAAGGACCTTTATCAACTCTGGTTCTGGCTTGAGATCTGCTTCACGCTCGACCTCTACGCGGCATGTGGGTGTAGGTGATACGGACGGAATGTGATCGATGGAAAACATGACAATGAGAGCCTCCAAGTCAAACGAGGCTCCCGTGGCCTGACACTCCTGGAACTTGATCGAGTGCGCCATGATTGACCTGGTCCAGGCTTCTAACAACTCATGTATATCAGAACCCGGAGGCTTGTGGATTTGATACAGGAGCCAGCACAGTTGAATCACAGCTTCGTTCCGCACCAGCCAGTCGTGCTGGCGAGAAGCCTCAACTGCAGCACACTCCATGAGAAACACGCAGGATGTCAAGAGTCTACGCTTACAATCAGAACATGAAAGTTTTGCAATGCCAACCTCAGCGCACCGCACTGCATGCACAGCAGACCAAGGGCTGTAACCACACCATTTCATCTTGTCCAGTATCACCGCTACGAGTGTCCAACCGTGTACAGTGCGTTTTGCTTGGCTTCGACACGTACCGTGGTGGGCAAACACCATAGAGCAGGTCCTGTTCTTGGCAATAGACTTCCAATCGTAAAACTCCTGAGCCCAGCCAAGCTTCAGCTCGTTGTTCGTCTCCATGAGTTCCTTGCGTTCTTCGATCCAGTCTGAACGAAGTGTTTGATGGAGAACTGGGGCGAGCATTGCGTCACAGACAAAGGGTCCGAATAACTCTATGCATTGGTTCATGTTCTGTTTGTCCAAGAGCCACTTGTTTGTCAGATGCAATAGCCCGTCGTCATTTTTTTGTTCAAGGACTACTCTGTTTAGCCCTGGTAGATGTAAACACATCAGACCCGCGTGTCTCAACCTGGATACGGATCTCAGACACTGGGCCCTGTTGGCGAGCCATGTGCCATTAGGTGACACGTCCTGCATAAATATCACACCTCGTAGGGCTACCACGAGTCCTTCTTTTGCATAGAATATAGGCTCGGATTCCGGGAACACGGTTAGCTCTGGCTGCTCTTGGAGAATCTCTACGTAAGGCACCATGCGCCCGGAGTTCCACGCTCCTTGAAACGAGACCGTGGGTATAATTCCAGTGCATCGTATTGGCTTGTCCTGAACCTGATAGTCGACACAGACGGGACAACCAGTGTCGGCGTCATTGTCGCCCCTATCCTCAACCGTGTTGTTGCTTTGGTACACCAGGTGATCACAATCGGAATCCATGCTGTGTCAAACCATCGGCAATGCAAGGGATTAGTACATACTCATACGACCACTCCACACCGGCTGTAAGCCATGCAAGTGCAGTCACTGCTACAGTGTGTTCATCTCTGCGTGCCGGCACTGAGCTACACAGTCTCTGAGCTTGACTCGAGTCTGAGCCACCTGCAGCTCCAGAGAGCCCTGGTTCCTGGTCAACTTCCTCACTTGCGAGACAAGCATAGACCTTTCGTGCAACAGAGTCTTCACGGAGAGCTCTCCCACGCCGGTCAAGGCTTCGAGTACCGTGAGGTCGCTGCGAATGTCAAAGTACAGGTCGTTCATGTGCGAATCCCAACTCCACTTGTGTGAACTCCTGTCCAGACAGCCGCGAAGGTCCTCTAACTCGTCTTCGATGTCCCCTTTGTGTCTGTCAAAAGCCCTAGGCGCGGATGAGAGTTTGAAGTCTATTTTTTTCAGAGCGCGGGTACACGCTTCTCCCACGGCCCTAGGGGTGATAGTGCCCACCTTGGCTAGCATGCGAGCTATGTAGGCTTTTGCCTCTGACCAAGGCTCCCCGTGGCTCACACCTGGCCTGTCCTGAGTCAGGTTCATAAACTCCATCACTGTGATGTCCCGCGATACCTTGGAACACATTTCTCTCCACACCTCTATGTAGCGAACGTACAGATTGGTGTAGCGTTCGAGGATCATCCTGAGTGCCTCACCGTCGGTGTAGCACGTGTTTAGCGCTTCGTGGACGGAAACTATGACATGGTCAAACGTAGCCTCTTCTTGGCTGGACTCGAGTGCCTTTTGCGTCTGTCTTGTTGCAGCCAGGCGAATCATATCCTGCACAAGACTGTTGCGCCCCAACGCAGCCTGCACCATGTAGTGGATATGACCATCGTTCGAGTCAGCCCTAAGCTCTGGGTACCTTTCTAGGACCTTCTTGAAGCCTACCATGAGCTCGGAAACAGTCTTGGTGTAGCTGGTCAGGACGCGTCTGTAGTTCTCAGCCGCAGCCTTACAGTGAGCGTCGTATGCCTCGCATCGCAAACATCGACGCCTGGAGCTGGTCGAGTGCCCCAACGGTGCTCCTGCCGGTCTCTTTTCTCTATCTAATAAGAGGTCCGCGGTGGTACACTTTGTAAATCTCCATGCCTGGGCCTGATGGGACTCAGGAGTGTCAACGTTGTCTTCATGGTGACGATCGTACAGGTTTAAATTAGATATTGACATACACTCGTCACTGTCGCTGCCTTCGACACGTATGTGTCTAAGCGAGTTTTTAGGGAGCTCTTCATCACAGGAGTCCTCGGAACTCATACTGCTGTCATTGCATTGCAGGTCTGTCTCACTGTCGCCCAGAGGCCCGACTTCCATTGACTCTGCAATGCTTCTTTCTCGGGAAACCGTGACCCGAGCGCTCGCCTGATCCTTGACACGGTCGTATTTTGTGAAGATGTCGGAAACCGCGCGGGTCAATGCGTCTCCCAATGAAAAGAGAGAGCCATCGAACTCATTGAGCCCTCTCTTCCAGAGCGAAGTAGCGACCATGGCCTCGAATTGGAGCTTTCGTCAGAGACAGGGAGCTCTCGTTGCTACTGGATCAAATAGATGTAGCCCAAGATCTCTTGTTCGCATGTGTGATAAGTACATCTTCTACGTTTACATTTGCCTAAAATGGCGAAAGCTTCAGCTAACTGACGATGAACTGTCACACCTATTTGGTGGTCGCAGCAATGTATTTGCACAGTTGGATCCGAAGTGGCTATCGCGATTCATTGCAAGGTGTCAGTTGTTGTACCACGGGGAACTGAAGAAGTGTCTTTCTTTGCCGCCTCTACCTATTTCCAAAACCATGTACAAGGCACGGACCGGAGTGGGTACATTTGTAACAGTCGACAGCAGAGGTCGTGTGGTACAGATTGAGGATTTCACAGACCCAGGTCTCCCTAGGAAACTTGGGCATGAGGCCTTTTCAGCATTTGAGGAAAACCTATCGGTGTTCTCTGATGTGGCCTTTAGGCTGCAAGGTGGAGGAGCGCCAGCATTGCCTTCGCTGGTAATTTGCAGACACTCGGGGTCTCACAATACCTTGCATCCAAACTGGCAGACATGCTATACGGTTAAGGAGTGCGACATTCGAGGCCTGAAGGTCGAAGCAGGCTACATCTACACAACGGACGGACAATCACTGTACAGATCGGTCTCCTCATGGAAGACCAATGTCTGTCTGATGTTCGACGAAGCCTGCCGAGAGGAGATCATCCGCACGCTTTGTGCTTTGGCGATGGGAGACTCTAGGTTGGGCACTCAGTTCACACTGAAATGTGTTCTACCCGATCGAGGGCCAGACCTAGATCTGCGAGAGCTGGACCCACTGGAGCCAGACTCAACACTGAGAGACATCCACGATCTTGCAGACAACCAGGTTGAGCATGTTGCGTGTGAACAGTCGAACGCTCCGCTGAGCTGCTGTGACCGTGAAGGCTTGGTGTGTCTCAGAGACCTTACCAGACTCCCATCGGGGTTCTCTATTCTTGCGGAGAATGAGAACGTGGTCGTATTGAGGCACATATTGAGAGACGCTGTGGTGATCGTACCGAAGAGCAGGGCTTGCATGACACGGCGAGTCCGAGGTGCAAGTCGGCTGAGGGACGGTGACATCTCAGCTCCGAGAGGGTGTGTGACGGAATGGTTCCCGTGCGGGCACTCTCTGTTCACAGTCGAAAGGGGTCTCGCGGGTGTACCTCCTGTCATGATATCCTGCAATGGAGATGGCGACCACAGACGCCCAGGCGAGGAATGTTCCACAGGAGAGGTGCCCACGCTGCGCGTCCTCAGGAGCTCAAAGTATCACAGGGTACTACCGAGAGTGTTTCGGTCAAGCAGCCACCTCTTCAATCAATCGGTGTGCCTGCTACCGGGCACCATGACCATTGTTGCGCCGAGGGTGTTACGCTTCCATGGGTGTGTAGCTGTCTGGTATGCCTTTGATGCATTCCAACAGCTAGGTGTCTATGAAAAGGAGCGCGCTAGTAGCCCTGTCCAGCTGTCGTTTGTGTCAAACCTGAGCGTGCGAGAGGCTCTGGTTGTGCTTTTGTCGTACCTGTGTCTCACGGAGTCTTTTGGTGCGTCAAAAAAGAGCCGATTTGCATTTACGGTACAACATCATTCAACGTTGTCAGAACTCAGAAAGATAATCCACGCAAACCCGAGAGTGCACTCGAGGCTCGTGGCCTTGGACCTGTCGCTTGGAGAGCAGGTGATGCGGCAGGACCTAGAAGAGGAGATATTGCAAATCCGAGATGGTTTAGCCGCCGAAGAGAGCAATGAGGTTTCCAGTGGAGAGAAACGCGAGCACACCAGGCAGCCAGAGAATAAAGTCGATGAGTGGGAGGACGTCAGGAGTGGCGACGACGAGGAGAGTGATGATACCGGTGAAGCTGTAAACGAGTATTCTGGAAAGGAAGAGAGTCAGCAGGGCAGTGGCAGCTCTGATTGCGATTGTGGGGATGACACAGACGAGGAAGAGCGAGTGGTAGCAAACATAGCAAGCGTCGTCGGCACGGTACCTGGGTTCAGTGCAAGAACAGGACACATGGTCCTGTTTGGGCGCGGAGGATGTCCTCCGTCGAGTTTCAAATGGCTCACGATCGGTCTACGGACGCTGGGCCTGGTTAACTTGAAAATATTGCGTGCATGCAGATTGTTTCACTCAAAGGTCGGACGTAGCAGAGCTACGTTGAGGATTCCGAACACGAACGGCGTCCTGCCCGAATCCTGCTGGTTAGGCGGGGGAACATTGCTCACGGATGATCTGTGTCTCGGTCGTGAATGGGGCCCCGAGGGCCTGCCTACGCCATTACTCAATTGCAGCAACTGCTTCTTTCAACTAAATTACTCTCCCAAGTTGGCGAAGCCTAAAATCCACCCGGGAGCCGTTGACAATGGGGGTTTGGTTGTAGAGATGTCCAGGATAGAACAGGCCATATGTAGCGAGACCGCAAGAGGCTATGAAGAACAGAAACTCTTACGGCTCTTTCGGACCTCTCGCAGGAGGATGCTGCAGTGCCCGTTTGACGTTGAGATTGACGAACCCGAGATCGGAGGCCGCGGATGCACTGAGCCTCTCTACAAGAGATCGTGGCTTGTGTCACAAAGGCGACAACCGGGCTCGTTCGCAGCTCCCTCGACCATAGGAGACGGAGAACACTTCCCTTTTGTAGAGATAGCGACAGAACCCGATCTCGAGGAGAGCGATGAAGACATGCTCGCCTACCCGCTCTCGGAATACAATCTCAACCTCACGATTAAATCTTCTCCTAATCACCATGCAATGATTAGGGCAGACCGATCCCCTGGCGAATGCGGCTCCGTGTACGAGGCGTGCTTGGATGAGGCCGTGCTACTGGGCCACTGTGCGAGGGTCTCTGTCACACAGGGTGCCAAGAGGAACTTTGACGTGAGCGCTTGCCTGACATGCTTCTACAGGTCAGTTCACCCCTGTGTCCCCGACATGAACGTTGGAGACGTGATGCTCGACTACGAGTTCACCCTGCACGGCAAGGGCGAACTGTCTCCCGTGTTCGCTCTCCTCAGCCATTTGGCGGAAAGCTGCAGGGTCAACTGCTTCCCCAAGTACAAGCTCATCACCCTGACTAGACCCAGAGGTGCATCGGTGTGGACAAGGGGCACCGAGGCCCTGTTCCAATCACGGCGGCTGAGAACAAACACCATCGGAGCCTTCTTGTGCGCTCAAGATCACAGGCTAGCGCCTCTGCTGTCGAGGTGCTGCAACCCAAAGCCCGTACAGCCCTCGGAATTCTGGGAAGGTTGCGAGCTGCTGCCTAGCGGAGATGAAGAGGAGCTCCTCTTGCGAGCCTATTCTAAGACACTCGGTCCCGTGTTTGAGTTTGACAAGTTAGAGCATTTCCCGTCTAAGGTCAGCACCAGTCTCGGGGAGTGGACGTTCATGCGGCTTGCGAGCAAGTCTTCTGGTGTCAAGCGCTACCCGGGCACCACAGTGGTAGATGGGTATGCTTTGGCATTCGCAGCCGAGTCCCCGCTCTTCTATCTCAGAGGCGAGGGGCCATTGGTGCAGAAGCTGGAGTCTGTGGCAGTGGTCGTTGAGAGCAGCTCGGCGTACAGAACGAACGTGTTGAAGAAAGAGGACCCGGAGTGGCCGGGACCAAATACGATAGAGACGCAGGACCGCGTCAAGTGTAAAAGCAAGAGCTCTGTCATCGACGAAATGTTCATGCGCTGCGGAGGCCGGGATCCCTTAGAAGGGTACGATGTGAACGGGAGGTCTTGGGCCAAACTGATAGGCTCCAGGTGGACATTCAAGAAGGCCCCAGGTGACAGGTATCAAGATCGAGACTGGGAACTGGAGTACCCCGTGTCAGAGAGCTTGACTGTGATAGGGCCCGGGGGTTCTAGCCTTGTCGAGACTGTAAAGTGGCTTTGTGCCGCGCCTCCTGCCAAATTCGCCTTTGGACAATGCAGTCGTGTAGGTGAACCACCGCACGACAGGATCTCTGCGAACCTCACGTGCATGGAGATCGACTCTAGGACGGCTCGGATCCGGGACCCTACAGAGTGGAAAGGTTTCGAGGCCTTGTGCTCCCGTGTGCTGACGTGCCCTACCGAAAAGATGTGGACCAGAGGCCTTTGTAAGGTGGTGAACAAAGGACTGAACGCTTTTGAACGCGAAGCTCTGGTGCCTATGGCCAACCTGATTGTGATAGTCGAACCCGGAGCATGGTACGCGTTGCCCTGTAACGTCGATGGCTCACGGTGTCACGACGCCGAGATACACATGTCGCCAGTTGGCGAAGGTCTGATGTACCACCGTGAGGTGTGCTCGGCTCCAGAGTTTGCAGTGGCCCTAGCGTGTAGAATGCTCTCGGGAGAGGTGCACGAAGAGCTGGAGATAAAATGTCTAAGACGCGGGGTGTACAATTACCTGCAGCGGGCCCTGGTCTGGTTCGCAGGTGCCACAGGACCTTTCAGATCACGGACGGTGACCGTCTTCACACCTGAAGCGGACTTCGGGACAGAAACTTGGACCCACACTCTGCCCCAGGGATTAGATGTTCTGACAACAAGTAGCACTAGCTATCTGGTCTCTTGCAAAGATCCTTGTCGGGAGCTTGTGTCTTTGGCGGTCGCAAAGTCCAAAGGGATCGTTCGAGTCAACTCAGCTGGCAATCTGGTGTTACATTCAAACCCGGGGAGTTTGAAAGTGTCTACCATGAAAGAGGAGCCAGGGGTGCACGCTCTCGTTGCCACACCCGCAGAAAGCACGAAAGTCTGCGAGGGCGACTGCGCTCAGGTGCACATTCGCTGCAACCAATCGCTGAGGGAGTTTTGCAAGCTGCAACGTATACCCGAGGGAATTCGAGGTCCCGAAACGTGGAGGAGAGCCTTACCGTGGTCAAAAGGGGACCCGGGCAACTTTTGCTCTAAGGTGTCTGCTTTGAAGTACAGATGGGAGTCTGGGAACACTGACTTGGCCGAGGTGCAAGTTCGAGACTCTGGTAGGTGGTACGGAGAGCAGCTGCCATGGCGGAGGTGCTCCGATGGGAAACTGATACCTCGAAGAGACAGATTTTGGTACCTGATTGACTACAAGGAGTCTTTCATCAGACAGAATGCTGCGGACATTGTGAGATCTGACGACAACGACAGACCCAGGTCGCCAGACCTCGATGAGTACTCGGAAGGGGAAGACAAAGAAGGAGCAGGTGGCGAAGATGGAGGCGGTGTAGGCCAGCCCGGGGAACACACGACTGTGAACTGTGAGTGGCGTGAGAGGGAACTTTCGAGTTTCATCTCACTCAATTCACGTCTCGAGATTGAACTAGTCTCCAGTCTCCCTAGGACCGAAGGACATGTGTTCTTCGAACCCGTGCACAACCCGGCCTACTACGGGACTGAAGGGACATTGGACGACTGCGGCAAGCTCGTCAAATACTACAAACCTCACAAATTCCTCTCGCTGATGTACGACATTTGCACAGTGCTGGTCTATGGCTGCGGACTGAGACCGGTGTTTGTGCACGGCTCCTCGGACGCTGCAGGTGAGAGGGTTCTCCGTCTGGTCATGGGAGCGCTGGCATTGGCCGACAAACTCACCTCCAATGTGTATCCTAGCCGTCCCAAGATTGCAATTGTGGTACGCGAGGGGAGAGAGGAGATGGTAAAACTCGCTCGCGAGATCAGCCGCTGCATTGTCGTGACTGTCGGCCACAGGAAGAGAGCAGGTGCCCTGGTGTACACATTTAGGGAGTTGCCGCACAACATAGAAAGAGAGACCTGCTGCTCATTGCTTACGGGATATAGCCAGCTTGCTGCACACTACGCCTCGCCTGACAAGTTTATCTGTGACAGTGGCATATCTGCATTTGCTCAACTAACGACCCTCTGGCCCTCTGTATGCAAGAGAGGTGACATAAAACACCCCACATGCTCACCAGACCCCAGATGGATAGGACTCATGGTGTGTCTCGCGGAGTGGCAGGGGAAGAGGGGAGTTGCAGATGCTGTAGCCCCGGGAGCGCTAGAGGCTCTGAGAGCGGGCCTCGCCAAGGCCACAGGCTGAGAGTGATCGACCTCTACGATCTGGCATGCAGAGCGAGGTTGCTCGGGGAGATTGACCCGCAACTGAGGAACTTTGTAGACGGCTTCGAGGAGCCTAGGCAATCAGCCTTGACACCCGAAGAGCCTTGTAACAAACGTGTAAACGAATACACGGTGTGGCTCACGGTGCGAGGCGTAGAGAACCAAGACATCATAGTAAGAAACCCCAATCAACCGCTGACACTGTCCGAAGTCACTGGTGCATACGCAAAACTGAGCAGAGAGTTCATCACATGCTCTCACGAAGAGTCTCTAAATGCCTTGAATTTGCTACAGGACTTCATATCGCTCATGCTCCGGTACCCCATTGTACCGAAGCTGGCCATGGACACCAAGGAGTGTCCCGAGTGTTTCTTTGAAGCGGAGATAACCGCCGAGACATGGAAAGACGTGAGGCAAAAGATGTCATGCTACCACTTCACGCTGAGGCATGAACAGTTCATGTGCACACGGACAGACAGTGGTCTGGCCTCGGAGGACATGGGCTATCTCCGCGTTGACGACAACGGGGAAATGGTGAGAGCCGGACCCTGCGGTAGCGTGTTCATGACCGACGAGGCCAAGGACGACGCGGCTGATTGTCTAAAACCCATGAGGTTTCTCGAGCAGTTGGAGTCGCTCAAGAGGCGGGACGAGATAACCAAGCAGAAAACGTTGGGCAAAGAAATATTCCACGAACTCAAGTCGCACAGCTACACACTCAAGGAGCTAGAGGCCCCCAGGTATCTGAGCGCATACCCGTTGCGTTGCCTCTACCAATTTTATGGCTCGTTGAACAGGAGCCGCACAAGAGCCCAAGTCCTGTCGGAACAGTACCCCGAGTGTAGCCGGGACAGGCTCCGGGCACAGCTCAAAGTCAAAGAACTGAGACTGAAGCTAAGGTCGACAGCCTCAACAGGTACCAATGACAAGCTGCTCTCGTACGTGTGCATGGCGATGATAGGTCCAGTGCGAAGATACACGCCTAGGTACAACTTCACGGCCGAGAGAGTGGTGTTATTCAAGCACCTGATAGCTTCTGGCTTTCCTATAGAGATTGCATCGAGTCTGGTGAAGAGTATAAGCGATTCCAAGAGAGTGTCCATGATTGCTTTACCTTTGGCCAAGGGGGTTGAGCTACAGTTGAAAAAGACCGTTCAGCCCACCACATATAACAGAAAGATAGCTTGCCTCATATGGTTATTCTCGCACATCACTGCATATTGCACACTTCGACAGCTGAGTCATGGCTACGTACAAATGGGAGACTCACCCGAGGACATGGCCTGCGATGGGCTCTACGTGTTCGACCAAGATCACGTGGGCTTCAAACTGTCCCCGGGACCCGAGCTCTCAGCCGCAACCGATGTCCGCACAACAGGACCAGCAGCCTCGGCGTATGTGCCCTTCTCACAGATTATGGAACTGCTTGCACTGCGGGATAGCGTTCAGGAGAGACTTTGCCAATAGAGTCATCAGAGCCAGACCTGAGCAGTCTTACGAGGCGCTGGTACAGTTCGGCAACGCTCCCATAACCGGCATGGTGAATCTACAGTGGAAATGCGAGGCTATGGAAAGACACAGCTCTGAGCGCTCGAAATACTCTGCTATCGTGTTTGACAAAATACTCAGCGAGTACGTGGCGAGCAGGCAGAATCGACACACCATGAGCTCCCAGTGTTCTAAGCCGTTGTCACAGAAGCAGTGTAGAGCTAAGGGTACAGTCAGGTGGAAGAGACCTGTCTGCATGCAAGAGAAGAAGAACAAAAACTCTGAGGAAACAGCCAGGCGAAGAGGACCGGAGCCGCAAGGATTGTCTGTACCCCCTTAAACCAATCGTACAGAGACTCAATGGTTCCTGATTGTTGTTCCTTTTTTTGTCTTTTTCTATGTACGCAGGCAAGTGTCCGAATAAAGTACCCTGACCAAACATGAATCAAGTTCCTTTCTTAAGTTTTTTTTGTGTCTCATATGAATAAACCAACCAAGGAAACAATCTGTCATGAGAGTGATATTTTATTGTACAGTCACATAGAACAACACGTACATCACATAGTACATCACAATTGAACACCAATGCACCATAATCAATTGAAGCAAAGTTTATGCGGTCCTGGTCGAGGCTAGGAGTGCTCTAAACACATCACTTTCTCCTCGAGTCTCCCGTCGTGCCTTTCGTAGTACCCCGCATAGCAAGGCCTCTTCCTTTTCCTTGTCAGTGGCGCACTGGTCTTTGTTTGGTGAAAAGATGACTCCGGGCGAGGTTCGGGTCGATTTCGAGCCTCCCGGGGTTTCCTCGTTTGCTCACTGTGGTCTTTGGGAGTCTGACTGTGAGACATGGACTCAATCTTGTTCTCGGAGTAGCTAGCGTCCAAAAAGTACTTGTCCAAGGTGACTGTGACCACAGTGGGCAAGGAGCTTCTGAGATCGATGTTCGCTAGCACCCGCTTTACAAACTCAGGCTTGTTCGCGTGCAGGTGGACATGCGTGGAGAGCGTAGACCACTGGTTGTGTCTGGTGCGAGCCTTGTCAAAGCACATAATCACTAATGTCCTGTTGTTAAATAGGTCACCGAGTATGCGATGTTTTAAATATGGGAAAAGACACAGTGCCAGCATGATCACCATGGTGTAGAAGTCAGCTGTCTTGCTGTGTATATCATTGTACTTGCATGTCACTTTCCTCATGAACCTGGTGATCTTGTCATCACGCGAGTTGAAGAGCGTTGCTACAGCCACGGCGCTCTTCAACACTGCGTCCTTCACAACCAAGGACATCTCTCTGGAGCAATGCAGCGTAGGCTTGCCACAGAACTGTATCGCCTCGGCCAGCTCGAATATCTTGGCCGGCCACGAGAAACGGGGGTCTTTCAATGAGGTGTTCAACACCTGACTCTTGGCGATCATCTCGTATTGGCAAGCAAATTCATCGGTCAGTGCTGTTGAGAACAGTGCGATCATGGCAGGCAAGCTGGCTTTCAGTATGAGAACGTTGACGTCAAATTCCGTGTCGCAGAGACGTCTACCCGGTTCATATTCCATTGCACCATAGCCCATTTCGACAGGGTCCCCTTTAGCCGGTACGTAGTATGTTCCTCTGAACTCCAAATGCGGCTTCTGAAATATGTGCAGGGCTGCAACGGGGCATGGCGACTCTGATGACCGTGCCTGATATTGGGTTCGCGTGGCCATGGCTTGTATCAAAGAGCAAATGGAAGCCGAGCACACGTGCCTGCTGCAGTGTGTTGGACACATGTAGCCCCCGATGTGATCTCTGAAAGAGCATTCCATCTCGACGCAGTAGCTCACCCATTGCGGATCCTCTATTAACTCTGTATGGGAATGGTACATGCTGGCCTGGGTCTGCTGAGACTCGCCCCCGGTTTCTGTCTTTTCGTTATTCACTTTTAATTTCCCTCTTCTCTATCTCCTCTCGATCCACTTTCTTCTGGGAGCCAACTCTGCTCCTCTCAAATGTGAATTTTTGCAATAACCAGTGTCATTATGAGTGTGATCTTAACCCACCGCTCCCATGTCCACATCTCGTGTCTTCACAGGCTAGCAGAGGACAGAGCGCCGACCTTATTCTCGTGGATGAAGTGGGTTTTGTCGGTGCCAAGGTGCTACTGGCTGTGTTGCCAAACATCGCGTTCAGAGGGCGCAAGCAAGTGCACATCACTAGTCACGTCAACAACACCCCGTGGCTGCACAGAGTTGCCGACATCCGCGGAGACAACGGCGAGCCAGCCTACCACGTAGTCTCACAGAGCTTCAAGTGTAGGCGTCACGAGAGGGAGCCGGGCCTGACTTGCGCCTGCCTCGGAGTGTACTGTCCTCAACACATATCCGTAGACAACCATCTGAAGGAGCTGATGAACATGGTCACGCCAAAGGGATTCGAGAACGAAGTCACGGGAAGCAGCAGCATGTCGTCCACCGACACCAAGACCGACAACACCACTCCCTTTGAGCCCTCGGTGATAAACAAGTTCCTCTCAAACAACAGCGTCACGCTGGACTTCATGAGACGGGCGTCCGTGGTCAGAGCCTACCTGTGTCTCGATCCGACATTCGGAGGAGGCTCTAGGTCCTGTGCTGGAGTGTGCTGTGCCGTGGAGCTGGCAGGTGGCAATCTAGTGGTGAGTTGTCACAATCTCCCGTGGGTGAATCTAAGCCCGAGACCAGAAGATCGCTAAACATGTAATCGTAATTTACAGGTCTGTAGTTTTCGCTATGCTGCGGCCCGTTGTTAACCACCGGTCTTAGGTCTAACAGGGTGCAGATGTACGCGCTGATACGAGTCTCGTCCTGTATTGTCAACGTGGTCTCCGTGTCGGGCACGAAGCATGAGATCAGGTCCAGGGCCTGGGTCCAGATGCCGCACGTGCACTTGGAGTTCGAGAGTGTCAACATCCACCCTGTTACCGCTAACGAAATAATGGTTTGAAGAGATCCTCTTGTTCGCACGCTCTCCTTGATGATGGCCATGTACTTTAGGGCACCGCTACGAATGGACTCGGCCGAGGCGAACACCCCTAGCACCATATTGCGGTACGCCTTCCAGTTGCAGCTCGAGATACACCTGTGCACCAACTGCTCTGGGACACGGTTTCCGAGTGCGAGTGTTATAACCCTGGACAAGTCACCGGGGACATGGAGAGAATCACATGCATTCTTGCCGAGTCCTCGTTTGTTGTACACGGACACCAAGGTGTCGATTACGAGTATCCTAGCAGGAGAGAAGGACACGAGCTGACTGTAAAGGTTTCTGAGCTGGCCGTGATCCATGTTAGCGTAGAAGAGTATGTTGCGATGGAACGTAGTGAACGCTATCATGAACTCGTACTGCGATATCAGGTACTCCCATGGTATTCTCATCAGCGTATCAACTTGCCCTCGAACCGCCTGACATGTGGGACAGAACATGATGATGATGATGATGGTGATGATGATGATGATAATTCTTGTTTGTAGAGAAAATCCTGCTGGCCCTAACAATCTGTGTTATACCTTCTTTCTCACCACAGGTTATGGCCCTGGAAGAACTGGAGATACGTGATTTGGATCATGTTACTCGAGTCTACGCTGCTCTGCTCAGCTCTCATGTCAGACTGCTGAAGCTTCTCATGCCCAGAGTCATGTGGAAGGAAGTCCCTGTGGTCATAGTATTTGAACAAAACACCTACGTCAACGCCCTGGTCGATGTGAAAAATCTAGTTGATCACTCGCTAGCACGCTCCGGGTTCAAGGTGCTGTTCTACAGCAAGTGGTCACATATCAACAACAAGTACATGCTAGGGAAGCATGTGGGCGCCAGTACCAAACTGGCTATGGTTCTCAGTACGGTGTTGGCAATCAATAGGGAAACACTATATTACTGTGATGCTGTCATGTCCCTGGGATGGGCAGTGCTATCTGAGGCCATGAATAAAACTCGCATACTCGAGTCGAGCATGGGCACGGCACAGGGTGCGGGTTCAAGTAACAAGATGGGCTCCAATAAGGAAGTGTTCATGTACAGGCGCTCGGAAAGGGGAGTCAATTTGGCCACAGATATCACAGCGAGTGTGTTTGAGACACGCGACGTGATAGCATTGCCTGAGGCTAGGCTCACGGACAAGACCCATGCACAGCAAGGGAAAGTTCTACTCGGGAAACTGAGAGAGGAACTGTCACTGGTCACTATCACTGAGTCCGCTAAAGGTAGTACAGTTACCACAGGGGGTAAGAAGTCTGTAAACGGAGAGTACACCAGAGACGATATGCTCTCTGCATTCCTGCTTCTATGTCACACGAGAGACGAGATACACAGCCGAGAAAGCTCTATCAGACTCGGCGGTGAGGTTTACTGTAACTAGCATGTGTGTGTGTGTATGTGTGTGTGTGATTGTTTGTGTGTTGTTGCGACTTGATCTGATGATTAAAAAGTACACCACATAGAGTCTCTGTTGTTTTTGTGATTTTTTATTGAATACCTTTTTCACAAACACACATCACGGGGCAGTTGGGGTTTCACATGCAATAGACAATGGGTCATGTATAAGCACAGAGTTGACAAAGCCAAAACCACATTGAGTCACAAAAGTAACGTACAAGAAGCAGCAAAAAGTTGACAAATTCAATCATCACACATATCCTCTTCAAACACAACTCCTTTAGGCCGTTGATCGCAGTTGACGAACCATCCACCACTGGATTCGTCCGTGTCTGTGTCTCCCTCGGAAGAAGACTCGTCCGTGTCTGTGTCTTCCTCGGAAGAAGACTCATACTCGGCCGTGTCCGTGTCTTCGTCGGAAGAAGGCACGGGGTCCTCGTAACCAGGTTCTTTGCACCCGATGTCCGTGTCTCGATCAACAGACGAGTCCTCGGCAAGGGGTCCCTGGTCCCTGGTGTCAGCATCATCATTGTACAATTCGTCGCTTTCCTTTATAACGCTGAGGTCTGTCTGGTACAATAACATCATTCTACTGAGTACCACGGAAGATGTAGGTCCTTTGGCACATGAATATGTACAAGTAGTAGTGTTCCCAGTGGTTGCAGTTCTGGTGTAAGGGCAATCTGACTGAGCCGGGTCCATGCTGCTGCACTTTGCGGAATCTAATGCTGTGTGACAACTGCTGAATTGAATCTCACCAGAGACCGTCGGCTGAAGGCTGAGTCTTTACCGGAAGAGCTAGGTGCTAGCTAGCTAGGTGTATCAAGTCCCGTGTGCAATCAGAGATGTTGTAGTAGGTTCTTATTCCAGTCAGGGTTTGACGCCCTTTTATCTAACTCCAGACCCTTTGGTGAAGAGATCCACCGCTGAGTCAAGTAGAAACCTCCGGTCGGATGAATGAACAAGCTCTGTGGTGCGATGAGAGAGCTCTTTGCTCGGATGTCTATGAGCAGATGATTGAATGAGCAGGGCTCTGTGTGGACGACTGAACAAGCTCTGTGGTGGGATGTCTAATACTCATAGACACTGCTGCTGTGATTAAGCTGCTCACCGGCTGCTCTTGACCTGATCAGGCTCTCATCTGTACTGACATCAGACCTAAGCAGCATTCCACCTTTCCCATCGGAGCCCAGCTGCAGTTTGCTTTGACATGGCTTAGCCCACCGGGGTTCGTGACTCTGGTCCCGGACATATTTAGCTCTGACAGAGTGTCCGCGGCAATTCTCTCCGATCTTGGATTGATATGTGGCATATATTGTTTCAGCAGTTGCTGCTGGAGTGTGATACACATAGTCTGGACTTTTGGAGCGCATCCTGACATTACCAACAGCTCCCTGGTGCTCCACACGGTGTTTATCTTGTAGCAACATCTCTCCTTGTTGCCTCAGTATGCCACGATTACACCTTTCTGTCAAACTATCTGCCAGTTTTTTACGGTCATGTATGAATTCATCGGTGAGACCCATGGCGCGTAGAGCATTCGTTGGTAGTGTGGTAAATAAACAGAAAGACATCCCCAGAAACTTGGAACTCTCATTCGTATAGCCGTGATCATCAAGGAACTTCTGGACCCTGGGCTCGAGGTTCTCCATGCTGAGGCGTTTAGGTTTGGATGTGTGATCGGATGTGTTGCACCACTTGTGTTGAGCATTGTTAATATCAGAAAGACTAAAAGGTGTGGTAGGTATGGTGTTGTAGAGAGATGCCACAATGGTTTGTATTGCATATATAAGTGGTTCTGTTAACATACATGTCTTCCCTTTTTTGTTTAGAGTTTCTTGTCATTGCGTCTTTTAGCTTTCACGATGACAATGCCGTTCTTTACATACTGCTGCAGCCACTTGATCTCCGGGTTGATGCAAACCTCCTTGTTGTTCTTTAGCTTGGCAATGACTTGGAAGGGGCAGCTGGGTGTGTGGAGGAACTTGAGCTCTTTGACAAAGCGCTGAGGAACCGTGTTGAGGATTGAACGACAAGAGCACCGCTCAACCAGACTGAGGGGCTTTGCGTTGTAGGTTGGTACATGTGTGGCCATGGCCAGCAGAGTCATCAGTGTCAGCAGTTTGACATCCATGGTAGTGAACTAACAGGCTACAGGACGGCTCTCTCTTGTCTCTGTTACAATCCAGGAAAGATCCCCAATCCAGGGATATATATATGGGATACTCAGTCACAGCTAGGATTCTAAGCCACAGTTTGGATGCCTTAAGGTAGCTCCGCCCACTCTAGCCACCCAGACCTAAAATCTTATCAGTAAGCCGGTGACCGAGCTAGGGTGAACATCTCCTGAGACTCGCTGTGCAACCCATACTGTGTGGACAAGTGGATCTTGTATTTTCCCACTCCACTTTCCCACTCTGCAGACTTGTGCACTCAACGTCTGTGACTTGAATGCAATTTGATGTGCAATTTGTTACTATCTGTACTTTTCAAATAATAAACCTTATATCATATCAGTTTGTCATGTGGTATTTTCAACTAGCCTATGGGCTCTGCTAGGTCCATGCTCACAGCACAAGCTACTCTATGCTATATCCTGATTTGTATACCTACTATCCTGTGGCAATGTGATTGTGAACCACATGCTGATCCTGCCAACTCTACAGGGACAATAATTACACTCAAGTTTGCTTTCATGTTTATTTTCAATACACACACTGACACATTGTGAATCATGTACACATGTAGTGAATAAAGTAATCATGTTCATGTTATTGCTTGTCTTTTCGTACTTGCACCCGCTGTCGATCAAGCCGGCTTCTGACCAGGTCTCCGTCTTCTTTGGTCATATGAGCAGCCTCAGTCCATTCTGTGTCCTTCAGCAGCTTGTGAGCCAAAAGTCTCTCATTCTCACAAAAAGCCAGCAATTGGAAGACGATTCTTTTGACCAGTGCACAATCCATCACCTTGGGCATTACAGTTTTAGGGTCCCAAGGGGTGAGTGATGCACCAGGGTGGTCTTTGGGACACAATGTCTTTACAATGATCTCGTACGTGGACACACCAGATTTCGAGAATGTCACTCGCCCTTCCATGGCGTCGACAATCATTACCCCCAGGCTCCACATGTCTATGGCACAGGTGTATTCTGAGACGCCACCTTTAACAAACAATTCAGGGGCCCTGTACGCCTCCGTGACCACAGGCGTGCTCATCCATTTACAGGAATGTCTAGAGAGGCCCATATCAGCCACTTGTACAGTTAGATCTTCTGTCAACAGCACGTTGAATGGCGTCAGGTCCCGGTGCACCAGGTTCAGCCCATGCATGAAAGACAGTGCTTGAGCCACTTGAACTGAAAAACGAGCCACGAAACTCAACGGAATCATTTCTAGTGGCCGGACCTGCTCGTAACAGAGAAGGTGTCCAGTGTGAATCACATTCGACAACGTGTAGGGTGCATAGGACATAATCATGGCCATCATTCCGTTGTCTATGACACATTCGTGGATCTGGATCACATAAGGGTGACCCTGTAGTGCCGTGAGACAGGATAACTCTCTCACAGTTGCATCCTCTACACCGTGCATGTGATATTTCATGGCAAACTCTTTTCCAGTTGTTTGACACGTGGCTTTATATACGGTTCCATAGGAACCTTCGCCGATTTTGGCGCCTGTCAGGTACTTCTCCATGATAGTTGTCAGTTGTGTTGCAACCCCAAAGCTTATGTAAGGCTTCTCGACCAAGGACCCTGTGTGCTCTGTGATATCCCAAGCCACAGTGGACATGAACCGTGCATGTTATATGCCTCTCTGTGTAAGGGAGGCGGACCGGTGACGATAAACATGTCCTACTGTTGTAGGTTGTCCGAGCACGGCTGTTTGCCCGTCTGCGCACATTGGCAATTTGAAAACTGCTGTTGTTTTGTTTTTACTCCTGTGTCATGACATATGTAGACATAAGGCCAATCCAGTGAACATTCTTGCAAACCAGTTTTCTTTCTGGTCCAGTGAAAACCGCAACTCCGCAAGGTCCTCTTGTACCAACCACTGGGCACCCAGAAGCCACACTCTCTCCTTGAGCTTGGGGACCCTAGAGGGGTCCGTGAGGAAGGTGAAATATTCTGTGTAAAGAGGATGAAGCTCAATGAGTAACGCCTGACCATTCCGTATCTCCCTGGCATCAATGTGCTTCTCTTGCACATTGTACACCTCGAAGGAGGCGTCCTGTTTGCCGTTTGTGTTGATGGGGAGAGGATACTGGGCGTACACGTTGTAGAACCTACCCTTGCTCAAAGTCATTGCCTCGCCGCATATTCTAATCAGGTTAGCGTGAGCCGAGCCTGACGCTTGCATCGTTTGTCTGCACAGCTCTGGGTTGCTAATCCACAAGGACAGCGCCACGCGTAGGTTTTGCTGCCTGAGGTTGCGGAACTTGATGTCTTCAGAGAGTCGGTCCACGTAGACCAGTCGCCCATCCGCAGTCAACCAGAAGGCTTTTATGTGCTGCTGTTCGGCTCTCTCGACGGAACACACCTGGCTGCACAGCTCAGCGATCTCGTGTGTCATCAACGTTCGGTTTACGTGGCGCCATTCTCGTTCGGTTAACTGCTCCGTTCTAATTCCCAGGCGCTTGGTGGTATGCCATGGCACCCCGGAGTAAAGCCAACAGTATCTAAAGTGAATCTTCAGCGGTAACACAAACTCCATTACTGTAGATTGGGTCGGGCTCTCTTGCTCCCTGTCCGTGAGACATATGGAACCGTCTGTGATGCATTCTCTGGGGCATAATATGATGCTCTCATCGTCGCCGGAGCTCCAGTTGATCTCTGGGTGCAACACGTTCACAGGGTTGCGATATCCCAAGCGAGCGCTCTCCACGAACCCGGAGGACTGCTTGTGGCTGCTCAGCGACATGGTGCGGGATCCCATCGACAACTCTAGGTCCGTGTCTGTTTGCGTGGCTGTCGACTGTGTGAGAATCAGGCTCTCCAAGGATGACAGCAACAGAGAAAGGGAGCATATGGAGAACGAGAGAATGACAGAGTACAATCGCCTGATAATGGACCGTGTGGCCCAAGCCGCGCTGATAAAGGAGCTGGGACTCGAGGGTGCCAAGGCTAGAATGCGCAGGCTACAGCTTCACGGTGTGTCTGTCAAGGACACGTCCGGCCCCGTCATGTGCCGATTCGAACGGCTGATTTACAGGGTGTTTGAATACTTCCAAGTCAAGGGCATGAGAATGGAACCCTTTCAGCTAGAGCTCTTCAGGGGTGTGGTGTTGGGTGTCACTAGGAAGCAGTTTGGCGATGCTCTGTTCAAGTATAAGCACGCTCTGCTGGACAAACTGGGCTTAGCCCCACTGGGCTCGGAGAGCTATGACCACGTCAACCCTGCCCTGAGTCACTGCTACCACGTGGAGAGAGAGTTCTCTCACTACGCCAACCCTTACACCCTCTGCCTCGCTCCGAGACAGTGTGGCAAAAGCTTGATGATGAGGCTGTTGCTGGCTGCGGTGCTCCTACACTTGGATATCAACGTAATGGTACAGGCTCAAAATAAGCACATGTGCACCACCTTGAGATTGGGTGTGGAGAGTGCCATGGAGGAGCTGCAGCAACTGCCGTCTTTCAGACAAGCGGAGAAACCCACAAACATTTGCGGTAACCCAGAGAACAGGACCTACAAATTCCATACAGGTTACAAGGGACCTTCTCATGCTCACTTTTTGTCTTCCAGTAATGACGTGAGTATGCCAGTGTGACCATGACTTTACATGTTTCATTTGAGTACACATACACCCTTCTTTTTCTTTCTATTACTTTTCTATCCTATACTCTGTACTTCCACCGGGTCTGTCCCTGGCACAGGTAAGTTGTTGTAATCTCCCGAGGTGCTTCCCCTGACCGGTAAGTGAGTCTCAGCACGGCTGAAAACCGATGACGTCCAATGACATCTCACCCGGGGTGTGAAACATCCGACTGCAGGTGAAACATCTGATGCTCGTGCATAACTGTTGAACATAGGCGAGAGGACTGCCGACACTTCTCCTACCATCCCGAATATCCTGCTTACTTGTACACACCAGTCTGCCCTAGTAAGCCATGGCATCTACCACAAAAGCACACGGTCTGAAGGGAAGAGAATCCCTGGCCATCGGAGATGACCGTTCGCCAAGGCCTCTTGCTACATGCTATGTGACGCGAGGGCGCGTCAAGGAGGAATGGTACATTTGGAACACCTCGGCTGTAGCTCTCGTCTTGCACAAAGGCGACTCACTGCACATCCGCGTGGTTGCCTCTAGCTTTGAAACTACAACCTGTCTCCCCGCACAAGTACTTCAGAACTTCACTATCGACGGAAAGCGGAGCTCAGTCTTTATACTGGCGCGAGAGATAGAGTTCCAGGAGCAGATCGAAGACCTGCAACCGGTGGCTACACAGGCTGCTCTGGAGGACATGTGCATGTCTAAGGGAGTCAAGTGTGCAAGCTTTTTAGAGCATTACACACACAACCCCCAGGATGAGGAACTGCAGATCGGTTCGCGAGTGTGCTCACTTTTTATCGATACGGTAAGTGAGATGCTCGCCGCAAAGTACGACATCATGCACCACTATCCGTTGTTCAACCGAGCCTTAGGACTGCACTACTACGATCAGGGTAACTCAGAACTCCCAGACACGAGAGACATGATGGCTACAGGAGGGCTACTCGACAGGAGTGTCGACGCTCATCGGTCCCTCCATGGGATCTCGTTGACGGGAGACGATCACATTGTGTTTTCACAGTGGAACTATCCAGACAACAGAGAGGACCAATCTGAAATGGACCAAGAATATCAATGCTTGACCGGAGGAGAGGAACCGTCGTCGACACGCTTCAACACTGCACCAGATGGGCAGAGCATTGGGATGCGGGAAAGGGAGCAAGAACGCAAAGGGCAAGATGGAGGAGATGGACCATCGTCGAGTTGTCACAATGTGACAATAGACAACCCCGACGAAGTAGACGATGACGGTCAAACTGCATCGGCTGAGCTCAGTGTCGGGAAAATGAGATGTGTTGAAAGGGTAACAGTGAACACGTTCAACAACCTCGCGGGCACCCTGACGGACGGACCGAGGGCCTTCCCTTACATCTTTAGTGTGCACACGGGCCACGATCTGACCTTCGATGACTTGGTCAATTACTGTCTAACACGCACCCGTGAGCCGTTGCGCGCTCTACCGTCACGTGAAATGTGGGGCTCTGTCAACCCCGTGCTGCTCATGGAAGACCCCGTAGACCCTGTTACAGGTAAGACGGTGCACCGGTACGCTGTAACATCCAGGGGACACCTGAGTACTATTGTGGCAAACCGAGATGGTGAGCGTTCTCTGTGCTACAACGAGGTGTTTCTACCCGGAAGGCCTGTCAGCAGACTGAACCTGGACGTGGACCTCAAGTGTTGTCAGAAATGCAACAAAAAATTCGCTACCCACGCAGAGGGCTCTGTTAAGCGCAAGGTCTCTGAGGCCTTGACTGCGAGTCTGATCTCCGTGATAGTTGAGTCTCTGTGTAGATTTGCAAAAGTGAAAAGGGCCGAGTGGGAGCGTGACCCGTGTCTCACGAGGCTGGCGAGTGCCGTGGGTAAGATAGCTGTGTACATCAGACCCTCCGCAGCCAAGTCGAAACTAAGCCTGAGGATGCTCTGGTATCTTCCGGTAGAACTGTGCGCTTTCGAGGGCATAGAGGCATACAGACCTTTGCTTGACGAGATGGAGAAGGTCTCTCTCAACTACGTCCTGCTGTCCTACCCAGAGGATGCAGAATTGTGCGGACTCTGCGACCTGGGCAATGCTATGGTAAGAGGAGGTTGCAACTCCTCGGGGTCCAGGTATCTGAGACTCAACTCGAGTCATGTGTCAAACAGGCGCTCGTCTATCGACAAGGCCCCGTACTTGTTTAGAAAGTGTGTGCGGCTCCCCAACTGCTATAAGGAAGACTCTGGGTTCGAGTACGTGGACACATTCAACAAGCAAGACCTTGAAGACCCGGGCTCTGATGACCCGCTATCCCTGTCCGTGGGACTGTCCTCAAACTCTATATCGAACGATGTGACATCGCTGGGAAACCGTTTCCAAGGAATACTGAGAGCCGGGGGACGCGCTCAACCCTCGGTTGTCTCCAGGCTTGCCGAAGCGCCGGATCAG
The DNA here is from genome assembly GCA_023631565.1 of Gymnocephalus cernua. NCBI lineage: Eukaryota > Metazoa > Chordata > Actinopteri > Perciformes > Percidae > Gymnocephalus > Gymnocephalus cernua. The sequence continues at coordinate 1,191,860 of JALJEH010000025.1, read as the reverse complement.
GCCCATGTGGAAAGTGAAGCCCGGAGACTGGCTTTGCTCTGGAGTGTCCCCGTGACTATTAGGAAGACTGGATCGGGACTCTTTTGTGTCCAGGCGAATGAAACGTCTGCAACCTACCCTTGTCCTATACACAATAGGGTACACTCCAGGTCCATGCTCGGCGCTGTGGTCTTTGCTACACTCACTAAGCCAAAATGTTTTGTACCATAACCTGTGTTGAACAATAAAATAAAAAACACACCTACAAAGAAGCCCAGAGTGAGTGAGTCTTTACTGTCAATGTCAGTGTCAATAAAGGTACTTGGTGTAGATCGTAAAAGACATTCTGCAACATGGTAACATAGACTGAGTCCTCGGAGGAGTTCATAGGGGCTCGGGGTGCTGTGGCCTTTAACACGCACACACACACACACACACACAAATGCCAAATGATTTGTACCCTGGTCTGTATTGGATAATAAAATAAAAACACACATACGAACAAGAGTGGGTGTCTTTATTGTCAATGTCAGTGTCATCAAAGGTTTTGGTTTACATTTTACAGACATTCAGCAGCACGGTAACATAGACTGAGTCCTCGGAGGAGTTGATACGGGCTCGGGGTTCTGTGGCCTTTAACACGCACACACACACACGCACACACACACACGCACACACTCACTAATACCAAATGATTTGTACCCTGGTCTGTATTGAATTATAAAATTAAAACACGCATACGAACAAGCCCAGAGTGAGAGTCTTTATTGTCAATGTCAGTGTCTTCAAAGGTTTTCGTGTACATTTTACAGACATGCAGCAACACAGTAACAAATAGAATAATAGAGTATAGCCTCCATAGCTGCACAATCGGTCCTTGTGTCTCTGTGCGAGCTCCTTCTGACAAAATGTGTTAACCGGGCTACGATATCAGTGCGTCACGAGGATAATAATGAAGCTGCTAAACGTGCCATGTGTGTTGCTGGCAGCACTGATCATCGTGAGCCTTGCGAGTCTGAAAGCTGTGCCTTCATCATGGGACACTGTCAATCTGGACAAGTGTAGTCTCAAAGTAAACTACTGCCGCACAAAGTTTACGCCATATCTAATCGGATGCACGGCAAGCCGCCAAGCACGCTGTGTGCGCCGCTGTCCTCTGGGGCGACCCGTTAGACATCCCAGAGGCGGAGAAGGACTACGATGTGCAGCGGTGTGTCCCAGCGGGCAATTTGTGAATGTGGAGTCTGACAAGCGTTGTGAGCCACACAGTCTGCCGTGTCCCGTGGGTCAGAGTGTGATACTACCCGGAACGTCCTGGCACGACACAATATGTGGCCACCGGAGGGATTACGTGGCACCGGCGACTTTCGCGCACAGGATAGAATCCCAGGTGTTTCTCGACACGCTCAACAGACTGACCATGGTGTGGCTCCAGGGTATGCCAGACGAGGATGTTGATGATCTATGCGTTGAATTCTCCAGGCTGGACCAAAAGACGTGCACGTGTGACTTTGAGCACCAGCCCATGTGCACGGGTATGCTGTTTGAGAAAATGTACTACACGTTGAACAAAATATCATCTTATGACTTGGCAAACGCCATGTATGAGACCGTGGCCAAGCCGCTACTCGGCGGGCAGCAGCACTCTGCAGCACCCAAGGTGTCCATTGAGTTCATGCAGTCCAATCCCTTGTGGCTGGCAGAACACGACACGGTCATCATACCCACTAAAATCACTATCCCCATGGGCATGTCCGACAGGTACACATTCAATGATCTCACTTGGTACACGGGTAGGTTGTGGACCAGGATAGTTCTCACGGCAAACAAGAAGACGGTCGAGAAATACAACTCTCGCTACGACATCACCAGAGGCCTCACATGGACCAAAAGGGACTCGTCAAGTGGCTTCTTGGTGGACACGCTGGACATCTCACTGGTTGTGGAACGGTTCCACTGTAGCCTGTTTGACACATTGCAAGCCCAGGTTGCCCTTACAGACAAACGGCGCAGGACCACAATGTGGATATCTGCACCGCTCAGTGTCAACTGCATGTGGAAACCCAAACTGAGCGCAGCCTGCAATTGCAGCCGGGCGCTACTGAATTACATCAACCCAGAAGGCCTGTGCTCGCCGACGTGTCTCTCGAGCCCATTCGCCCACCTGTTCAAAGGACTCGCGGGTAGCAATAACGACTGGACGCTGGAAATCACACGCATGCCGCCTGACACCTCATTAAGGAGCCGTGGTCGGGTCCTGCACGGGTCGGTGTATGCCACGACTGAAAGCTTTTGTCTAGTCAAGATGGACATTTTCACCCGCTCGCCTCAGGGACCAGAACGACACGCGACATCAGCGCCTCTGGATGTGCGGCGATGTGGCGTCGTATTGGTGGAGTTTGACATCGTGACACACGACCGGGCACCGGGTCCGTACGGTGAACAGCACTACTTGACCATAGCCGTACGGTCCTTGGCAAAGGAGGAGGACAACGACGCAACAACACCCAAGCTGCACATGCCACTTGCGGCCGTGGACACCTTGAAAACTGTCATCGACCAAGGTTGGGGAAAGAGGATCGGCGTGAAGCTCAGATTTCTACACTCGTCTAGTCGAGTTACGCCGCACCAGGAAGATATCGCCGCTGTACTTGACTGGATATTGACCACAAAGAGTGCCGAGCAAGGGCTGACGGTGGTAGTCGTTGACGTGGACCTAAGTGTTAAGTTGGCGGACTTTGCCATGATCAACAATCTATACGGGTCCAAGTTAGAGTTGATTCCCGGGCTGTCGGCAGATATGATCGCGGAAGTCATCAGGATCAGTGGGTACGACGTACAATCACATGAGTACAATCACTTTAAATGTGTTGGTAAGGAAAGCTGTTCCAGACTGGCAGCCATATACGACGCAGAGGAAACCCTCCTGTTCCAGAAAGATGTCAACGCTCCCATGCCTTATTGTCGTGAGGCTCCACAGTTTCCCAAGGACTGCAATGTGTGCCGACACAAAGACATGACCATCGGCATCATCTGTCCAAACGCCTATCAACCAGCCACCGTGGTGAATCATGCAGGAAGACGTCTGGGTTTTTATCACGTGAAGAACAGTGCAGAATCTGTGCTCAGTGGCACCCTGTTGCCTGAGCAGGTGAAAGCTGAGAACGTGTTACGCGAGTTAGGCCTGCTTGTGTCGCTACACGGGGCTTTCCTGAACCTGGACACCATATCTGTGTTTCCCACGAGTCTTTCCACGGGCTGCGAACAAGTGAAGCCTGCCCGCTGGACCGTGGGAGATGCGGTAGAGGAATATGCCATCAAGATACCGCGTAACGAACAGCACCCGGAGAGAATAGGACTCGTTGTGTTCGAGGAGCTATGCAAGAGATCAAACAACCGCGCAGGCATTGTGGTCTCGGTGCCCTCGGCCGACTATGTGCCCCAGAGCTGCGCTGAGATGAACTTGCTCAACAGACACAGTGGAAAGGGCCCCGGGGACTCTGCCAGGGTCCATTACTCAATGCATGACCTGACTGGCATCATCAAAGACATGGCCAAGTGGGGTGTGCGTAGATATTCACTGGGATACCTTGACTACACATTTGGCACCTCTTCTGCGGAACACGAGCCGACCTTCACTGAACTCTCGCGTGCAATCGACTCTGCTGCCGTAAAGCTCCAGACCTTACACTACCGGTATACGAGAGACCCGGCGTTTGGAGACGGCGGACAGTCTCACGCTCATGTGGATGGAGTGTATAAGCTAGAAGGCGGTATGTTCTTCCAGCATGTGACCCAGGGCATGTCTCCGACCAAAAGCTTTGTGTCAGTTCCCGACATGCCGAACTTACGACTGGGCTTGTCCTCAGACATGAATGTAGGCGCTCCGGTGCCCGTCGGCAACGAGCTCATTGCCCAGAACACTGTTGACCAGATCAAGGTCGTCCCGCAGGGCATGCAGGTTGTCGACCTGAATTACAAAGACATGGTCGCCTTTGTTGATCACAACACAGGGACAATTTGCGTCCATTCACCAGACACATTTGTGAGGAGCAACGGTCTCAGGTTGCCCTCCTTTGGTGTCCACCGACAAGATGACAAGGAACTAGGTAAAGGTGAGAACCAGCGCCGCAGTTGCCACCACTACATTAGTGGGGCACAGCATCGCGCTAGGATCTCTGTGACAGTACCGGTCACCAGATCTATGCACTCTGCTGTTCACCAAAGCATATCAGAAGCGAGTCTCTGGCTCGGGTACACCGTGCTCACGGGAGAAGAAGACAAGTGGCTTTACAGTAAGCCCGTGCACAACGTCACCTCCACATTCCCATCGGTCAAATGTTCACTCTCGGGGCTGACATCGATCCTGGACAGTATGCACTTGATATCAAAGACAGTCGAGTGCATCAGGGGCTCTAGTTCGTGCATGGAGTTGGGAGACTATGCTCATAACGGGTGGCCCCGAGGAGGCACGGGGTACCCGATCGCCATTTCAAGCAGCGATGACACGCGCGACAACATGTTGGTTAAGATGATAGTTGCTGTCAACCACGGTGTGAGGCGCGTTGAGATCCCTTGTGACCTGGAGCCATTCTCTTTCGGATCCCAGCGGCCCTCAGTCCCTCAGCCTGCACCGGGTTACTACACACAAAGAGATGAGTTCCTGGTCCCTAGTATGGACAGCTACATCGCAGCCCTGGGTCCGCTCACCTCCAGGATTGTGGAAGCCATTGCATTCCTCTACTGCCCTGACTTCAACCAAGATCTTCCAGAAAAGGCCCATGCGTGTGTGACCACAATGAACAATTCCATTGGGACTCTAGGGGACATGTTCTCTCGACTGGCTACAGTGCTCATGCGGGAAGAGAGGGCCACAGAAGTGAGAGTACAACACGTGGCGTACATCTCGGCTCGCACCTCTGCGCTTTGTCTGAGTGCTACTGTGCTCGCTTTATTAATCAATATCGCGTTGCTGGCAATGCTGTGCTCGATGTGCAGCACATACCGACAACAACGGTTCAGAAAACTGAAATGATAATTGGACATGACTACTGCCTCGCAGCTCTCGGCCGTCTGTCTACTGCTAACTCTGTTTTGGGCTGGATACCCGGTTTTTTGTCAACGTTCGGCACCATTGAACGCGAGGTCTGGTGAGACCCCAGGCCACGCTTCTCTTGACTCCCAGGATCACAGGGTGATAATCCCCCCTGGTAAATGGAAGATCCGCATGCCTGGAAGAAACCCTTTCTTAGTGTACCATTTCTTTTTAGGATTGAACCTGACCCATCTGCAACTCGAGTACCCCGAGTGCTCCCAAGTGGCCTGCAAAGGCTTACCAGAGGACGACAAGTCAAGTCAACGTTGCGATCGACTGTGCTCCAGTGGCAGTTGGAATGAGGCTGAGCTCGCCTTGAAAACAGCCAAGCGTGAGTACACCAGGGCCACGTCCTCGCTAGAAGCAGCCTTTGGCGATGTAGCCGCTCTCGTGGACGTCGTTGGCCACTCGAGCGCTTTAGATCCGGGCGTTTTCAAACTCTTGGCAAACAGGGGCTCGGGTTCGCAAGTTGTGGACGTCATGCGACCCTACAGGACGTTGATTGAGGATGCGCTGAGCTCTGTAGCGGAACACCTGTCAAACGACGCAGTCAAGACTACTGAGTCCGTACACAGCCAGCCGGTCTTGGGATCCAATGATGTGAGTGTGTTCAACGCGTTGCTAGACACCTGGAAGAGCCGCGCATTAAAGTTGGCCATACAGCTCAATGCTGTCACATTTGCCTTACAGGGAGCTCACCGCCGGTTAGTCTCGTGTGCGCAGGGCGTCAAGAGGTCGGACATGACGGGTTGCGAGCCAAAATTCATTACCGAGTATTACACGGACATACCCGTGGCGAGCCGTTCGCTGTCATCCAGGCTCATCGTGGTTGCCGAGAGGGAGCACTGGAAGCCTGTGGTTCTCTCACGTTGGTACATGCCCTTCATCGATTCTTCCAACGGTAACAGGACTTGTTGGCTAAACAGGCCCATGGTGAGCGATGCAGACGCAAACTACAGGGTGCCCTTGTGCGACTCGAACGGGATATGCGAGCCTCTGGTTGTTGACAATACCACGGTCCCGGCGTGCCTAGTGAACCAGAGGGGCGAGATAAGTTCTGAGTGCCCGGTGGTGTGCGGACACTCGTGCTTCGGTCCTATCTGCTACCAGCCACAGTGGGACACGTATACGCTGAGGACCGCGCCCGAGGGAGCTCATGGTGTCTACGCAACCACACGTCAGGTCCAGGCGACCAAGAGCCCCAGGATAGTCACCAAGGTCTACTCTCTGTCTGAGGCCGAGATGCAAATGTCTCTTGCTAGCGTTCGGGACCGAGCTGACCGTTCGTCTCAATTGCTGGAGCGAGGGGAGACCGTGTCACAGACCGTGATCGCCATGGATCACGCAGCTCGAAAATACGCTGACAAAATACTTGCGCAGACACTCGCTCGATCTCAGGGTTGTGTAGACTGTGAGCGCACGATAGCCCGAATTCGGTTCACGGGCGCTGCTTCGGTTACCCTGTCCGCTCTAACCTGCACGTTATTGATTGTTATAATCACAACACTGAAGTGTAGCGGGAACCGACATGTCCCTGTGAGGATAGACAGGGACCTAACTGAGCCTTTACTGTAGGTGTGCACATGGCACACACGTATCACTGTGCTGTCAGGACAAGTACTTACAGATGCACTATTCACACATTACTCTGCAGTCCTAAGACACAGCCATGGCCCACATACCTACGATCTATCTACTTGTCACACTTTTGGCATACAGTCTTTTGTATGCGAGCTACGGCTCTGTCACACCAGCACCCCATTCAACCAGTAGATCTGGTATCCCGGCAGCAACCACAGTGTCAGAAGTGAGTGTGAACCTAGAGCGTTCTCATTACATGTTTGCTCGCATGTTTCTTCACACGAAGTCTCTTCTAGAGCTTGGCACTGCACCTATTGAAAATGATGCGACGGTCACCGACAGTGGAGCAACGGCCGCCGCATCCACGGATGTGGACGTGACCACCGGTCTCAAGTCCATAACCACCGGGCTCACGTCCACAACCACTGGGCTCACGTACGCAACTGCCGCTGCGTCCACGGACGTGGATGTGACCACCGGGCTCACATCCGCAACCACCGGGCTCAGGTCCACAACCACCGGGCTCACGTCAGCAACTGCCACTGCATCCATGGATGTGGACGTGACCACCGTGCTCACTTCCCATCCTGTGATGGACCTTCCTAGTCTCAATTCCATGGAACTGGTTTGTCCAAGTGAAAACCCTGACAGATTCCACTCCACTACCTGGTATCTGATGACAGTGAAAGGGGAGACTCTAGGCCTGGACTTGGCTCACATTGACGACCGAGGCATTGTGACAACACACACGCTTACCAACAAGAGACTCTCTGAGTTCAACGTGACACACAACGTTACGACCAAGACGTTAGAGATCCATGATTACAATTGCAGCCACTCAGCAATCTACCAGTGTTCGAGGGCTGCTAAAGAGGGATACAAGAGTCGACAGCACACTTTCAGAGTGGCCAACTGCAACGTTGTCATTGAACCAAGCCTAGCATCCGATGAGGGGGCCGAGGCTCTTGGGAAATCAATGAGCCTGATATCTTCGAGTCTCGTGCTTGCAATTGGACCACTTCTTCACTTTGTCTCTGTCTACTAACATTGCCTGTAGCAGCCCCTTGTGAAACACAGCTTTCCCCTTCAATCCTCATAATACTGTCACCGATAGACTTGGGACATGGCATCCGCTAAACCTCGTACAAGCAGACCAAGCGCTTCCGCTAAGGACATGGCGAAGAAGGATCCTGGTACACAAGTGAAAATACAACCGCTGATCCCCGAACAGAAGCAATATCGCTACCTGCCAAAGTCGATTATGGAGTCCACGCGTGACATTGTAGTTGCATGCAATAGGGAAAAACTGAGGATTGTGCTCCCTGTGACCCGACACACTACTAGCAAACTGGTTCATGTCCTGTGCTCGGCTGCGGCCGCAAATATCTGGCCCGACGAGTGCGAGGAAGCCTTGAGGACGTTTCTCCCTTTGAGGGAGCACCACAAGGCCCTCTTGTCACACACCATGTTTGTGACCATGATCGGGACCTTGGTTGCCAGAGCTCTGGAGCAAGACACCAGGAATGGTGGAAACACTGTGGACCTTCTTGCCGATAGGCACTACGTAAGAAGCATCTTGTGTCACGATTCCAGTAAGACCAGTAAGATGGAAGCAGCTGCGTATGCCGGTATCATGGCCGTGAACATGGAGATGAATGCCCTGGCTGACAATGCAAGAAAGAGACAGGCTCTCAACAAACAATGCGGATCTAAGCTGACCGAAGAGGACGCCAGAGCCTGCTCGTGGGATGATATCTACCGTGACCCCGATGCACTGATAACACCCATGGCCAACTTTGGCCTCAAGCACCATTACAAGGAAAACCCCCATCACCCCGAGCACTTCATACAGGGTGCTATGTATGACATGAACCTTGTGGAAGCTATTGTGGATGGACTGGCTTGCATATTCGAGAGAAGCAAGAGCCACAAAGATGTCCACTCTTGGCTGGACATGTACAACGCTGAGAGGTTTGGAGATGCCCGCAATGCAAACAGTGCAAGGCAGATCGTCGAGGCTCTCAAGACCCACATCACTGAGGATGACTATAAAGCCCTGTCAATATTCCGGTGGTCCATAGATGCTATTGTTGGTGAATCTCCTCTGTGGTCCCGTGTAAACATGGATGCTTGTTGCACTCACACTGTCAATAAAGGTGACCAGCGTGAGCTGCTCTCATGCTATCAACTCTGAGTTCAGCTGTGTAACTCGATCTCTGTTCTGCTATAATTATGCTGTTATAACTGTAACCATGTGTTACTATACAATGTACTTTTGAGTCAATAAAGTATACCTATGTTTGGATCACAGTGTGACGGCGTTGTTTGATTGTCTTCACTCTTATCTTCACACCGCGACTGCATCAAGGGTTAGAAAGTGAACGCCAATGCCTGTGTCACCCTGTGAGATATGTTTGCATGTGCAACCAAAAGTCAAAATAAACACGACATGGAGTTTGTTCACTTCAGTGCTGACATGTCTTTATTGATACAACACATACAGGTTCAACTCTGTAGAGTAAGGTTTGGACATTGGGCAGTGTGGTGCAGGCTGCACACACAGAGTGGAAATATCAGCCTAGACTTATTGAAATGTAGAGGAAAACTCTGTGAGACAGTAAAAGATAGTTTACGGGAGTTTATTGTACACCACACAACATATACATTACAACATACAACAATGTACACATCATCTTGCCTTGGTTATCGAGACGCAGCCAGTGTTACATTTTCGGGACAAGTTCAGAGTCCCGCGTGGAGTCCTCACATCTAAAGCAGACTACACCGTCACGCTCAGAGAACCCGTAATCGGGACCAGGTCTCGGTTTCATCAGGTTCCACAGTTCGTATACATATTTCATGCTCCTGACCATCAAGGCGCAATTAAACTCGGTCCAATATGCAGACCGGACTGACTTTGGTACTTGTGTCAATTCCGAGAGTTGCGCAGCCACCTTGTAGCAGTCCCGAAGAGAACATGTGTCGATTGAGTCCCATAGACTCCTCAGCGAATGACACCAAGAGGAAAACTCTGTGTACTTGGTCACCACTGCGGTCATCAATCTCTTAATCCCCAGTCCCGTTGGCACCTTGTTGTAATCGGTCCCACAGAGCGCCATGAACACCAGCTTTTCCATACGCTCCTTATCATCCCTGATTACGTCTCTTTTAATGCGCATGAAAAAATACCTGCCTGCCCGGTTCAATCTCAAAAAACGACCGTAGCTGCCCCTCTGTACCAGGCCTTTGATGTACGCATTGCTCAAGTGCCTGAGACCGCTCAAGAGCTGTTTATGCTCCTTGCTCAGGTCCGCCACGTCTACACGGTTGTCTAGCTCCACCTCAGGGGCATTGTCATGCTCCTGCAGACAGGAGAGCTTCCTCTTCTCACCGGTACACTTGGGCTGCTCCGATTCGGAGCTTGAGGTCACACCCTGGTCAGATGCGTGCCTTAGTGTTTCATATAGGTAACCGACTGTTTTTGCGTTGACACAGTCTGCGTCCACATTGCAACACAATTCACTTAGTCTTTCCACTTTGCTCAAGAAAGTAGGCAGAAACATAACGTACAGAGATCCCCTGATCCCGGCCAGGTACAGGTACCTAGCCACGTCTAGCTTTAGGTTGACTCTACCCTTGTCTTTCCCGTGCTCATCCAGACTGGCTTCAAAGTTCTTGTGTTGCGCTCGCGCCTCTGGTAGCAGGTGTTCGTCCCCGGGAGCGATGTCACACAGAACTCGGAACCTATCCTCGCTTGAAGAATGCTCCCCAAACGGCAGTTGCGGTGCACGTCTCTCGGGAATAGCAAACAACAGGTCTCCAAAGCAAGACATGTGCATTTCTCGACCCTCCCGGTAGCTCCTGTTGTCCATCCGCATAGTAATTCCTTCCCGTCCACGAGCCGTAAGCACGGCCACTAGATCGGAATCTCCGCTGCACACGGTCACATTGCCCGTGAGGACATTGGCCAACTCCACGAGCAGCATGTCAGCCTCTGTGCTTCTACACAGCAGACACGCGTCCCGCAACAAAGACACTTGTGAAATTGCGGGGTCCGCAAAGGTCGCCACAAAGACGCCCTCGAGGCCATTGGGTCTTTCTATCTCTCCATCTGCGTAACTAGGATCTACGTCGCAGCGCTCATACAACGCAGGTGTCGGAGCGTCGAGCATCTTCAGCGACACGCTATCATCCCGGTACTCTGTGTACTTCTTGTGGAACGACACAAGGTTTTCAACAGAGGTTCCATCACCCTCTCCCTTGGCCCCGGTCACTATAAACAACTTGTTTTTCATACCCATGTGGGCCAAAAGCTTCATCATTGTGTATTCTATGGCGCATAGATTACGCTTACAGAACTCCATGTGAGGCGCAGGAGTGCGGTTGAGTCTGAGCTCCCTCACGGCTGGCTTCTGAGCCCTAGTCCCATCCTTGACGAGCACCACACACCGACTGCCCTCATTCTCTGAGATGTAGCCGCACGCCAGCGTTCTGGCCATGTTCACTATGGATGCCTGTGAATCGTCCTCGATGTAGTCACTCTCCTTGACTTTGTGGATTACCATGAGATGGTCTATCAGAGTCCAATCCTGTTGTTGACACGGGCTGTCGATCAATTCGAACGGCGCTAGGTGAGGGTTTGCGAGCATTGCGTGGATAGCATTGTGTCTCAACCCCATGTTGGCAAAACCGGTGGACTAAAAGCCTATTGAAACACTTGGGTCAAAGACAGTACACGGCCTTGAGATCAATCTGACTCGGGGACAGTGTATTCAACCGAAGACCAGGTACGACTCACAATCTGACTATCAGCCACAGAGGAGAACTATACATGTGTAACCTCCCTGGAACCATTGCTCGGCAGTCTTATAAGACTAACGTCCAAGGCATCCGAGCAAAGGACCCGATCCAGCACACCTAAGTTGCCAGCCCTGAGCCCCACATGGGTGTCTCTGAACTGTTATATGGATATATGTTATATGTATATGTACCACCCTGTAGCCTTGACTGTGAACATCTCCATTCATAACGCGTCTGTGCTCAGGGAGGCGCGAGTCACGATACTCTTCTTCTCCTCATTGAAAAGCATGTTCCTGTAACTCAACTCGGTCTTGTCTAACCAGGAGGCCTCGCTCCGCTTTGCCGAGGCCAGCCGAGTCTCGACTCTCATGTTCACACATGTAGGAGTGAGACAATTAAGCACCTGTGGGCAGAAACTGTTCAGCCACGGAAACTTGGTGCGCAGGGAATTAGAAATTGTGGGTCGTGAGCAACTCCTTATGGTGACTTGGTTGGTCCCGGGTCTGACAATCACCAGGTACGCCACGGACCACTCCGCCATGCTCGGGTACGTGAGCGAGAACATCAACCACGTCAGCCACAGTTGCGTGTTGTATCGCCACAAGGTGACCGGATCCAGATCGTCGTTGTTTCTGGTCTTGAGCTCGAGCAGCACTATGTTGTCCCTTACCGTGTCGTGGGCCACTAGGTCCACTTCAGTGTAGAAGCCCCACGTTTCGTCTATCGACGTGCACCGTGTACAGCCGTTGTGGTACGTGTAGGCTCTGGGTAGGCTGCCATCGCTGCCGCTGCTGCTGCTGCTGCTGCTGCTGCTGCTGCTGCTGCTGCTGCTGCTGCTGCTGCTGCTGCTGCTGCTGCTGCTCAACCGATCGGGCCTGGGCACACCGGCGACCTTCAGGCCTGCGCATATCGGAGTCAGGCGCAGAGCTTTGAGTTGCGTGAGAATGAGGCGAGACACCGGACCCACTTCGAGTATTGTCTTCTGTTTGTTGAACACATCCTTGCACTGAGCGTCTACCACAGTGCCTATAATGGAGGACATGTGGCTCCTGTCCCACAGGAGCCTGCAGGCTTCAGGAGTGAGCGCTTTTGACCTCAACAGTTGCAACAGCGCTTCCTTGAGTGCCAACCCGTGGGACTCGTTTGGCACATTCAGGTTTCTCACGTACTCTAGCACCCACTCGAGTGAACTGTCAGGGTTGGTGTTCAGGTCCTTGACCACCCTGGTGAACATGTCCATGCTTATCATGTTGTGGCTGGGCGCTCGCTTCCTGTATAACTTGATAGACTCAAGAGTTTTGGTGATACCCTGAACCTTGTACCAACGGTGGTCTGCGGTAGATTTCGCGCACAGGGTGCCGTGTGAGCCACGGAACTCGATCGCAGGGTCTTGGAGCTTCATTGTATTAAAGTGCTGGGATTCGTCGGCTTACCGGTATGTGGAAGAAACGCATTACGAGTAAATAACAGCAAACTCACAAGAGGGGAAGGATTCCCCCTGAGAAATGCATCGGAATAGAAACCCAATGAGCATTGAGACTCTGGTAGCCAACACCAAGAAGGTGCCGTCCCTATTGAACGGAGCCGCTGTTCGCTTTAAGGGTAAGCTGGGAGCCGCGATAGCCGTCATCACCTCTCTCATCGTGGGTTTCCTCACCATCCCCAACAACATCCTCTACTTCATCGACAGCAAACATGACACCAGAGCCACGGGATGCCCATGGGCAGACTCTACCTTGGCCCAGGCTAAGCACGAATACAACTACGCCTACATTCACGCAGGGATAGCTTTAATCACACTGGGATGCCTGGCAATGGTCGTGAGCATGGTGCTCAGCTATTTCGCAGCCGAGAGCAAGCTGAAAATGGACGACGTGTCAGATCCACACAGAGGTCCCGGGTCCAAGAGCACTAGGACCGTCATCACATGCCTCGTCATGATGAACATTGAGCTCATCATGGCTGTGATAGCGGGATGCATGGAGTTACTGTATCGACCTCTGATTAGCAACGATCAGAGGCTGCACAACATGGAGTGTGCCATCGCCGTGTTCAACATCGTAATCTACGCCATGTACGTGGTAACCATGGTCATGACCTCGACCATTCTCAAGGACAGACGCGAGACTGTCCAGGTTGATGGTCAGAGAGCGTTCCTGAACACCACAGCCTCTGCTCGAGACCACAGAAGCTACTACGAGCCGTACAATTCAGTGTCCAGCTTTATCTAAGACACTCAACAAAGTCTACGTCTACACAAGGATCGCCGCGGTCGCATGAGGAGCTCTATGAAAGATAGTACCGAGAGCGTGTCACCGAGGGCTACACAACCCGTAACAGCCCCGTATTTACATTAACCCATGTGTCAGGTCACCTGTGTCAATATCAGGAACAAATCCATGCTCAACCAAGACAGAAAGCTCAGCACCCAACACGATGTCCGTGTGGTATGACTGTCTGCGCCTAAACAACAGGACCCTGACAGATCACGAGAAGAAAAACTTGGGCCATGTCCATGTGAAATGTGTCACCCGAGGCGGATGTGATTTAATAGGTCCTCAAGAAAGTCACCTCGACAGACCCCTGTTCGTCGAGTTTACACACCAGCACAATGTCGGGGACCTATTGGCCTTATTGTGTTGCTACGTAGATCCCACAGTAAAAAGCCTATACGACTATCCCCAGAGACTCGTGTGTGATACGCAAGTGGACCTTGCATCGTCACCAGCATCAAGCGAGGCGAGGCCAAGCCAAGTCAAGCCAAGCCAAGAGTAAAGAACTGCAGTCACCAAGTGGAGCCCCGGGATCCTGACACCGTGCCCCGAGGACCACTCTGACAGAGCATCGCAGCGCATGTACGACAATGAAACATGAAATGTTCCCATTGAAGTGAAAAAAAAATAAACCCGATCATGATAATGAATGCATCTGAGTCTGTCATATCATTGTATCAGTGATGTGTTTAGATATGTCACTACGTTGTAGACCACATACATACATACATATATACATACATACATACATACATACATACATACATACATACATATATACATACATACATACAAACATACATGGATTTTTATTTATCTCAAAAGATGGGAATAACATCTCATCGAAATAAAAACATCCAACGGGTCGAAACGAATCTATCTCTGTTTCCTGTGGCGATAACTTTGGCTTTAGGGCAGGCAGTACCGCGTTCTGCCCGCAGATGCCGTAAAAACGCCATTATCTGGTCCGTTAACCCTTGTGTTGTCCATCGGGTCCCTGGGACCCCGTTCAATTTATCAGACTTTTTGTATTGACCTGGTGTGGCGCTTCGGGTCCCCGGTGACCCTCGCGTACTACGCGATGGCATTTCACGTGAAATGGCGAGGGTCTTTCCCATCACCCTCATTTCATCCTCCGGGGTCCCGGAGACCCATGCTGCAGTCAAATAACACATTTCCCAGCACCCTCATCTCGTCCTCCGGGGTCCCAGAGACCCGCGCTGCAGTCAAATAACACATTTCCCAGCACCCTCATCTCGTCCTGTGGGGTCCCAGAGACCCACGCTGCAGTCAAAAAACACATTTCCCAGCACCCTCATCTCGTCCTCCGGGGTCCCAGAGACCCACGTTGCAGTCAAATAAAACCTTTCCCAGCACCCTCATCTCTTCCTGCGGGCTCCCAGAGACCCACGCTGCAGAAACACACACATTTCCCACCACCCTCATCTAGTCCTCCGGGGTCCCAGAGACCCACGCTGCAGTCAAATAACACATTTCCCAGCACCCTCATCTCGTCCTGCGGGGTCCCAGAGACCCACGCTGCAGTCAAATAAAACCTTTCCAACCACCATCGTTTCCCACCACCCTCATGTATTCCTTCTGGGTCCCGGAGACCCATGCTGCAGTCAAAACCATTTCCCACTACCTCAATCTCTTCCTCCGGGGTCCCAGAGACCCATGCTGCAGTCACCTCGTTTCAGGGGTCCCGGACACCCATCCTGGAGTCAAACACATTTCCCACCACCCTCATCTCGTCCTCCTGGGTCCCAGAGACCCATGCTGCAGTGACACACATTTCCCTCTACCCTCATCTCGTCTTCCTGGGATCCTGAGACGCGTGCTGGAGTCAAACACATTTCCCACCATCCTCCTCTCATCCTCAGGGGTCCCAGAGACCCAAACTGCATTCAAACACATTTCCAACCACCATCATTTCCCACCACCCTCATGTAGTCCTCAGGGGTCCCGGAGACCCAGGCTGCAGTGGTCTCATCTTCCTGGGTCCCAGAAACCCATCGTGCAGTCGATCACATTTCCCACCACCCGTATCTTGCACTGCGGGGTCCCTGAGACCCACACTGCAGTCGTCTCATCCTCAGGGGTGCCAGACACCCATCCTGCACTCTAGCGTATTTCCCACCACCCTCATCTCGTCCTGCGGGGGTCCCAAAGACCCATGCTGCAGTCAAACACATTTCCCTCCACCCTCGTCTCATCCTCCTGGATCCCACAGACCCGTGCTGCAGTCACACACATTTCCCACAATCATCATCTCTTCCTCCCGGGTTCCAGAGACCCATGCTGCAGTCAAACCCATTTCCCATCATCCTGATCTCATCCTCAGGGATCCCAGAGACCCAAACTGCAGTCAAACACATTTCCCACCATCCTCATCTCATCCTCAGGGTTCCCGGAGACCCATGCTGCAGTGGTCTCATCCTCCTGGGTCCCAGACACCCATCCTGCAGTCAAGCACATTTTCCACCACCCTCATGTCATCCTGCGTGGTCCCAGACACCCATCCTACACTCAAACACTTTCCCACCACCCGCATCTCGTTCTGCGGGGTCCCAGACACCCATCCTGTAATCAAACACATTTCACACAACCCTCATCTTGTCCTCCTGGGTCCCACAGACCCATGCTGCAGTCACACACATTTCCAACAATCATCATCTCTTCCGCCTGGGTTCCAGAGACCCATGCTGCAGTCAAACCCACTTTTCCCACCATCCTAATCTCATCCTCAGGCATCCCAGAGACCCAAACTGCAGTCAAACACATTTCCCACAATCATCATCTCTTCCTCCCGGGTTCCAGAGACCCATGCTGCAGTCAAACCCACTTTTCCCATCATCCTGATCTCATCCTCAGGGATCCCAGAGACCCAAACTGCAGTCAAACACATTTCCCAGCATCCACATCTCATCCTCAGGGGTCCCGGGGACCCATGCTGCAGTGGTCTCATCCTCAGGGGTCCCTGTCACCCGTCCTGCAGTCGAGCACATTTACCACCACCCTCATGTCATCCCGCGTGGTCCCAGACACCCATCCTGCACTCAAACACTTTTCCCACCACCCGCATCTCGTTCTGTGTGGTCCCAGACACCCGTTCTGCAGTCAAGCACATTTTCCAACACCCTCATGTCATCCCGCGTGGTCCCAGACACCCATCCTGCACTCAAACACTTTTCCCACCACCCGCATCTCGTTCTGCGGGGTCCCAGACACCCGTCCTGCAGTTGAGCACATTTCCCACCACCCTCATCTCGTTCTGCGGGGTCCCAGACACCCGTCCTGCAGTTGAGCACATTTCCCACCACCCTCATCTTGCCCTGCGGGGTCCCCGAGACCCATGATGCAGTGGTCTCAACCTCAGGGGTCTCCGACACACATCCTGCAGTCATAAACATTTACCACCATCCTCATGTCTTCCTCAGGGGACCCAAAGTCCCATGCTGCTGTCAAACACGTTTCCCACAATCATCATCACTTCCACCTGTGTCGCAGAGGCCCATGTTGCAGTCAAATACGTTTCCCACAATCATCATCCCCCACCCTGATCTAGTCCTCAGGAGTCCCCGCGACCCATGCTGCCGTCAAACACATTTTCCACCAATGTCTGCTGGGTCCCAGAAACCCAACCTGCAGTCAAACACATTTCCCAGCCACCCTCATCTCTCCGTCCGCTGTCCCCGAGACCCATGCTGCAGTCAAACACATTTCCCATCACCCTCATCTCGTCCTCAGGGGTCCCAGAGACCCATGCTGCTGTCAAATAAAACCTTTCCAACCACCATCGTTTCCCACCACCCTCATGTATTCCTTCTGGGTCCTTCCCATCATCCTGATCTCATCCTCAGGGATCCCAGAGACCCAAACTGCAGTCAAACACATTTCCCAGCATCCACATCTCATCCTCAGGGGTCCCGGGGACCCATGCTGCAGTGGTCTCATCCTCAGGGGTCCCTGTCACCCGTCCTGCAGTCAAACACATTTCCCAGCCACCCTCATCTCTCCGTCCGCTGTCCCCGAGACCCATGCTGCGGTCAGAACACATTTCCCATCACCCTCATCTCGTCCTCAGGGGTCCCAGAGACCCATGCTGCTGTCAATCACGTTTCCCACCACCATCATATCCCACCACCCTCATCTCGTTCTCAGGGGTCCCAGAGACCCATCCTGCAGTCGAGCACATTTTCCACCACACTCATGTCATCCTGCGTGGTCCCAGACACCCATCCTGCGGTCAAAACACATTTCCCACCACCCTCATCTCCGTCTCCGTGGTCCCAGACACCCATGCTGCGGTCAAAACACATTTCCCACCACCCTCATTTCCCACCACGCTCATCTCATCCTCAGGGGTCCCTGAGAACCATGCTGCGGTCAAAACTCAAGTCTCACCACCCTCATCTCAATCGCATGGGTCCCAGAGACCCATGCTGCGGTCAAAACTCAAGTCTCACCACCCTCATCTCAATCGCATGGGTCCCAGAGACCCATGCTGCTGTCAAACACGTTTCGCACCACCCTCATCTCATCCTGCAGGGTCCCACAAACCCCTGCTGCAGTCAAACGCTTTTCCCACCACCCTCATAGACTTAGACTTCTCTTTATTGATCCTATTGGGATGTTTCCCGCAAGGAAATTGGCTTTCCAGCAGCAAATTCCAGCATTTTACAAAAAAGACACTTAAATACAGTATTGAAAAAAAGAGTATAAGATACAAACAATAAACTCTTAGATACATATAGGAAGTAAACAAGAAACAGTAGACAGTAAATAGTCAAACACATTTCCAACCACCCTCATCTCCTCCGGCTGGGTCCCACAAACCCCTGCTGCAGTCAACGGTACATTTGCCACCACCCTCATCTCCTTCTCTGTGGTCCCAGACACCCATGCTGCAGTCAAACACATTTCCCGACACCGTCATCTCTCCCTCCTCTGTCCCAGAGACCCATGTTGCTGTCAAACACATTTCCCAGCACCCTCATCTCATCCAGCTGGGTCCCACACATTCCCTTGCTGCAGTCAAACACTTCTGCCACCACCCTCATCTCGTTCTCCGTGGTCCAAGACACCCATGCTGCTGTCAAACACATTTCCCGCCACGCTCATCTCATCCTGCTGGGTCCCCAAAACCCATGCTGCAGTCAAAACACTTTTCCCACCACCATGATCTCGACCTCAGGGGTCCCAGAGACCCATGCTACAGTCAAACACATTTCCCACCACCCTCATCTCATCCTCAGGGGTCCAAGAGACCCATGGTGCAGTCAAATACATATCCCACCACCCTCATCTCACCCTGCAGGGTTTCACAGACCCCTGCTGCTGCAGTCAAACACATTTTCCCACCACCCTCATCTTGTCCTCAGGGGGTCCCACGGACCCATGCTGCTGCAGTCAAACACATTTCCCACCACGATCATCTTGTCCCCAGCAGTCCCAGAGACCCATGCTGCGGTCAAACACATTTCCCACCACCCTCATCTCTCCGTCCTCTGTCCCAGAGACCCATGCTGCAGCTGTCTCGTCCTCACGGGTCCCAGAGACCCACGCAGCGGTCAAACACATTTCCCACCACCCTCGTCTCGTCCTCACGGGTCCCAGAGACCCGTGCTGCAGCTGTCTTGTCTTCAGGGTCCCAGAGACCACCTTCGTCTAGTCCTCAGGGGTCCCAGAGACCCATGCTGCGGTAAAACACATTTCCCACCACCCTCATCTTGCCCTCTGGGTCCCCGTGACCCTCCATGAACATACTAAACATTTTGGCCTATAGACACAGATGTACACTGTACACGTGCACTGTCTTGCTGCTTTCATTGTATTGTCTTCTTTTTTACTCTTGGTACTTTTAGCACCAGCATGGCCCGTCGTTTGACTCTAGAATTGAAGCTGCATCGGATTCTCGTCAGTGATTGCAATTACAATGTCCCTGAAAAAGAAGACAAAGTAGAAAAACAACAAGACGAAAAAGTAGAAGAAGACAAAGATGAAGAAGACGACGATGATGACAAAGACAAAGAAGAAGAAGAAGAAGAAGAAGATGACGACGATGATGACAAAGGCCGAGACAATGGAGTAGAACAAGGAGGAGAAAAAGTAAATGTAGACGAAGAAGAAGAAGAAGAAGAAGAAGAAGAAGAAGACGAAGAAGAAGAATTTGATGAAGAAGAAGAAGACGAAGAAGAGGAACAAGGTATTGAAGGAGAAGCAGAAGAACATAGTAAAGGAGAGACTGAAGACGAGGACGATGAGGATGAGGATGAGGAAGAGGACGATGAGGATGAGGAGAATGAAACTTTCCTGTCAAAGAACGGCAAAATCGAATGGTCCTCAAAAACGTATCATCCCTGTCCTCGACCTCACGGCCGTGCAACCGAACAAGAGGAAGACGAACAAGAAGAACAAGAACAAGAAGGAGAACAAGAAGAAGAAGAAGAAGAAGAACAAGAACAAGAAGAAGAACAAGAAGCTACTGCTCCGCCAAGCCCGGGACCCACGGAGTACGCCGTGGCCCGCGTCCACGATATAGTCTCCGCGTTTGACCTGTTTGTCACGCGGCAAATACAAGACATCGTAGTGGCCGCGACGAACCTCGAGGGTCGACGGCGACACGGCGAAGCCAAGTGGAAAGCCATGGACGCCACGGACCTGCGCGCCTACCTGGGGCTGCTGATCCTCGCGGGCGTCTACAGGTCCCGCAACGAGGCCTTGGAGAGCCTGTGGCACGAGGAGAGCGGCCGGGCCATCTTCCGCGCCACTATGCCAATCAAACGGTTCCACGCGTACTCACGACTGCTGCGATTCGACGACCGCGAGTCGAGAGACGCCAGACGCGCCTCGGACAAACTGGCGGCCGTACGCGAGGTGTGGGACGCGTGGGCGCTGCAGCTGCCTCGCCTCTACAACCCGGGCACCGACGTGACCGTGGACGAGCAGCTGGTTCCCTTTCGAGGTGGTTGTCATCATCATCATTATCATCATCATCATCATCATTGCACAATTGTTTTTTTTATGTGTGTGTGTGTGTGTGTGTGTGTGTGTGTGTGTGTGTGTGTGATTGTCGTTTTCAACTTTTTCTTCTTGTCTTGTCTTCGTTTTCTTTTCTTGTTTTGTCTCATTGTTTGTCTTCTTTGTCGTCGCTCTTTGACGCATCCAAGGTCGATGCTCCTTCCGCCAGTACATGCCCAGCAAGCCCGCCCGGTACGGCATCAAGTTGTGGGTGGCCTGCGACGCCGCATCCAGCTACGCGTGGAACATGCAAGTCTACACGGGCAAGTCGGTGAGCGGCGCCCCCGAGAGGAACCTGGGCGCCCGGGTGGTGCTCGACGTGACCGAGGGGCTGCGGGGGCCGCGCAACGTGACGTGCGACAACTTTTTCACCTCCTACGAACTGGCACAGCGGCTGCTAGTCGACAGGCGCCTGACCGTGGTGGGCACGATGCGCAAAAACAAGCCCGAGCTGCCGAGCGCGTTGCTCGCCACCAAGGGCCGTGCCGTCTTCTCGTCCGTGTTCGCCTTCACGCCCACCGCCGCTCTCGTGTCCTACGTGCCCAAGAAGAACAGGAACGTGCTGCTGCTGAGCACGCTGCATGCGGGGGACGCGCGCGTCAGCGACGGCCGACAGGCCAAGCCCGACATTATCCTCCACTACAACAGCACCAAGGGCGGCGTCGACAACCTGGACAAGCTGGTCGGCACGTACAGCTGCCGCAGGAAGACGGCACGCTGGCCCCTCGCCGTGTTCCACAACATTCTCGACGTGTCCGCCTACAACGCCTTCGTGCTGTGGCGAGAGCTCAGACCCGAGTGGCTACGTGGCAAGCTCAACAAGAGGAGGGCGTTCCTCGAGCAGCTGGGAAGGGCGCTGGTGACTCCGCTCATCGAGAGACGCGAGCGTCTCCCTCGCACGGCAGCGTCGGCCGCGCTCGTCAAAGCCGTGACCATGAGGTCCGCCGCGGGCACCGGTGTCCGCCTCGGCACCGGCTGCGGCCTCGGGACCGGCTCCGCTGACGCAGCTGCTGGCGCTCGGCTCACGGAAGAGGACGAAGAGGATGACAACGACGACGGCGACGAGGGTGTGGAACCGAGCGCGCCGAGAGTGCCCAGCAAGCGAAAGAGGTGTCAGCTGTGTCCACAGAAGAAGGACCGCAAAACACAAACGGTGTGCGGCGGCTGCATGAGATACATCTGCGGGAGCTGCACGCGGGCCTACTGTCCGGACTGTGCGTGAGAACGCAGGCACCCGCGCACCGGCTTGAGCTTCGACTCTACCACTCCACTTGAATGCTATGCTGAATAAAAGCCTTTGGTATACGGCTGCTGTCTGACATAATTATGTGACGCACCACACCTTTGCACGCACACACACACGCCGGGGTCCCGGACACCCATCCGGCGGTCAAACGCATTTCCCACCACCCTCATCCCGTCCTCCGGGGTCCCAGAAACCCATCTGGTGGTCAAACGCATTTCCCACCACCCTCCATGTAGTCAAACGCATTTCCATGTAGTCAAACGCATTTCCCACCTCCCTCATCTCGTCCTCCGGGGTCCCAGAGACCCATCCATGTAGTCAAACGCATTTCCCACCTCCCTCATCTCGTCCTCCGGGGTCCCAGAGACCCATCCATGTAGTCAAACACATTTCCCACCACCCTCATCTCGTCCTCCGGGGTCCCAGAGACCCATCCGGCGGTCAAACGCATTTCCCACCACCCTCCATGTAGTCAAACGCATTTCCATGTAGTCAAACACATCTCCATGTAGTCAAATGCATTTCCCACCACCCTCATCTTGTCCTCCGCGGTCCCGGAGACCCATCCTGCGGTCAAACGCATTTCCCACCACCCTCATGCCGTCCTCCAGGGTCCCGGAGACCCATCCTGCGGTCAAACGCATTTCCCACCACCCTCATCCCGTCCTCCCGGGTCCCAGAGACCCATCCCTGTAGTCAAACGCATTCACCACCACCCTCATTTCGTCCTCCGGGGTCCCAGAGACCCATCCCTGCAGTCAAACACATTTCCCACCACCCTCATCTCGTCCTCCGGGGTCCCCAGAGACCCATGCATGTAGTCAAACGCATTTCCCACCACCCTCATCTCGCACGCTCTGGTCTCGGGGACCCGTAGGACTAGGCCGCGAGGGTAGCAGAAAATAGAATCGTCTAAAACAAGGGTCCCGAGGACCCTGTAGGACGAGGCCGCGAGGGCGGTAGCGGGCAAGTGCAATCGAATGACCAAGGGGTCCCGGAGACTGCGACAGACCGTGACGTGTTGACGTGCACATGAATGCACGTAGTGAGCGAGGGTCCCCGGGACCCCGTAGGACGGGGCCGCGAGGGTGCCGGTGAGAAAATGAACTCAAACGAGGAAGGGTCTCGGAGACCCGAAAGACGACGCGGGAGTAGTAGGAAACGTAAGCGAATCGAGAAACAAAAACAAACCCGTTGACCCGAGGTACCGAGCACTGGTAGTTGACATGACATGAAATGAGTGAGGGTCCCCGTGACACGACGGACACTGCAGGGGCTAAACAAGTCTCCCTGACACGAAGGACAACACAAGGGTTAAAGCTACAGCTAGCTGGCCACTTGGATAAAAACATCTCAATATTTGTTTACACCAATCAGATCATTTGTGGAATCAAATCCACCTCCCTCTGTCTCTTCCTGGTGTTCCTAATAGCATTAGGGAAAACTTTCCCATATTTCAGCTAATTTTGCATTACTAAAATATGTTCCTGAAAGGATTTTAGGTGAGAAATAGGCAATGAACTAACAGAATATTGATCATTTTTTATTCAATTTGACATTCAGTTTTACTGCAGTTCATGAGCAGTCATTTGAGACTATGCAGAGATTCCTCGGCTCTGATTGGTAGTTGTTCTTGGAAACTTAGGAAAACAGAGGAACATTATCTTTTCACAGACTGTCTGTGTAATGTGCTACTGTTTTTAGTCTAAACAAATTACCTACTGAACTTTAACTGTTACTAAAATGTACTTAAAAATCCAAATGGTGTGAACACTTTATACTTTTAACTTCTTATTTATGAAGCTACTATTATCCCTCCTGTTTGAGGCATGTAAAACACATGACTCAAACACTCAGTATATATAAATAATGTTTTAGTGGTTTCTATACTAACACTGTCCTGTCTTACACAGAAATACCTGTATAAAAGCAACAAAAGTTAAAACACCAATCACCAAAACAAAACGTTTTCAACATCATGTTAATAGTTTAAACAATTTTATCATATAGTAACTAAAATGCAACCAAAATCTATAGTGCAGTTCTGCTGAAATCTCACTAGAGTACAATATTAAATGCTGATAGAATCTAATCTCTAAAACCCCGAATCAGTTTCAATATGGTCTTAACCAAGAAACTCAGATAAACCCAACAAAACTATGTAGTTTATCTTATTTATCATGTTTGCAACACAAGGTAATACTAATTAATAGCATAGTCACAATTTAAACTAAGCACTGAGTACTGCAGTCCGTTTATCCAATTTGTATCTTGAAATCATATCACATTGTAACGATCTATGACAAGAACGTGTATCAAAATCATCATTGCTGAACCTAAATTCGAAATCCAAATGTCTCCTTCCCCCACATGCACAACTCCTCCCTCATCTTATCTTTGGGTATGTGTGTGCGTGTGTGAAAGCCCCCACCTTAGCTGCTCCCTGTAAGGAAAAGAAAACAAACCCTCCTCCTGTTGCATTGTAACACACATGTATTCAATGCCTGTAAGAAAATGTTGTTCCGAGCAATCCTGTCAGCCAAATAAATGGTTTTAGCAGCTAATTGACTTGTAGGTATATTGGAAAGACAGTTCAACAATGATAATACAGTAATAAACATGTTTCATGTACCAAAAAGTCCCAATTTAGTCTTACCCCAAACTATATGTCAGATCACAGTGATATCTAACTGTTTTTAGCAAAAACTCCAAGGTTCTCTCTATCTAAAAAAATCTTTGTGTGCACACCGTTTATCAAAATATGGTTAAAAATGACTTCAACAGCCAATAAGGAGTTAAGAACGAGAACCCGTACGGTTACATCGATCGCTTCCTGTTTTGTCGGATACTGATGTTTTTGAGGCCGGTAGTCGGAGCGCCGTTTTTGATGACCACAATTTTCCCTCAGAAGCAACGCGGTACCCTGAGGAAAAAAATTGGTGAAACATCAATTGGAAAAAGCGTTATTTTTACCGTGGAAAAGTGTGTGTTAGGCACAGACTTCACCCAAACGGTGAACACTGCAGGCCCAAACACGCGCTGTGGCCAAAGTTTTCTTCATAACAATCGGTCCAGTCAGTCAGTCAGTCAGTCATAAAAACGTCCTGATTTAGTCTCCTGATCTGTAAGAGACAAAGATGAAAAAAAAATATGAGACAGTTGAGTGAGAGATAGTCTGAAAAAACATACGTTGTTTATCAGTCAAGGTTTTAGTCATACTGCACATTTATTCTTCCAGTAGACAAGACCACTCACGCTCATTCATTAAAAATGTCTTGATTTTTACCCCAAAAAAAAACTCTTCTGCTTCAGCTGTGACAAAAATGAAAACAAAAGAAGCACAGTGTGATTGTTATGGCTTCATGTGTACCTCTGTAGGCAACAACGTACTTTCTCTCAGCCAGGAGGTTAACAGGCTGGCAAAGAGAAACACTTGAAATTTAAACAAAAGTGTGCATTTTCCAATGTGTCAAGAATAATCAGTCAAAGAATGATTTTTATCAAGACGCACAACTGGAAACATGGAAACAACCCTAATACCAAAATAGACACCTTAAGTGTCTGCCTATACGTTTACAACTCATACTTTGTAGGAAACAAAACTGAGCCTTTTTCTATTTGTTTTATGGATCCTAAAGATCAGTAATACACATAAAAAGCATAAAAGTGGTTCATTCCTTTTTTCTAGCATTTCCAGAGAGGAAAGAAAAACAACCACTAGTCTGTCAGAAAACTTTCTGATTTGTCGTTTAGTTTTACCTAAAAATAGAATTAGTAAACTCAATTTACCCAATAAGGAAATGAACAGTGAGCTGTTGTATGTCAATCCTTTTAAAACTCTAATAATTAACTTTATAACCCCATGGTGTCAAATACCAAGAATGAAGTGGGCCTACTATAATTATACACAATTAGGCATTTCTTATAGGATCTAAAAAGATCAGTATGTTGGTTAAACCTGTCTATAACAATCTTTTTACCCTATCAATTTGTCCCTAATAGCAAACAAAAAAACTGTGTATCAGTGCAGAAGCATTTCTTCATTGCATGAAGCTGTGTGTGTGTCTGTGTTACCGTCCTCAATCAGCTCTGAGACTCAGTCAGTCAGCATGTTGTTCTCCCTCTGAGATGTTTGTGCTTTCTTCTTCGGGCAGTACATACCCAATGTTCAAAGTCCTTGCAGTACCAACAGTGGTCTGGGTTGTAGGGCTCATCATTTCGTCCACGGTACCCTCCTCGGCCTCCTGGCCTGGCGCGACCACGCTCTTTGTGGCCGCGGCCTTTTTCGGGTCCGCGCTCCATATGTTGCCCACCAGCCTGTTGTTAACATGCAGACATACGCTTCAAACATGGTTTTGTCAAGTCTCTTACTTTGTTTGCTCTTTCTTTGGTCCTGTTGTTCCTTTCCACCTGATGCAGAGTGGACTGCTGTGGCGGTTCTGTCCGGTAGTCGGGTCTGAGGTTTTGGACGGCGGTGCACAGAAATATGTGTCCTCTTTGTCCTCTCTCTTTCCCAGCTCGTCCTTCCTGGTTGTATAGGACTGGAAAACTCAGAATATGGACTTGGGTTAGGTTGTGGAGCTGATGAGGAGGTTATAGGTGTATGTGTGTTATAGCATTCTTTCCCTGTATCTACTTCCTGCTTCTTTCATCCATACATTGAAACATTCACAATCCTCCTTAATTTGGTTTAAAACCTATTGTTTCAATCGTTTTTCTTTCTTTCAGCTTTCTCTCTGCACCTTCCATATCCTGTTTCAGCATTCTTAATTTTACAACACTAAATGAACCATTTTCTGGGGAACCATAAACCTTTTACCAATCAGGCAGACATTTCAAAACAACCTTGTCCATATTTTCTGTTCCATTTCCCCCACTATCGGGCCTGAAGGCTCTAGTGACTTTGAACCTTTGTTCCCCATCTTGAGAGAAACAAAAGTTGAAGTAGCTACTTACGTACGATTGGAACCGTCGTCCCAAAAGCTCCGTTTTATTAGTAAAACAGAGGGAAAAAACCTAGACCTGTGCGTCCCTGTGCCAAGAGGCAACGCGTCTTCTCGTTTTAAGTCGACAAACTGAGTAAAATCCTGGACAGTATCTTCCCTCTCCCTGAAACTATTAGGAGAAAAAAGAAATGTCCCAAACAGTGACCTCCCTAGCCCCAAATATAAATCTAAATATGCATATTTAGGGAATAGAGCTGTTTTCTTTAGTTTAACAGTGACCTCCCTAGTCCTAAGAACACTTAGGATCAGAGCTGCTTAAACTTGTTTAACAGTGACCTCCCTAGTTCCAAGAATACTTAGAACCAGAGCTGCTAAGTTTTTGATTAACAGTGACCTCCCTAGTTCCACTAATACTTAGAACCAGAGCTGCTTAATCTTTGATTAACAGTGACCTCCCTAGTTCCACTAATACTTAGAACCAGAGCTGCTTAATCTTGTCACTCCGTTCGTGGGAAAACTTGGAAAATATGTCTGTCTTTTGCCTGAAATGCCTCCTGAATTAGTCCTTATTTTTGATTATTGAGTGGTTAAAATCACCCCTTTAATAAACTAAATAAAACATAAAAACCCAGTTTCAATTACTCAAATCCAACAGTCTTTGTCTTCCCTGGTCCTCAATCAATAATTATGTTTTTTTACAATTATGATTCTTCTCAATCTGTTTTTAGGGTTTGTTTCAAAAATCTTGAATTTCCAATTAAATCCGTTAAAATTTGATCTTACCCGTGTTGGTTGAAATTGTTTTCCGTTCGTTTGGAATGGAGTGGAACAGTCGAGAGTCTCTACCCACCCTGACCTCTTTCTCTCAAGAAAACCCTTTTTATGGTCGAGGTTAGAGGCAGGAGATTAATCTCCTGGTTCGCGAGACTTCAGGGCCCGGAGAGATCTCCTCTTGTGTCCATCCATCCCGGGTTTCGGCACCAAATTGTTGTGGAAGTTATCTCGGTTCAACACGGTGTAAGTAAATAAAAGGTTTAAAGCTTGTAGTGAAACAAATGAAGACCATTGAGCAGAAATCAAAGTCTGGTTATTGAGTGTTTATTCTCATTGATCAATGGAGAAACGCTGTAACACATCCACCTCGGTGGCTATGCAAGAGCGCTCTGAGTCTTTAACTCACAGAAAACCAACATATAGAGAATCAAAACAAATGGTGACAGCTTTCCTTCCCCCCCCCCCCCTCATGGATCTTACAAAGACCCAGTTACACAAACAAAAAGCAAAGAGTCATGTCATGCCTTTTGGCCCAGTCAAACCCAAGTCATAACACCTTTCCTTGTATCAGCTGCCGGGGAATAGAAAACTGTTTTAGAGACACTGTAGGATATTGTTTACGGTGTCTAATCTAAACTTGTTCTAAACACACGTCAGTAAAGACCTTGCGAAAAAGACACTTCAGTCTTCAGTTAATCAAAGTTTATAGTTTTAGCTGTTCATCTGTTAGAAACCTTTTTCTTAAGTTAACACATACAGTAATCAGATAAATCCTAATAAAAGAATGTGCTTTAGAAGTATTTTTGCCATTACAACAACAAAAAAACAAAAATGAAAGCAAAAATACAACCAAAAGATGACAACAAAAACAACCAAAAAGATAACAAAAAAGACAACAAAAGATGACAAAAAGAAGACAAAAGAGGCAAAGACATCAAAAGATGACAAAAAGACAACAAAAAGATGACAAGACAACAAAAAGACGACAAAACAGACAAGACAACAAAAGAGACAAGAAAGACATCAAAAATATGACAACAAAACATGACAAAAAGTAAAAAAGACAAGACAATAAGACAAAAAAGACAACAAAAAGACGACAAAAATGAAAGCAAAAATACAACCAAAAGATGACAACAAAGACAACCAAAAAGACAACAAAAGGACAACAACGACAAAACAGATAAAGACAACAAAAGAAACAAGAAAGAAATCAAAAAGACGACAAAAAAGATTTCAAAAAAACAAAAAGACAAAAACGACAAAACAGACAAAACAACAAAAGATGACAAAAAGACAACAAAAACACAACAAAAAGACAAAAAGACAACAAAACAGATGACAAAAAGACAACAAAAAGACAAAAACGACAAAAGAGTCAAAAAAGACAAAAAGACAAAAAAACGAAAACAAGAGACAAAAAGACAACAACAGATGACAAAAAGATGATAAAAACGACAAGACAACAAGAAGACAACAAAAACACAACAGAAGAGACAAGAAAGACAACAAAACAGATGAAAAAAAAGACAACAAAACGACGACAACAAAACGACGACAACAAAGACAACAAAAAGACAAGAAAAGAGACAACAAAGAAGACAACAAAAAGACGGCAAAACTAAAAAAGACAAAAATGACAAAACAGACAACAAAAAGACAACAAAAACAAAAATACAACAAAAAGACAACA
This sequence comes from Gymnocephalus cernua, assembly GCA_023631565.1. Classification (NCBI taxonomy): domain Eukaryota; kingdom Metazoa; phylum Chordata; class Actinopteri; order Perciformes; family Percidae; genus Gymnocephalus; species Gymnocephalus cernua. The sequence continues at coordinate 1,162,450 of JALJEH010000025.1, read as the reverse complement.
AAAGATGACAAAAAGAAGACAAAAAAACAAAAAGACGACAACAAAGACAACAAAAGAGACAACAAGAAAGACAACAAAAAAGACAACAAGAAAGACGACAAAAGAGACAACAAGAAAGACAACAACAGACAAAAAGACAAGAACACAATAATAGAGACAACAAGAAAGATGACAAAAATAACAAAAAGACGACAAAAAAGACAACAAAAAAGATGAAAAAGTCAAAAAGACAACAAAACGACAACAAAACGACAACAAAAGACGACAAAAAAGACAACAAAAGAGACAAGAAAGAAATCAAAAAGACGACCAAGAAGACGACAAAAAGACAACAAAAAAGACGACAAAAAGATGAAAAAAGACAATAAAAACACAACAAAAAAGATAAGACAAAAAAGACGACAAAAACACGAAAATAAAAACAATAAAAACAAAAAACGACAGACAAAAAAGACAACAATACAGACGACAAAACAGACATAAAAGACAACAAAAGAGACAAAAAAGGCAACAAAAGATGACAAAAAGACAAAAACGACAAGACAAAAAAGACAACAAAACAGATGTTAAAAAGACAACAAAAAGACAACAAAAAAGACGACCAAAAAGACAAGAAAACGACGACAGAAAGATGACAAAAAAAGACAACAAAGACGACAACAAAAAGATAAAAACACAACAAAAGAGACAACAAAAAGATAAAAAGAAAACAAGAGACAAAAAAAGACAATAAAAAGACTACAAAAAGGACAACAAAAAGACAACAAAACACGAAAAACACAATAAAACAAAGACAACAAAAAGACAACAAGACAAAAAAGACAAGAACGTCAACAAAAGAGACAACAAAAAGACAAATGACAACAAAAGAGACAAGAAAGACATCAAAAAGACGCCAAAAAAGACAACAAAAAGACAAGAACGTCAACAAAAGAGACAAAGACGACAACAAAAAGACAAAAATGACAACAAAAGAGACAATACAGACATCCAAAAGACGACAAAAAAGACAACAAAAGACAACAAAAAGATGACAAAAAAGACAAAAGACAACAAAAGAGATGACAAAAAAGTCAAAAAGACAACAAATAGACAAAAAGACAAAACAGACAAAAAAACAAAAAGACAACAAAAACGAAGACAAAAAGACAACAAAAGATGACAAAAAGACAAAACCGACAAAAAAGACAACAAAACAGATGAAAAAAAGTCAAAAAGACAACAAAAAGAAGACAAAAAGAAAGACAACAAAAAGACAAAAACGACAAGACAAAAAAGACAACAAAAAAGTCAAAAAGACAACAAAACGACAACAAAACGACAACAAAACGACGACAAAAGAGACAACAATACAGACGACAAAACAGACAACAAAAGAGACAAGAAAGCCAACAAAAGATGACAAAAATACAAAAACGACAAGACAAAAAAGACAACAAAAAGACAACAAAAAAGACAAGAAAACGACGACAGAAAGATGACAAAAAAGTCAACAAATAGACAAAAAGACAAAACAGACAAAAAAACAAAAAGACAACAAAAACGAAAACAAAAATACGACAAAAAGACAACAGAAAAGACAGAAAAGACGACAAAATCGACAAAACAGACAAAGAAAACAAAAAGACAACAAAAACAAAAATACAACAAAAAGGCAACAAAAGATGCCAAAAGACGAAAAGAAGACAAAGACAAAAACGACAAGACAAAAAAGACAACAAAACAGATGACAAAAAAGTCAAAAAGACAACAAAAAGACGACCAAAAAGACCACAAAAAGACAACAAAAGATGAAAAAAGACAATATAAACACAACAAAAAACACAAGAAAGACATCAAAAAGACAACCAAAAAGAAGACCAAAAAGACAACAAAAAGATAAAAACAACAAAAAGACAACAAAAGACAACTAAAAGACAACAAATGACGACAAAAAAGACAACAAAAAGACAACTAAAAGACGACAAATGACGACAAAAAAGACAACAAAACAGATGTCAAGAAAAAAAGACGACAAAAAAGATAACAAAAAGACAATAAAAAGATGACGTAAACAAAAAGACAACAAAAACACGAAAAACACAATAAAACAAACAAAAAGACAAAAAAGACAAAAAAGAACAAAAAGACGACAAAAATGTCAACAAAAAAACAAAAAGATGCGAAAAGACAAGAAAAGATGACAAAAAGAAGATGAAAAGACAAGACAAAAAAGACAACAAAAAGACAACAAAAGATGACAAAAAGAAGACAAAACAAAAAGACAACAAAACAGATGACAAAAAAAACAACAAAAGAGACAACAAAAAGACAAAAAAGACAACAAAAGAGACAAAAAAAGACAAAAAGACAGATGACAAAAAGACAACAAAAAGACGACAAAAAAACAAAAAGACAACAAAAGATGACAAAGACAAAACAAACAAAAAGACAACAAAACAAATGACGACCAAAAAGACAACAAAACAGACAACAAAACTTGACAAAATCAAAATGACAAAAAAGACAACAAAAAGACAACAAAAATGAAAACAAAAATACAACAAAAAGACAATAAAAGATGACAAAAAGAAGACAAAAAAAGACAGGAAAAAGATGACAAAAAGACAACTAAAAGACGACAAATGACTACCAAAAAGACAACAAAAACACAACAAAAGATAACAAAAGATGACAAAAAGAAGACAAAAAAGACAAGAAAAAGATGACAAAACAGACAAAACAGACAACAAAAAGACGAAAAACCCACAACAGACCACAAAAAGACAAAACAGATAAAAACAACAAAAGAAACAAGACATCAAAAAGACGACAAAAAAGACAACAAAAAACAAAAAGACAAAACAACAAAAAGATGCGAAAAGACAACAAAAGAGACAGGAAAGACAACAAAAACGAAAACAAAAATACAACAAGACAACAAAAGATGACAAAAAAGACAACAAAAAGACAAAAGATGACAAAAAGATGCCAAAAAAGCAACTAAAAGACGACAAAAAAGACAACCAAAAAAACAACAAAAGAGACGACAAAAAGAAGACAAAAAAGACAACAGAAGAGACAATAAAAAAAGACTACAAAAAGGCGACAAAAAAGACAACAAAACAGACAAAAAGACGACCAAAAAGACAACAAAAGAGACAACAAGAAAGACATCAAAAAGATGACAAAAAAACAAAACATGACAAAAAGTAAAAAAGACAAGACAAAAAGACAAAAAAGACAACAAAAAAACAAAAATGAAAGCAAAAATACAACCAAAAGATGACAACAAAGACAACCAAAAAGATAACAAAAAAGACAACAAAAGATGACAAAAAGAAGACAAAAGAGCCAAAGACATCAAAAGATGACAAAAAGACAACAAAAAGATGACAAGACAACAAAAAGACGACAAAACAGACAAGACAACAAAAGAGACAAGAAAGACATCAAAAATATGACAAAAAAACAAAACATGACAAAAAGTAAAAAAGACAAGACAATAAGACAAAAAAGACAACAAAAAGACGACAAAAATGAAAGCAAAAATACAACCAAAAGATGACAACAAAGACAACCAAAAAGACAACAAAAGGACAACAACGACAAAACAGATAAAGACAACAAAAGAAACAAGAAAGAAATCAAAAAGACGACAAAAAAGATTTCAAAAAAACAAAAAGACAAAAATGACAAAACAGACAAGACAACAAAAGATGACAAAAAGACAACAAAAACACAACAAAAAGACAAAAACACAACAAAACAGATGACAAAAAAGACAACAAAAAGACAAAAACGACAAAAGAGTCAAAAAAGACAACAAAAAGACAAAAAAACGAAAACAAGACACAAAAAGACAACAACAGATGACAAAAAGATGATAAAAACGACAAGACAACAAGAAGACAACAAAAACACAACAGAAGAGACAAGAAAGACAACAAAACAGATGAAAAAAAAGACAACAAAACGACGACAACAAAACGACGACAACAAAACGACGACAACAAAACGACGACAACAAAACGACGACAACAAAGACAACAAAAAGACAAGAAAAGAGACAACAAAGAAGACAACAAAAAGACGCCAAAACTAAAAAAGACAAAAATGACAAAACAGACAACAAAAAGACAACAAAAACAAAAATACAACAAAAAGACAACAAAAGATGACAAAAAGAAGACAAAAAAACAAAAAGACGACAACAAAGACAACAAAAGAGACAACAAGAAAGACAACAAAAAAGACAACAAGAAAGACAACAAAAAGACGACAAAAGAGACAACAAGAAAGACAACAACAGACAAAAAGACAAGAACACAATAATAGAGACAACAAGAAAGATGACAAAAATAACAAAAAGACAACAAAAAAGACAACAAAAAAGACAACAAAAAAGATGAAAAAGTCAAAAAGACAACAAAACGACAACAAAACGACAACAAAAGACGACAAAAAGATAAAAAGAAAACAAGAGACAAAAAAAGACAATAAAAAGACAACAAGAGACAAAAAAAGACAATAAAAAGACTACAAAAAGGACAACAAAAAGACAACAAAACACGAAAAACACAATAAAACAAAGACAACAAGACAAAAAAGACAAGAACGTCAACAAAAGAGACAACAAAAAGACAAATGACAACAAAAGAGACAAGAAAGACATCAAAAAGACGCCAAAAAAGACAACAAAAAGACAAGAACGTCAACAAAAGAGACAAAGACGACAACAAAAAGACAAAAGACAACAAAAGAGACAATACAGACATCAAAAAGACGACAAAAAGACAACAAAAGACAAGAAAAAGATGACAAAAAAAGACAAAAGACAACAAAAGAGATGACAAAAAAGTCAAAAAGACAACAAATAGACAAAAAGACAAAACAGACAAAAAAACAAAAAGACAACAAAAACGAAAACAAAAATACAACAAAAAGACAACAGAAAAGACAGAAAAGACGACAAAATCGACAAAACAGACAAATAAAACAAAAAGACAACAAAAAGATAAAAACAACAAAAAGACAACAAAAGACAACTAAAAGACAACAAATGACGACAAAAAAGACAACAAAAAGACAACTAAAAGACGACAAATGACGACAAAAAAGACAACAAAACAGATGTCAAGAAAAAAAGACGACAAAAAAGATAACAAAAAGACAATAAAAAGATGACGTAAACAAAAAGACAACAAAAACACGAAAAACACAATAAAACAAACAAAAAGACAAAAAAGACAAAAAAGAACAAAAAGACGACAAAAATGTCAACAAAAAAACAAAAAGATGCGAAAAGACAAGAAAAGATGACAAAAAGAAGATGAAAAGACAAGACAAAAAAGACAACAAAAAGACAAAAACGACAAAACAGACAACACAAAAGATGACAAAAAGAAGACAAAACAAAAAGACAACAAAACAGATGACAAAAAAAACAACAAAAGAGACAACAAAAAGACAAAAAAGACAACAAAAGAGACAAAAAAAGACAAAAAGACAGATGACAAAAAGACAACAAAAAGACGACAACAAAAAGACAACAAAACAGATGACAAAATGACGACCAAAAAGACAACAAAACAGACAACAAAACTTGACAAAATCAAAATGACAAAAAAAGACAACAAAAAGACAACAAAAATGAAAACAAAAATACAACAAAAAGACAATAAAAGATGACAAAAAGAAGACAAAAAAAGACAGGAAAAAGATGACAAAAAGACAACTAAAAGACGACAAATGACTACCAAAAAGACAACAAAAACACAAAGAAACAATAAAAAGACTACAAAAAGGACAACAAAAACAACAAAAAGAAAAAAAGATAAAAAAGACAACAAAAGACAAAAGATGACAAAAAGACAAAAAAGACAAGAAAGACGACAAAAACTACAACAAAAGAGATGACAAAAAAGACAAAAATACAACAAAAGATGACAAGAAGACGACAAAAAAGACGAACAAAAAGACAATAAAAAGATAACGAAAACAAAAAGACAACAAAACACGAAAAACACAACAAAACAGACAAAGGAAAACAAAAAGATGACAAAAATGTCAACAAAAAAAATATGCGAAAAGACAACAAAAGAGACAACAAGAAAGACAAAAAGACAAAAAAGACAACAAAAGAGACAACAAAAGACAAAAGAGACTATAAAAAAGACAACAAAAAGACAACAACAACAACAACAGATAAAAAAGACATAAAAAAGACAAGAAAAGAGACAACAAAGAAGACAACAAAAAGACGGCAAAACTAAAAAAGACAAAAATGACAAAACAGACAACAAAAAGACAACAAAAACAAAAATACAACAAAAAGACAACAAAAGATGACAAAAAGAAGACAAAAAAACAAAAAGACGACAACAAAGACAACAAAAGAGACAACAAGAAAGACAACAAAAAAGACAACAAGAAAGACAACAAAAAGACGACAAAAGAGACAACAAGAAAGACAACAACAGACAAAAAGACAAGAACACAATAATAGAGACAACAAGAAAGATGACAAAAATAACAAAAAGACGACAAAAAAGACAACAAAAAAGATGAAAAAGTCAAAAAGACAACAAAACGACAACAAAACGACAACAAAAGACGACAAAAAAGACAACAAAAGAGACAAGAAAGACATCAAAAAGACGACCAAGAAGACAACAAAAAGACAACAAAAAAGACGACAAAAAGATGAAAAAAGACAATAAAAACACAACAAAAAAGATAAGACAACAAAAAACGACAGACAAAAAAGACAACAATACAGACGACAAAACAGACATAAAAGACAACAAAAGAGAAAAGAAAGGCAACAAAAGATGACAAAAAGACAAAAACGACAAGACAAAAAAGACATGTCTTTTTAGACAACAAAAAGACAACAAAAAAGACGACAAAAAAGACAAGAAAACGACGACAGAAAGATGACAAAAAAAGACAACAAAAAGATAAAAACACAACAAAAGAGACAACAAAAAGATAAAAAGAAAACAAGAGACAAAAAAAGACAATAAAAAGACAACAAGAGACAAAAAAAGACAATAAAAAGTCTACAAAAAGGACAACAAAAAGACAACAAAACACGAAAAACACAATAAAACAAGACAAAAAAGACAAGAACGTCAACAAAAGAGACAACAAAAAGACAAATGACAACAAAAGAGACAAGAAAGACATCAAAAAGACGCCAAAAAAGACAACAAAAAGACAAGAACGTCAACAAAAGAGACAAAGACGACAACAAAAAGACAAAAATGACAACAAAAGAGACAATACAGACATCAAAAAGACGACAAAAAAGACAACAAAAGACAAGAAAAAGATGACAAAAAAAGACAAAAGACAACAAAAGAGATGACAAAAAAGTCAAAAAGACAACAAATAGACAAAAAGACAAAACAGACAAAAAAACAAAAAGACAACAAAAACGAAGACAAAAAGACAACAACAGATGACAAAAAGACAAAACCGACAAAAAAGACAACAAAACAGATGAAAAAAAGTCAAAAAGACAACAAAAAGAAGACAAAAAGAAAGACAACAAAAAGACAAAAACGACAAGACAAAAAAGACAACAAAACAGATGACAAAAAAGTCAAAAAGACAACAAAACGACAACAAAAAAGACAACAACAAGACGACAAAAGAGACAACAATACAGACGACAAAACAGACAACAAAAGAGACAAGAAAGCCAACAAAAGATGACAAAAATACAAAAACGACAAGACAAAAAAGACAACAAAAAGACAACAAAAAAGACGACCAAAAAGACAAGAAAACAACGACAGAAAGATGACAAAAAAGTCAACAAATAGTCAAAAAGACAAAACAGACAAAAAAACAAAAATACAACAAAAACGAAAACAAAAATACGACAAAAATACGACAAAAAGACGACAGAAAAGACAAAAAAGACGACAAAATCGACAAAACAGACAAAGAAAACAAAAAGACAACAAAAACAAAAATACAACAAAAAGACAACAAAAGATGCCAAAAAGACGAAAAGAAGACAAAGACAAAAACGACAAGACAAAAAAGACAACAAAACAGATGACAAAAAAGTCAAAAAGACAACAAAAAGACGACCAAAAAGACCACAAAAAGACAACAAAAGATGAAAAAAGACAATATAAACACAACAAAAAACACAAGAAAGACATCAAAAAGACAACCAAAAAGACAACAAAAAGAAGACCAAAAAGACAACAAAAAGATAAAAACAACAAAAAGACAACAAAAGACGACAAAAATGAAAACAAAAATACAACAAAAAGACAACAAAATACAACAAAAAGACATCAAAAGAGACAACAAAAAATAAAAAGATGCGAAAAGACAACAAAAAGACAACAAAAGAGACAAGAAGAAAGACATAAAAAAGACGACAAAAAAGACGACAAAAAAGACAACAAGACAACAAAAAGACAACAAAAACACGACAAAAAAGACAACAAAAACACGACAAAAAAGACAACAAAAACACGAAAAAAACACAATAAAACAAACAAGACAACAAAAAGATGAAAAAAGACAATAAAAACACAACAAAAAACAACAAAACAAACAAAAAGATGACAAAAAGACCACAAAGACAATAAAGACAAAAATGACTAAACAGACAAAAAAACAAAAAGACAACAAAAAAGTCAATAAAAGACCACAAAAAAGACAACCAAAAGATGACAAAAACAAGACAAAAAGACAAACGACAAAACAGACAAAACGACAACAAAAAGATACGAAAAGACAACAGACAAAAACACAACAAAAAGACAACAAAAGAGACAACAAACGAAAACCAAAAACAAGACAACAAAAACACGAAAAAAACACAGACAACAAAAAAGACAACAAAAAGACAAGAACGTCAACAAAAGAGACAACAAAGAAGACAACAAAAAGACAAAAGTGACAACAAGACAGACAACAAAAGACAAGAAAAATATGACAAAAAAAGACTACAAAAAAGTCAAAAAGACAACAAAAAAGACAAAACAAAAAAAGACAACAAAAACACGAAAAAAAACACAATAAAACAGACAACAAAGACGACAATAAAAACACGACAAAAAACACAACAAAAAAGACAACAAAAAGACAAGAACGTCAACAAAAGAGACAACAAAGAAGACAAGAAAGACATCAAAAAGACAAAACAATAGACAAGAAAAAGATGACAAAAAACAAAAAGACAACAAAAACGAAAACAAAGACAAAATCGACAAGACAAAAAAGAAAACAAAAACACAACAAAAACAAAAATACAACAAGACAACAAAAGATGACAAAAAAGACGACAAAGACACCAAAAAGACAAGAAAAAGATGAATAGACAACAAAAACACGAAAAAAGCACGACAACAAAAAGACTACAAAAAGGACAACAAAAAGAAAAGAAAGATGACAAAAAGACAAACACGACAAAACAGACAATAAAGAAAACAAAAGAGACAAGAAAGACAACAAAGACAACAGAAACGAAAACAAATACACAACAAAAAGACAACAAAAGATGACAAAAAGACGACCAAAAAGACAACAAAAAGATGACAAGACAACAAAAGAGACAACAAAAGAGACAAGAAGATGACAAAAAAACAAAACATGACAAAAAGTAAAAAAGACAAAACAATAAGACAAAAAAGACAACAAAAAGACAACAAAAATGAAAGCAAAAATACAACCAAAAGATGACAAAAAGACAACTAAAAGACGACAAAAAAGACAAACAAAAAGACAACAAAAACACAACAAAAGAGACAAAGACATCAAAAGACACCAAAAAAAGACAACAAAACAGACAAAAAGATGACCAAAAAGACAACAAAAACACGACAAAACAGACAACAAAAGAGACAACAAGAAAGACATCAAAAAGATGACAAAAAAACAAAGTAAGAAAAAAAAAGTAAAAAAAAAAGTAAGAAAGACAAGACAATAAGACAAAAAAGACAACAAAAATGAAAGCAAAAATACAACCAAAAGATGACAACAAAGACAACCAAAAAGACAACAAAAAAGACAACAAAAGATAAAAAAGAGACGACAAAAAAGACTACAAAAAGACAAAAACGACAAAAGATGACAAAAAGACGACAAAAAAGACAACAAAAACAACAAAAAAACAACAGATGACAAAAAAGACAACAAAAAGACAAAAACGACAAAACAGTCATAAAAGACAACAAAAAGACAAAAAAACGAAAACAAAAGAGACAAGAAAGACATCAAAAAGATGAAAAAAAGACAAAAATACAACAACAAGACAAAAACGACAAAACGGATAAGACAACAAAAGAAACACCAAGAAAGACAAAAAAACAAAAACAACAAAAAAACAAAACAAAGACGACAAAAAAGATAACAAAAACGAAAACAAAAATACAACAAAAAGACAAAAGATGAAAAAAGACGACAAAAAAGTCAAAAAGACAAAACAGACAAGACAACAAAAGAGACAACAAGAAAGACAACAAAAAGACGACAAAAAAGACGACAAAAAAGACACAACAAGAAAAACAAAAAGACAACAAAGACAAAACAGACAACAAAAAGACAACCAAACACGAAAAACACAATAAAACAAACAAAAAGAAAACAAAATGACAACAAAACGACGACAAAAAGACGACCAAGAAGACAACAAAAAGATGAAAAAAGACAATAAAAACAACAAAAAACACAACAAGAAAGAGGACAAAAAAGATAAGACAAAAACACGACAAAAACACGAAAATAAAAATAAAAACAAAAAGACAACAAAAAGACAACAAAAACAACAAAAAAACGACAAAACAGACAAAAAAGACAACAATACAGATGACAAAACAGACATAAAAGACAACAAAAGAGACAAGAAAGGCAACAAAAGATAACAAAAAGACGACCAAAAAGACAAGAAAACGACGACAGAAAGATGACAAAAAAGACAAGACGACAACAAAAAGATGAAAACACAACAAAAGAGACAACAAAGACGACAACAAAAAGATAAAAACACAACAAAAGAGACAACAAGAATACAACAAAGACAACAAAATATGACAAAAAGACAAAAAGACAATAAAACGACGACAACAAAACGACGACAACAAAGACAACAAAAAGACAAGAAAAGAGACAACAAAGAAGACAACAAAAAGACGCCAAAACTAAAAAAGACAAAAATGACAAAACAGACAACAAAAAGACAACAAAAACAAAAAGACAACAAAAAGACAACAAAAGATGACAAAAAGAAGACAAAAAAACAAAAAGACGACAACAAAGACAACAAAAGAGACAACAAGAAAGACAACAAAAAAGACAACAAGAAAGACAACAAAAAGATGACAAAACTAAAAAAGACAAAAATGACAAAACAGACAACAAAAAGACAACAAAAACAAAAAGACAACAAAGACAACAAAAGAGACAACAAGAAAGACAACAAAAAAGACAACAAGAAAGACAACAAAAAGATGACAAAAGAGACAACAAGAAAGACAACAACAGACAAAAAGAAAAGAACACAATAATAGAGACAACAAGAGATGACAAAAATAACAAAAAGACGACAAAAAAGACAACAAAAAAGATGAAAAAGTCAAAAAGACAACAAAACGACAACAAAACGACAACAAAAGACGACAAAAAAGACAACAAAAGAGACAAGAAAGACATCAAAAAGACGACCAAGAAGACGACAAAAAGACAACAAAAAAGACGACAAAAAGATGAAAAAAGACAATAAAAACACAACAAAAAAGATAAGACAAAAAAGACGACAAAAACACGAAAATAAAAACAATAAAAACAAAAAGACAACAAAAAACGACAGACAAAAAAGACAACAATACAGACGACAAAACAGACATAAAAGACAACAAAAGAGACAAGAAAGGCAACAAAAGATGACAAAAAGACAAAAACGACAAGACAAAAAAGACAACAAAACAGATGTTAAAAAGACAACAAAAAGACAACAAAAAAGACGACCAAAAAGACAAGAAAACGACGACAGAAAGATGACAAAAAAAGACAACAAAGACGACAACAAAAAGATAAAAACACAACAAAAGAGACAACAAAAAGATAAAAAGAAAACAAGAGACAAAAAAGACAATAAAAAGACAACAAGAGACAAAAAAAGACAATAAAAAGACTACAAAAAGGACAACAAAAGAGACAACAAGAAAGACATCAAAAAGATGACAAAAAAACAAAGTAAGAAAAAAAAAGTAAAAAAAAAAGTAAGAAAGACAAGACAATAAGACAAAAAAGACAACAAAAATGAAAGCAAAAATACAACCAAAAGATGACAACAAAGACAACCAAAAAGACAACAAAAAAGACAACAAAAGATAAAAAAGAGACGACAAAAAAGACTACAAAAAGACAAAAACGACAAAAGATGACAAAAAGACGACAAAAAAGACAACAAAAACAACAAAAACGACAAAACAGTCATAAAAGACAACAAAAAGACAAAAAAACGAAAACAAAAGAGACAAGAAAGACATCAAAAAGATGACAAAAAAGACAAAAATACAACAACAAGACAAAAACGACAAAACGGATAAGACAACAAAAGAAACACCAAGAAAGACATCAAAAAGACGACAAAACAGATGACGAGAAAGTAAAAAAAGACAAAAAAAGGGACAACAAAAACGAAAACAAAAATACAACAAAAGGAAGACAAGAAAGACGACAAAAAAAAGAGACAACAAGAAAGACGAAAAGATAAAAACGACAAAACAGACAAAAAAGACAACAAAAGAGACAAGAAAGACATCAAAAAGACGCCCAAAAAGACGACAAAGACGACAATAAAGACAACAAAAAGACGACAAAAAAGACAAAGAGACAACAAAAAGAAGACAGTAAAAACAAAAACACGATAAAACAGACAATAAAACAGACAACAAAAGACCAAAAAAAGACAACAAAAAAGCAAAAAAGACAACAAAGACGACAAACAAGACAACAAAAGAAACACCAAGAAAGACATCAAAAAGACGACAAAACAGATGACGAGAAAGTAAAAAAAGACAACAAAAGGGACAACAAAAACGAAAACAAAAATACAACAAAAGAAAGACAAGAAAGACGACAAAAAAAAGAGACAACAAGAAAGACGAAAAGAAGATAAAAACGACAAAACAGACAAAAAAGACAACAAAAGAGACAATAAGAAAGACATCAAAAAGACGCCCAAAAAGACGCCCAAAAAGACGACAAAGACGACAATAAAGACAACAAAAAGACGACAAAAAAGACAAAGAGACAACAAAAAGAAGACAATAAAAACAAAAACACGATAAAACAGACAATAAAACAGACAACAAAAGACCAAAAAAAGACAACAAAAATACAACGAAAAGACAACAAAAGATGAAAAAAGACAATAAAAACACGACAAAAAACACAACAAGGAAGACATCAAAAGACATCAAAAAGATGCCAAAAAAGACAACAAAAAGAAGACAAAAAAGACAACAAAACGACAACAAAAAGACGACAAAACAGATAAAAAAGACAACAAAAGAAACCAGAAAGACATCAAAAAGACAAGACAAAACAAACAACAAAAAGACAAACAAACACGAAAAACACAATAAAACAAACAAAAAGAAAACAAAATGACAACAAAAAGACAAAAAAGACAAGAAAAAGACAACAAAAGAGACAACAAAAAGACGCCAAACAACAAAAAAGACAAAAAAGACAACAAAAAGGACAACAAAAAGAACAAAAATGAAAACAAAAAGACAACAAAAAGACGACAAGACAACAAAAAGACGACAAAAGAGACAACAGGAAAGACATCAAAAAGACGACAAAAATGACAACAAAAGACACAACAAAAGACACAAGAAAGACATCAAAAAGACGACAAAAAAGACAACAAAAACATGATAAAAAAAAAGACAAGACGACAAACAAGACAACAAAAATACAACGAAAAGACAACAAAAGATGAAAAAGACAATAAAAACATGACAAAAAAGACAAAAACACGAAAAAAAACAAAACAAAGACGACAAAAAAGATAACAAAAACGAAAACAAAAATACAACAAAAAGACAAAAGATGAAAAAAGACGACAAAAAAGTCAAAAAGACAAAACAGACAAGACAACAAAAGAGACAACAAAAGAGACAACAAGAAAGACAACAAAAAGACGACAAAAAAGACACAACAAGAAAAACAAAAAGACAACAAAGACAAAACAGACAACAAAAAGACAACCAAACACGAAAAACACAATAAAACAAACAAAAAGAAAACAAAATGACAACAAAACGACGACAAAAAGACGACCAAGAAGACAACAAAAAGATGAAAAAAGACAATAAAAACAACAAAAAACACAACAAGAAAGAGGACAAAAAAGATAAGACAAAAACACGACAAAAACACGAAAATAAAAATAAAAACAAAAAGACAACAAAAAGACAACAAAAACAACAAAAAAACGACAAAACAGACAAAAAAGACAACAATACAGATGACAAAACAGACATAAAAGACAACAAAAGAGACAAGAAAGGCAACAAAAGATAACAAAAAGACGACCAAAAAGACAAGAAAACGACGACAGAAAGATGACAAAAAAGACAAGACGACAACAAAAAGATGAAAACACAACAAAAGAGACAACAAAGACGACAACAAAAAGATAAAAACACAACAAAAGAGACAACAAGAATACAACAAAGACAACAAAATATGACAAAAAGACAAAAAGACAATAAAACGACGACAACAAAACGACGACAACAAAGACAACAAAAAGACAAGAAAAGAGACAACAAAGAAGACAACAAAAAGACGCCAAAACTAAAAAAGACAAAAATGACAAAACAGACAACAAAAAGACAACAAAAACAAAAAGACAACAAAAAGACAACAAAAGATGACAAAAAGAAGACAAAAAAACAAAAAGACGACAACAAAGACAACAAAAGAGACAACAAGAAAGACAACAAAAAAGACAACAAGAAAGACAACAAAAAGATGACAAAAGAGACAACAAGAAAGACAACAACAGACAAAAAGAAAAGAACACAATAATAGAGACAACAAGAGATGACAAAAATAACAAAAAGACGACAAAAAAGACAACAAAAAAGATGAAAAAGTCAAAAAGACAACAAAACGACAACAAAACGACAACAAAAGACGACAAAAAAGACAACAAAAGAGACAAGAAAGACATCAAAAAGACGACCAAGAAGACGACAAAAAGACAACAAAAAAGACGACAAAAAGATGAAAAAAGACAATAAAAACACAACAAAAAAGATAAGACAAAAAAGACGACAAAAACACGAAAATAAAAACAATAAAAACAAAAAGACAACAAAAAACGACAGACAAAAAAGACAACAATACAGACGACAAAACAGACATAAAAGACAACAAAAGAGACAAGAAAGGCAACAAAAGATGACAAAAAGACAAAAACGACAAGACAAAAAAGACAACAAAACAGATGTTAAAAAGACAACAAAAAGACAACAAAAAAGACGACCAAAAAGACAAGAAAACGACGACAGAAAGATGACAAAAAAAGACAACAAAGACGACAACAAAAAGATAAAAACACAACAAAAGAGACAACAAAAAGATAAAAAGAAAACAAGAGACAAAAAAGACAATAAAAAGACAACAAGAGACAAAAAAGACAATAAAAAGACTACAAAAAGGACAACAAAAGAGACAACAAGAAAGACATCAAAAAGATGACAAAAAAACAAAGTAAGAAAAAAAAAGTAAAAAAAAAGTAAGAAAGACAAGACAATAAGACAAAAAAGACAACAAAAATGAAAGCAAAAATACAACCAAAAGATGACAACAAAGACAACCAAAAAGACAACAAAAAAGACAACAAAAGATAAAAAAGAGACGACAAAAAAGACTACAAAAAGACAAAAACGACAAAAGATGACAAAAAGACGACAAAAAAGACAACAAAAACAACAAAAAAACAACAGATGACAAAAAAGACAACAAAAAGACAAAAACGACAAAACAGTCATAAAAAACAACAAAAAGACAAAAAAACGAAAACAAAAGAGACAAGAAAGACATCAAAAAGATGACAAAAAAGACAAAAATACAACAACAAGACAAAAACGACAAAACGGATAAGACAACAAAAGAAACACCAAGAAAGACATCAAAAAGACGACAAAACAGATGACGAGAAAGTAAAAAAAGACAAAAAAAGGGACAACAAAAACGAAAACAAAAATACAACAAAAGGAAGACAAGAAAGACGACAAAAAAAAGAGACAACAAGAAAGACGAAAAGATAAAAACGACAAAACAGACAAAAAAGACAACAAAAGAGACAAGAAAGACATCAAAAAGACGCCCAAAAAGACGACAAAGACGACAATAAAGACAACAAAAAGACGACAAAAAAGACAAAGAGACAACAAAAAGAAGACAATAAAAACAAAAACACGATAAAACAGACAATAAAACAGACAACAAAAGACCAAAAAAAGACAACAAAAAAGCAAAAAAGACAACAAAGACGACAAACAAGACAACAAAAGAAACACCAAGAAAGACATCAAAAAGACGACAAAACAGATGACGAGAAAGTAAAAAAAGACAACAAAAGGGACAACAAAAACGAAAACAAAAATACAACAAAAGAAAGACAAGAAAGACGACAAAAAAAAGAGACAACAAGAAAGACGAAAAGAAGATAAAAACGACAAAACAGACAAAAAAGACAACAAAAGAGACAATAAGAAAGACATCAAAAAGACGCCCAAAAAGACGACAAAGACGACAATAAAGACAACAAAAAGACGACAAAAAAGACAAAGAGACAACAAAAAGAAGACAATAAAAACAAAAACACGATAAAACAGACAATAAAACAGACAACAAAAGACCAAAAAAAGACAACAAAAATACAACGAAAAGACAACAAAAGATGAAAAAAGACAATAAAAACACGACAAAAAACACAACAAGGAAGACATCAAAAGACATCAAAAAGATGCCAAAAAAGACAACAAAAAAAAGACAAAAAAGACAACAAAACGACAACAAAAAGACGACAAAACAGATAAAAAAGACAACAAAAGAAACCAGAAAGACATCAAAAAGACAAGACAAAACAAACAACAAAAAGACAAACAAACAAGAAAAACACAATAAAACAAACAAAAAGAAAACAAAATGACAACAAAAAGACAAAAAAGACAAGAAAAAGACAACAAAAGAGACAACAAAAAGACGCCAAACAACAAAAAAGACAAAAATGACAAAAATGACAAAAAAGACAACAAAAAGGACAACAAAAAGAACAAAAAGGAAAACAAAAAGACAACAAAAAGACGACAAGACAACAAAAAGACGACAAAAGAGACAACAGGAAAGACATCAAAAAGACGACAAAAATGACAACAAAAGACACAACAAAAGACACAAGAAAGACATCAAAAAGACGACAAAAAAGACAACAAAAACATGATAAAAAAAAAGACAAGACGACAAACAAGACAACAAAAATACAACGAAAAGACAACAAAAGATGAAAAAGACAATAAAAACATGACAAAAAAGACAAAAGACAACAAAAACACGAAAAAAAACAAAACAAAGACGACAAAAAAGATAACAAAAACGAAAACAAAAATACAACAAAAAGACAAAAGATGAAAAAAGACGACAAAAAAGTCAAAAAGACAAAACAGACAAGACAACAAAAGAGACAACAAGAAAGACAACAAAAAGACGACAAAAAAAACGACAAAAAAGACACAACAAGAAAAACAAAAAGACAACAAAGACAAAACAGACAACAAAAAGACAACCAAACACGAAAACACAATAAAACAAACAAAAAGAAAACAAAATGACAACAAAACGACGACAAAAAGACGACCAAGAAGACAACAAAAAGATGAAAAAAGACAATAAAAACAACAAAAAACACAACAAGAAAGAGGACAAAAAAGATAAGACAAAAACACGACAAAAACACGAAAATAAAAATAAAAACAAAAAGACAACAAAAAGACAACAAAAAGACAACAAAAACAACAAAAAAACGACAAAACAGACAAAAAAGACAACAATACAGATGACAAAACAGACATAAAAGACAACAAAAGAGACAAGAAAGGCAACAAAAGATAACAAAAAGACGACCAAAAAGACAAGAAAACGACGACAGAAAGATGACAAAAAAGACAAGACGACAACAAAAAGATGAAAACACAACAAAAGAGACAACAAAGACGACAACAAAAAGATAAAAACACAACAAAAGACAACAAGAATACAACAAAGACAACAAAATATGACAAAAAGACAAAAAGACAATAAAACGACGACAACAAAACGACGACAACAAAGACAACAAAAAGACAAGAAAAGAGACAACAAAGAAGACAACAAAAAGACGCCAAAACTAAAAAAGACAAAAATGACAAAACAGACAACAAAAAGACAACAAAAACAAAAAGACAACAAAAAGACAACAAAAAGACAACAAAAAGACAACAAAAAGACAACAAAAGATGACAAAAAGAAGACAAAAAAACAAAAAGACGACAACAAAGACAACAAAAGAGACTACAAGAAAGACAACAAAAAAGACAACAAGAAAGACAACAAAAAGATGACAAAAGAGACAACAAGAAAGACAACAACAGACAAAAAGAAAAGAACACAATAATAGAGACAACAAGAGATGACAAAAATAACAAAAAGACGACAAAAAAGACAACAAAAAAGATGAAAAAGTCAAAAAGACAACAAAACGACAACAAAACGACAACAAAAGACGACAAAAAAAGACAACAAAAGAGACAAGAAAGACATCAAAAAGACGACCAAGAAGACGACAAAAAGACAACAAAAAAGACGACAAAAAGATGAAAAAAGACAATAAAAACACAACAAAAAAGATAAGACAAAAAAGACGACAAAAACACGAAAATAAAAACAATAAAAACAAAAAGACAACAAAAAACGACAGACAAAAAAGACAACAATACAGACGACAAAACAGACATAAAAGACAACAAAAGAGACAAGAAAGGCAACAAAAGATGACAAAAAGACAAAAACGACAAGACAAAAAAGACAACAAAACAGATGTTAAAAAGACAACAAAAAGACAACAAAAAAGACGACCAAAAAGACAAGAAAACGACGACAGAAAGATGACAAAAAAAGACAACAAAAAGATAAAAACACAACAAAAGAGACAACAAAAAGATAAAAAGAAAACAAGAGACAAAAAAGACAATAAAAAGACAACAAGAGACAAAAAAAGACAATAAAAAGACTACAAAAAGGACAACAAAAGAGACAACAAGAAAGACATCAAAAAGATGACAAAAAAACAAAGTAAGAAAAAAAAAGTAAAAAAAAAAGTAAGAAAGACAAGACAATAAGACAAAAAAGACAACAAAAATGAAAGCAAAAATACAACCAAAAGATGACAACAAAGACAACCAAAAAGACAACAAAAAAGACAACAAAAGATAAAAAAGAGACGACAAAAAAGACTACAAAAAGACAAAAACGACAAAAGATGACAAAAAGACGACAAAAAAGACAACAAAAACAACAAAAAAACAACAGATGACAAAAAAGACAACAAAAAGACAAAAACGACAAAACAGTCATAAAAGACAACAAAAAGACAAAAAAACGAAAACAAAAGTGACAAGAAAGACATCAAAAAGATGACAAAAAAGACAAAAATACAACAACAAGACAAAAACGACAAAACGGATAAGACAACAAAAGAAACACCAAGAAAGACATCAAAAAGACGACAAAACAGATGACGAGAAAGTAAAAAAAGACAAAAAAAGGGACAACAAAAACGAAAACAAAAATACAACAAAAGGAAGACAAGAAAGACGACAAAAAAAAGAGACAACAAGAAAGACGAAAAGATAAAAACGACAAAACAGACAAAAAAGACAACAAAAGAGACAAGAAAGACATCAAAAAGACGCCCAAAAAGACGACAAAGACGACAATAAAGACAACAAAAAGACGACAAAAAAGACAAAGACACAACAAAAAGAAGACAATAAAAACAAAAACACGATAAAACAGACAATAAAACAGACAACAAAAGACCAAAAAAAGACAACAAAAAAGCAAAAAAGACAACAAAGACGACAAACAAGACAACAAAAGAAACACCAAGAAAGACATCAAAAAGACGACAAAACAGATGACGAGAAAGTAAAAAAAGACAACAAAAGGGACAACAAAAACGAAAACAAAAATACAACAAAAGAAAGACAAGAAAGACGACAAAAAAAAGAGACAACAAGAAAGACGAAAAGAAGATAAAAACGACAAAACAGACAAAAAAGACAACAAAAGAGACAATAAGAAAGACATCAAAAAGACGCCCAAAAAGACGACAAAGACGACAAAGACGACAATAAAGACAACAAAAAGACGACAAAAAAGACAAAGAGACAACAAAAAGAAGACAATAAAAACAAAAACACGATAAAACAGACAATAAAACAGACAACAAAAGACCAAAAAAAGACAACAAAAATACAACGAAAAGACAACAAAAGATGAAAAAAGACAATAAAAACACGACAAAAAACACAACAAGGAAGACATCAAAAGACATCAAAAAGATGCCAAAAAAGACAACAAAAAGAAGACAAAAAAGACAACAAAACGACAACAAAAAGACGACAAAACAGATAAAAAAGACAACAAAAGAAACCAGAAAGACATCAAAAAGACAAGACAAAACAAACAACAAAAAGAGAAAACACGAAAAACACAATAAAACAAACAAAAAGAAAACAAAATGACAATAAAAAGACAAAAAAGACAAGAAAAAGACAACAAAAAGACGCCAAACAACAAAAAAGACAAAAATGACAAAAATGACAAAAAAGACAACAAAAAGGACAACAAAAAGAACAAAAAGGAAAACAAAAAGACGACAAGACAACAAAAAGACGACAAAAGAGACAACAGGAAAGACATCAAAAAGACGACAAAAATGACAACAAAAGACACAACAAAAGACACAAGAAAGACATCAAAAAGACGACAAAAAAGACAACAAAAACATGATAAAAAAAAAGACAAGACGACAAACAAGACAACAAAAATACAGTGAAAAGACAACAAAAGATGAAAAAGACAATAAAAACATGACAAAAAAGACAAAAGACAACAAAAACACGAAAAAAAACAAAACAAAGACGACAAAAAAGATAACAAAAACGAAAACAAAAATACAACAAAAAGACAAAAGATGAAAAAAGACGACAAAAAAGTCAAAAAGACAAAACAGACAAGACAACAAAAGAGACAACAAGAAAGACAACAAAAAGACGACAAAAAAGACGACAAAAAAGACACAACAAGAAAAACAAAAAGACAACAAAGACAAAACAGACAACAAAAAGACAACCAAACACGAAAAACACAATAAAACAAACAAAAAGAAAACAAAATGACAACAAAACGACGACAAAAAGACGACCAAGAAGACAACAAAAAGATGAAAAAAGACAATAAAAACAACAAAAAACACAACAAGAAAGAGGACAAAAAAGATAAGACAAAAACACGACAAAAACACGAAAATAAAAATAAAAACAAAAAGACAACAAAAAGACAACAAAAAGACAACAAAAAAACGACAAAACAGACAAAAAAGACAACAATACAGATGACAAAACAGACATAAAAGACAACAAAAGAGACAAGAAAGGCAACAAAAGATAACAAAAAGACGACCAAAAAGACAAGAAAACGACGACAGAAAGATGACAAAAAAGACAAGACGACAACAAAAAGATGAAAACACAACAAAAGAGACAACAAAGACGACAACAAAAAGATAAAAACACAACAAAAGAGACAACAAGAATACAACAAAGACAACAAAATATGACAAAAAGACAAAAAGATGACAAAAAGACAACAAAAGACAATAAAAGACAAGACAACCAAAAATACAATAAAAAGACTACAAAAAGGACAACAAAAAGACAACAAAACACGAAAAACACAATAAAACAAACAAAAAGAAAACAAAGACAACAAAAAGACAACAACAAGACAAAAAAGACAAGAAAAGAGACAAGAACGTCAACAAAAGAGACAACAAAAAGACGACAAAAGACAACAAAAAGATGACAAAAAAAGACGACAGAAAGACAAAGAAAACAAGACAACAAAAACAAAAATACAACAAAAGATGACAAAAAAGACGACAAAGACAGCAAACAAAAAGATGAAAATAGACAACAAAAACACGAAAAAAACACAACAGACAACAAAAAGACTACAAAAAGGACAACAAAAGACAATAAAAAGACTACAAAAAGGACGACAAAAAAGACAACAGACAACAAAACAAAAAGACAACAAAAAAGACAACAAAAAAGACAACAGATGACAAAAAGACAAAAACGACAAAACAGACAATAAATAAAACAAAACAACAAAAACGAAAACAAAAAGATGACCAAAAGAAGACAAAAAGACAACGAGACAACAAGAAAGACAACAAAAACGAAAACAACAACAACAAAAAGACAACAAAAGATGACAAAAAGACGAAAAGAAGACAAAGACAAAAACGACAAGACAAAAAAGACAACAAAACAGATGACAAAAAGTCAAAAAGACAACAAAAAGATGACCAAAAAGACAACAAAAAGATGACCAAAAAGACGACAAAAAGACAACAAAAGATGAAAAAAGACAATATAAACACAACAAAAAAACACAACAAGAAAGACATCAAAAAGACAACCAAAAAGACAACAAAAAGACGACAAAAATGAAAACAAAATTACAACAAAAAGACAACAAAAAGACAATAAAAAGACTACAAAAAGGACAACAAAAAATAAAAGATGCGAAAAGACAAAAAAAGACAACAAAAGAGACAACAAGACAAGAAAAAGACAACAAAAACTAAAACAAAAATACAACAAAAAGACAACAAAAGATGACAGAAGACAAAAAGACAAGAAAAAGATGACAAAAAAGACAAGACAAAATCACGACAAAAAAGATAGCAAAAAGACGACCAAAAACACGACCAAAAAGATGACAAAAAGAAGACAAAAAGACGACCAAAAAGATGACAAAAAGACGACAGAAAAGATGAGAAAAGACAACAAAACAGATGACAAAAAAGTCAAAAAGACGTCAAAAAGACAACAAAACGACAACAAAACGACAACAAAACGACAAAAAGACGACCAAAAAGACAACAAAAAGATGAAAAAAGACAATAAAAACAACAAAAACACAACAAGAAAGACGACAAAAACACGAAAATAAAAATAAAAAGACAACAAAAAGACAACAAAAAACGACGAAACAGACAAAAAAGACAACAAAAGAGACAACAAAAAGACAACAAAAACTAAAACAAAAATACAACAAAAAGACAACAAAAGATGACAGAAGACAAAAAGACAAGAAAAAGATGACAAAAAAGACAAGACAAAAACACGACAAAAAAGATAGCAAAAAGACGACCAAAAAGACGACCAAAAAGATGACAAAAAGAAGACAAAAAAGACAACAAAAAGACGACCAAAAAGATGACAAAAAGACGACAAAAAAGATGACAAAAGACAACAAAACAGATGACAAAAAAGTCAAAAAGACATCAAAAAGACAACAAAACGACAACAAAACCAAAACACGAAAAACACAATAAAACAAACAAAAAGAAAACAAAATGACAACAAAACGACGACAAAAAGACGACCAAGAAGACAACAAAAAGATGAAAAAAGACAATAAAAACAACAAAAAACACAACAAGAAAGAGGACAAAAAAGATAAGACAAAAACACGACAAAAACACGAAAATAAAAATAAAAACAAAAAGACAACAAAAAGACAACAAAAACAACAAAAAAACGACAAAACAGACAAAAAAGACAACAAAAGAGACAACAAAAAGACAACAAAAACTAAAACAAAAATACAACAAAAAGACAACAAAAGATGACAGAAGACAAAAAGACAAGAAAAAGATGACAAAAAAGACAAGACAAAAACACGACAAAAAAGATAGCAAAAAGACGACCAAAAAGACGACCAAAAAGATGACAAAAAGAAGACAAAAAAGACAACAAAAAGACGACCAAAAAGATGACAAAAAGACGACAAAAAAGATGACAAAAGACAACAAAACAGATGACAAAAAAGTCAAAAAGACGTCAAAAAGACAACAAAACGACAACAAAACCAAACACGAAAAACACAATAAAACAAACAAAAAGAAAACAAAATGACAAAAAGACGACCAAAAAGACAACAAAAAGATAAAAAAAGACAATAAAAACAACAAAAACACAACAAGAAAGACGACAAAAACACGAAAATAAAAATAAAAAGACAACAAAAGACAACAAAAAAACGACGAAACAGACAAAAAAGACAACAAAAGAGACAACAAAAAAGACAACAAAAGAGACAAGAAAGACATCAAAAAGATGCCAAAAAAGACAACAAAACAAAAACAAAAAACAAAACGACAACAAAAGACAACAAAAAGACCAAAATGACAACAAAAAGACAAAAAAACGAAAAGACAACAAAAGAGACAACAAAGAAGACAACAAAAAGACGCCAAAACAAAAAAAGACAAAAATGACAAAACAGACAAGACAACAAAAAGACAAAAAAGACATCAAAAAGATGCCAAAAAAAGACAACAACAGATGAAAAAAAGTCAAAAAGAAAACAAAAAGACAACAAAAAGACAAAACAGACAAAAAAGACAACAAAAGAGACAACAGGAAGGACATCAAAAAAGACAACAAAAAAGACAACAAAAAAGACAAGACAGGCAACAAAAAGACAACAAAAGATGACAAAAAGACAAGAAAAAGATGATAAAGACAAAAACGACGAAACAGACAAAAAGACAACAAAAAGACAACCAAAAGATGACAAAAACAAGACAAAAAGACAACGAAAAGACAAACGACAAAACCAACAAGACAACAAAAAGATACGAAAAGACAACAAAAAAAGATGAAAATAGACAACAAAAACACGAAAAAAAGCACGACAACAAAAAGACTACAAAAAGGACAACAAAAAGAAAAGAAAGACGACAAAAACGACAAAACAGACAAGAAAACAAAAAAACAACAAAAGAGACAACAAGACAGACAAAAAAGAAAACAGAAACGAAAACAAAAACACAACAAAAAGACAACAAAAGAGATGACAAAAAAGTCAAAACAGACAAAAAGACATTAAAAACAAAAAGACGACAAAAAGCCAACAAAAAAGACAAAAAAGACAACAAAAAGACAAAGACAATAAAAAGACTACAAAAGGACAACAAAAAACAACAAAAAACAACAAAAAGATAAAAACACAACAAAAAGACAATAAAAAGACTACAAAAAGGACAACAAAAACACAACAAAAAATAAAAAGATGCGAAAAGACAAAAAAAGACAACAAAAAAGACAAAAGATGAAAAAAGACGACAAAAAAGTGAAAAAGACAAAACAGACAAGACAACAAAAGAGACAACAAGAAAGACAACAAAAAGACGACAAAAAAGACGACAAAAAAGACACAACAAGAAAAACAAAAAGACAACAAAGGCAAAACAGACAACAAAAAGACAACCAAACACGAAAAACACAATAAAACAAACAAAAAGAAAACAAAATGACAACAAAACGACGACAAAAAGACGACCAAGAAGACAACAAAAAGATGAAAAAAGACAATAAAAACAACAAAAAACACAACAAGAAAGAGGACAAAAAAGATAAGACAAAAAGACGACAAAAACACGAATATAAAAATAAAAACAAAAAGACAACAAAAACACAACAAAAAAACGACAAAACAGACAAAAAAGACAACAAAAGAGACAAGAAGAAAGACATCAAAAAGACAACAAAACAGATGACAAAAAGTCAAAAAGACAACAAAAGAGACAACAAAAAGACAACAAAAACTAAAACAAACATACAACAAAAAGACAACAAAAGATGACAGAAGACAAAAAGACAAGAAAAAGATGACAAAAAAGACAAGACAAAAACACGACAAAAAAGATAGCAAAAAGACGACCAAAAAGACGACCAAAAAGATGACAAAAAGAAGACAAAAAAGACAACAAAAAGACGACCAAAAAGATGACAAAAAGACGACAAAAAAGATGACAAAAGACAACAAAACAGATGACAAAAAAGTCAAAAAGACAACAAAACGACGACAAAAAGACAAAAAGATGACCAAAAAGACAACAAAAAGATGAAAAAAGACAATAAAAACAACAAAAACACAACAAGAAAGACGACAAAAACACGAAAATAAAAACAAAAAGACAACAAAAAGACAACAAAAAGACAACAAAAAGACAACAAAAAGACAACAAAAAGACAACAAAAAGACAACAAAACAGACAAAAAAGACAACAAAAGAGACAACAAAAAAGACAACAAAAGAGACAAGAAAGACATCAAAAAGATGCCAAAAAAGACAACAAAACAAAAACAAAAAACAAAACGACAACAAAAGACAACAAAAAGACCAAAATGACAACAAAAAGACAAAAAAGAAAAAGACAACAAAAGAGACAACAAAGAAGACAACAAAAAGACGCCAAAACAAAAAAAGACAAAAATGACAAAACAGATAAGACAACAAAAAGACAAAAAAGACATCAAAAAGATGCCAAAAAAGAAAACAAAAAGACAACAAAACGACAACAAAACGAAAAAAAGACGACCAAAAAGACAACAAAAAGATGAAAAAAGACAATAAAAACAACAAAAACACAACAAGAAAGACGACAAAAACACGAAAATAAAAATAAAAAGACAACAAAAAAACGACGAAACAGACAAAAAAGACAACAAAAGAGACAACAAAAAGACAACAAAAACCAAAAACAAAAATACAACAAAAAGACAACAAAAGATGACAGAAGACAAAAAGACAAGAAAAAGATGACCAAAAAGATAGCAAAAAGACGACCAAAAAGACGACCAAAAAGATGACAAAAAGAAGACCAAAAAGATGACAAAAAGACGACAAAAAAGATGAGAAAAGACAACAAAACAGATGACAAAAAAGTCAAAAAGACGTCAAAAAGACAACAAAACAACAAAACGACAACAAAACGACAACAAAACGACAACAAAACGACAACAAAACGACAACAGAACGACAAAAAGACGACCAAAAAGACAACAAAAAGATGAAAAAAGACAATAAAAACAACAAAAACACAACAAGAAAGACGACAAAAACACGAAAATAAAAATAAAAAGACGACAAAAAGACAACAAAAAACGACGAAACAGACAAAAAAGACAACAAAAGAGACAACAAAAAGACAACAAAAACTAAAACAAAAATACAACAAAAAGACAACAAAAGATGACAGAAGACAAAAAGACAAGAAAAAGATGACAAAAAAGACAAGACAAAAACACGACAAAAAAGATAGCAAAAAGACGACCAAAAAGACGACCAAAAAGATGACAAAAAGATGACAAAAAAGACAACAAAAAGACGACCAAAAAGATGACAAAAAGACGACAAAAAAGATGACAAAAGACAACAAAACAGATGACAAAAAAGTCAAAAAGACGTCAAAAAGACAACAAAACGACAACAAAACGACAACAAAACGACAAAAAGACGACCAAAAAGACAACAAAAAGATGAAAAAAGACAATAAAAACAACAAAAACACAACAAGAAAGACGACAAAAACACGAAAATAAAAAGACAACAAAAAGACAACAAAAAACGACGAAACAGACAAAAAAGACAACAAAAGAGACAACAAAAAGACAACAAGAACTAAAACAAAAATACAACAAAAAGACAACAAAAGATGACAGAAGACAAAAAGACAAGAAAAAGATGACTAAAAAGACAAGACAAAAACACGACAAAAAAGATAGCAAAAAGACGACCAAAAAGACGACCAAAAAGATGACAAAAAGAAGACAAAAAAGACAACAAAAAGACGACCAAAAAGATGACAAAAAGACGACAAAAAAGATGACAAAAGACAACAAAACAGATGACAAAAAAGTCAAAAAGACGTCAAAAAGACAACAAAACGACAACAAAACGACAACAAAACGACAAAAAGCCGACCAAAAAGACAACAAAAAGATGAAAAAAGACAATAAAAACAACAAAAACACAACAAGAAAGACGACAAAAACACGAAAATAAAAATAAAAAGACAACAAAAAGACAACAAAAAAACGACGAAACAGACAAAAAAGACAACAAAAGAGACAACAAAAAAGACAACAAAAGAGACAAGACATCAAAAAGATGCCAAAAAAGACAACAAAACAAAAACAAAAAACAAAACGACAACAAAAGACAACAAAAAGACCAAAATGACAACAAAAAGACAAAAAAACGAAAAGACAACAAAAGAGACAACAAAGAAGACAACAAAAAGACGCCAAAACAAAAAAAGACAAAAATGACAAAACAGACAAGACAACAAAAAGACAAAAAAGACATCAAAAAGATGCCAAAAAAAGACAACAGATGAAAAAAAGTCAAAAAGAAAACAAAAAGACAACAAAAAGACAAAACAGACAAAAAAGACAACAAAAGAGACAACAGGAAGGACATCAAAAAAGACAACAAAAAAGACAAGACAGGCAACAAAAAGACAACAAAAGATGACAAAAAGACAAGAAAAAGATGATAAAGACAAAAACGACAAAACAGACAAAAAGACAACAAAAAGACAACCAAAAGATGACAAAAACAAGACAAAAAGACAACAAAAAGACAAACGACAAAACAGACAAGACAACAAAAAGATACGAAAAGACAACAAAAAAAGATGAAAATAGACAACAAAAACACGAAAAAAAGCACGACAACAAAAAGACTACAAAAAGGACAACAAAAAGAAAAGAAAGACGACAAAAAGACAAAAACGATAAAACAGACAAGAAAACAAAAAAACAACAAAAGAGACAAGACAGACAAAAAAGACAACAGAAACGAAAACAAAAACACAACAAAAAGACAACAAAAGAGATGACAAAAAAGTCAAAACAGACAAAAAGACATTAAAAACAAAAAGACGACAAAAAGCCAACAAAAAAGACAAAAAAGACAACATGACAAAAAGACGACCAAAAAGACAACAAAAAGATGAAAAAAGACAATAAAAACAACAGAAACACAACAAGAAAGACGACAAAAACACGAAAATAAAAATAAAAAGACAACAAATAGACAACAAAAAACGACGAAACAGACAAAAAAGACAACAAAAGAGACAACAAAAAGACAACAAAAACTAAAAGAAAAATACAACAAAAAGACAACAAAAGATGACAGAAGACAAAAAGACAAGAAAAAGATGACAAAAAAGACAAGACAAAAACACGACAAAAAAGATAGCAAAAAGACGACCAAAAAGACGACCAAAAAGATGACAAAAAGACGACAAAAAAGATGACAAAAGACAACAAAACAGATGACAAACCGACAACAAAACGACAAAAAGACGACCAAAAAGACAACAAAAAGATGAAAAAAGACAATAAAAACAACAAAAACACAACAAGAAAGACGACAAAAACACGAAAATAAAAATAAAAAGACAACAAAAAGACAACAAAAAGACAACAAAAAAACGACGAAACAGACAAAAAAGACAACAAAAGACAACAAAAGAGACAACAAAAAAGACAACAAAAGAGACAAGAAAGACATCAAAAAGATGCCAAAAAAGACAACAAAACAAAAACAAAAAACAAAACGACAACAAAAGACAACAAAAAGACCAAAATGAGAACAAAAAGACAAAAAAACGATGAAAATAGACAACAAAAACACGAAAAAAAGCACGACAACAAAAAGACTACAAAAAGGACAACAAAAAGAAAAGAAAGACGACAAAAAGACAAAAACGACATCAAAAAGATGCCAAAAAAAGACAACAAAAGATGAAAAAAAGTCAAAAAGAAAACAAAAAGACAACAAAAAGACAAAACAGACAAAAAAGACAACAAAAGAGACAACAGGAAGGACATCAAAAAAGACAACAAAAAAGACAACAAAAAAGACAAGACAGGCAACAAAAAGACAACAAAAGATGACAAAAAGACAAGAAAAAGATGATAAAGACAAAAACGACAAAACAGACAAGAAAACAAAAAAACAACAAAAGAGACAACAAGACAGACAAAAAAGACAACAGAAACGAAAACAAAAAGACAACAAAAGAGATGACAAAAAAGTCAAAACAGACAAAAAGACATTAAAAACAAAAAGACGACAAAAAGACGACAAAAAGCCAACAAAAAAGACAAAAAAGACAACAAAAAGACAAAGACAATAAAAAGACTACAAAAGGACAACAAAAAACAACAAAAAGATAAAAACACAATAAAAAGACAATAAAAAGACTACAAAAAGGACAACAAAAACACAACAAAAAATAAAAAGATGCGAAAAGACAAAAAAAGACAACAAAAAAGACAGACAAAAAGACAACAAAAGAGACAAAAGATGAAAAAAGACGACAAAAAAGTGAAAAAGACAAAACAGACAAGACAACAAAAGAGACAACAAGAAAGACAACAAAAAGACGACAAAAAAGACACAAGAAAAACAAAAAGACAACAAAGACAAAACAGACAACAAAAAGACAACCAAACACGAAAAACACAATAAAACAAACAAAAAGAAAACAAAATGACAACAAAATGACAACAAAACGACGACAAAAAGACGACCAAGAAGACAACAAAAAGATGAAAAAAGACAATAAAAAAAAACAAAAAACACAACAAGAAAGAGGACAAAAAAGATAAGACAAAAAGACGACAAAAACACGAAAATAAAAATAAAAACAAAAAGACAACAAAAACACAACAAAAAAACGACAAAACAGACAAAAAAGACAACAAAAGAGACAAGAAGAAAGACATCAAAAAGACAACAAAACAGATGACAAAAAGTCAAAAAGACAACAAAAGAGACAACAAAAAGACAACAAAAACTAAAACAAAAATACAACAAAAAGACAAGAAAAAGATGACGACAAGACAAAAACACGACAAAAAAGATAGCAAAAAGACAACAAAAAGACGACCAAAAAGATGACAAAAAGACAACAAAACAGATGACAAAAAAGTCAAAAAGACAACAAAACGACAACAAAACGACGACAAAAAGACAAAAAGACGACCAAAAAGACAACAAAAAGATGAAAAAAGACAATAAAAACAACAAAAACACAACAAGAAAGACGACAAAAACACGAAAATAAAAATAAAAACAAAAAGACAACAAAAAGACAACACAAAAACGACGAAACAGACAAAAAAGACAACAAAAGAGACAACAAAAGAGACAAGACATCAAAAAGATGCCAAAAAAGACAACAAAACAAAAACTAAAAACAAAACGACAACAAAAGACAACAAAAGAGACAACAGGAAGGACATCAAAAAAGACAACAAAAAAGACAACAAAAAAGACAAGACAGGCAACAAAAAGACAAGAAAAAGATGATAAAGACAAAAACGACAAAACAGACAAAAAGACAACAAAAAGACAACCAAAAGATGACAAAAACAAGACAAAAAGACAAACGACAAAACAGACAAGACAACAAAAAGATACGAAAAGACAACAAAAAAAGATGAAAATAGACAACAAAAAACGAAAAAAGGACAACAAAAAGGACAACAAAAAGAAAAGAAAGACGACAAAAAGACAAAAACGACAAAACAGACAAGAAAACAAAAAAACAACAAAAGAGACAACAAGACAGACAACAAAGACAACAGAAACGAAAACAAAAACACAACAAAAGAGATGACAAAAAAGTCGAAACAGACAAAAAGACATTAAAAACAAAAAGACGACAAAAAGCCAACAAAAAAGACAAAAAAGACAACAAAAAGACAAAGACAATAAAAAGACTACAAAAGGACAACAAAAAACAACAAAAAGATAAGAAAAAGACAACAAGAGACAACAGGACAGACATCAAAAAGACGACAAAAAAAACAACAAAACAGATGACAAAGTCAAAAAGACAACAAAAATATAACAAGACGAACAAAGACAACTAAAAGACAAACAATGTCAACAAAAAGATGCGAAAAGACAACAAAAAGATAAAAACGACAAAAAAGACCACAAGAGACAAGACATCAAAAAGATGACAAAAGTCAAAAAGACAAAGCAGACAAAAAAAGTCAACAAAAAGATGACAAAAAGACAACAAAAAGACAAGACAACAAAAACACAACAAAAAGACGACAAAAAAGACAACAAAGACGATCAAAATGACAACAACAAAACAACGACAAGACAGACAATAAAAGACCAAAAAAAGACGACAAAAAAGACAAAAAATAACAAACACGAAAACAAAACACAATAAAACAAACAAAAAGACATCAAAAAAGACAAAAACGACAAAACACAACAAGAGACAAGACAGACATAAAAAAGACGACAAAAAGACAACAAAAGAGACAACAAGACAGACAACAAAAAGACAACACAAATACAACAAAAAGACAACAAAAGATGACAAAAAGACGACAAAAAAAATAAAAGATAACAAAAAGACAACCAAAAAGACAATAAAAAGATGACAAAAACGCAATGAAACAGACAAGACAAAAGACAATTTTTTTTTCAAAAAGGACATCAAAACGACAACAAAAGAAAACAAAAAGACGACAAAAATGTCAACAAAAACAACAAAAAAAGATGCGAAAAGACAACAAAAAGAAAACGATGATAAAAAGACAACACAAAACGTCAAAAAAGACAAAAACATGACAAAAAGAAGACAACAAAAAAGACGACAGAAAAGACAGACAATAAAAAGATTACAAAAAGGACAACAAAAAAACAACAAAGACAACAAAAAAGTCAACAAAAAGGTAACCAAAAGACGACAAAGACAACAAAACACGAAAAAACAACAACAAAACAGACAACAAAAAGATATAAAAAAGACAAGAAAAAGACAACAAGACAAAACAGACAAGACAACAAAAGAGATCAAGAAAGACATCAAGAAAGACGACAAAAAAGACAACAAAACAGATGACAAGAAAAAAAGACGAAAAAAAGATAACAAAAAGACAATAAAAAGATAACGTAAACAAAAAGACAACAAAAACACGAAAAACACAATAAAACAAACAAAAAGACAAAAAAGACCAAAGAAAACAAAAAGACGACAAAAATGTCAACAAAAAGATGCGAAAAGACAAGAAAAGATGACAAAAAGAAGACGAAAAGACAAAACAGACAAAAAAGACAACAAAAAGACAACAAAAGATGACAAAAAGAAGACAAAAACAGACAAGAAAAAGATGACAAAAAGACAACTAAAAGACGACAAATGACAACCAAAAACACAACAAAAGATAACAAAAGATGACAAAAAGAAGACAAAAAAGACAAGAAAAAGATGACAAAAAGACAAAGCACACAAAAAAGACAACAAAAAGACGACAAAAAAGTCAAAAAGACAAAAACGACAACAAAAGAGACAACAAGACAGACATCAAAAAGATGACAAAAAGACAACAAAACAGATGACAAAAAAGACAAAAATACAACAAAAGATGACAAGAAAAAAAGACGACAAAAAAGACAAACAAAAAGACAATAAAACGATAACGAAAACAAAAAGAAAACAAAAACACGAAAAACACAACAAAACAGACAAAAGAAAAAAAAAAAAGATGACAAAAATGTCAACAAAAAAACAACAAAAAGATGCGAAAAGACAACAAAAGAGACAAGAAAGACAAAAAGAAGACAAAAAAGACAACAAAAGAGACAAAAAAGACAAGAGACAATAAAAAAAACAAAAAGACTGTCTCGCTCCCTATCTATCTATCTATCTATCTCCCTCCCTATCTATCTATCTATCTATCTATCTATCTATCTATCTCCCTCTCTATCTATCTCCCTCCCTCCCTCCCTCTTTATCTATCTATCTATCTATCTATCTATCTCACTCCCTATCTATCTATCTATCTCCCTCGCTCTCTATCTCTCTATCTCCCTCTCTATCTATCTATCTCCCACCCTCCCTAACTATCTATCTATCTATCTCACTCCCTATCTATCTATCTATCTATCTATCTATCTATCTCCCTCTCTATCTCTCTATCTATCTCCCTCCCTCCCTCCCTATCTATCTATCTATATATCTATCTTACTCCCTATCTATCTATCTATCTATCTATCTATCTATCTATCTATCTATCTATCTATCTATCTATCTATCTATCTATCTATCTATCTATCTATCTGCCTCCCTATCTATCTATCTATCTATCTATCTATCTATCTATCTATCTATCTATATATCTATCTCCCTCACTATCTATCTATCTATCTATCTATCTTCCTCTCTATCTCCCTCTCTATCTATCTATCTATCTATCTATCTCCCTCCCTCCCTCCCTATCTATCTACCTCACTATCTATCTATCTCCCTCCCTGCCTATCTATCTATCTATCTATCTATCTATCTATCTATCTATCTATCTATCTATCTATCTATCTATCTATCTATCTATCTATCTATCTATCTATCTATCTACCTCACTAT